>JANAVB010029419.1:1582022-2157022 GCA_029216955.1 Iris pallida | reverse complement strand
GTGACTAGTGAGTCAGAGTACAACATGAACATGTAAATGGCCTGGGATGATTCAATGAAGACACTACGGAATGATTCAATGAAGATACTACTGGTATATTATTCACATGTCCACTTCTACTCTTCCGTACCCCCAATCAATACACAAGGATCCAGCCAGGTTATGTTATATGATTCCATGCACGGCCCTCGAAGGGTGATACATGGATGTCCCATAAATGGAGAGTCTGGGGGTTACCCAACTGTGTATGATTCAAGAGACTCTGTGATCATGAGGGTACATGTCACAAGTAATCAAGTGAACCAAGAAGCATAGTGATACGCCATATAAGTAAAACGCACAGAACACGTAGTACCCGATGCTCCCTAAGGATAACATCTCAAGAAAGGATCCATATAGTACCAATCTGTGTGGCCATCGTGACAGTACAAGTAAAGTAATCTACTGCAGGAAATAATTCTAAGCAGGATATGAAATGATCAGAGAATGTACTCGCCTGATATCTGAATGTCCAAGGTAAAGATACTGTCCGAGGAGAGGTGTCTGGCTCCTAATTAGAACAGCACAGGCCACAACATGTCCAGAAGGGTAATATAAAGCACTACAATACATTCTACATAAATCTAGGTCAAACTAGGCAAAAGTCAACCCTTGGTCAACTCTGGTCAACTGCACTAGTCAAACTAGGTCAAACTAGGTCATGTCCTAACCCAGCAAGTCTTACTAGGCCTAACCAAGACTATCCTAGCAAGCACACATCAATACAAGGCTATACAAGCCAATATACACCCAACTCTATATAGCATGTAATTATTCAATACTCAAATAGGCAAGAATTCACATTGGATATACACTAGGTAATCTATTACTTTAAGCTATATATGTCTACACATATATACACATGCATATATTGGTATTCAACATTAGGTCTATAATCATGGCATTTCAAATGGTTATATAAACATATATATTACAACACAATATGCTAACATATATATAATATACATACATAGCTAAGTTAACTGTATTCATAAATACTTATTTAAGAGGCTATGTGTGTATGTGAACATGGCAAAGGGGCAAGTGAGGGTTAAATGGGCATACATAGTGTATACATATCAAAGAGTGTTATAGTGTAAATGAACAAAGTGTCAAGTATGATAGTGTCAACATAGTGTAAGGGGTACATGAGGTAATATAGGATTTGTATTAACATAGAATATTACATCTCATTAACTTGTATATTGCATATATTACATCTATTTTTATATTACATTCATGCTTGCATTCATTCATCATTCATTTATTCTCTTGCACCACTATATGCACCATACATTACATACTATGGAACCTACATATTCATTACAAGCCATACCTATATATGCTTACATTAGATAGGATACTTACCCCACATACATTATTTATTTAACCATTTACTCATGCTTGCATTCTCTATTTAATTACATAATGTATATACATTAACATGGATTAAAATCAAATAGAACATTATATTACACACAAGGGTGCACAAAATGCATATGCCGAATAGTAACTCCTACTAATAATCAATACTGTACCATCTCAGCATGAATTAAAATTTAGGATTAAATTATGTTATAGATCTATGTGTTAGTTTTCCGAAACTTCAAACGGACCGCGTTTTCGTTTTCGGAAACTCCCGGAATCGCGAAAACACCGAGAACGCATTTGTCTTTCGTACAGCTGACACTCAAATAATTCTCCAGAAAGTTACAAAAAGAATTAGGCCTATTAATACATGTTTTTGGAAAGCTAACTTCAATACGCTTCTTTTAAAAAAATGGGAGATTAAACCGAGCTTTGAGCAAGAAGTTATGACATTTCTAAGTTAGGGCTGAAATTAAAAACGTGGATAAAAATCATGACGGATTTGGGTAGTTTGAGACAAAAGAACACAAGTATATAACATAATATATCAAGAACTCACTCTCTACACTAATATATATATATGAGACACTATAGAACACATCTCCAATATAAAAATATGAGATTAAACATGTAATAATTCATTCATACATAACAACAACACATAGTGTGTCCAAATTTGGGATTTTTCCACGTGGACACAACCACAACACAAAGGACACTCCTATGACCTCCAAATAGACACGAAATGGACACAAATGGAGATACAACCATTGGGGTCATTCCTATGGGTTCAAAATAGATCTATATGCATGAGGAAATGAAAAGGAGAAGGGATTTATACCTCCCGGTAGATCGAATCGAAGAAAAGCCTTCCCGGAGCGACACCGACACGTAGAGATTCCAAAAGGACACGAACGAGCTCCGAATCCTCCCAAACTTGGGTAGCTTCCTCCTTAAATAGAATAGAGAAGGAAAGAAGAAGATTTGGTGGTGAAATGGAATAATTTGGTGGAAAAATTGCTAGGAATTGCTCTCTAGAAATTTGGGGAAGAACAAGAGAGAGAAAAATAGATGGATAATGACAAATAGGAGGCTCAACCCTATCCTTATTGTGGCTGGCCATAAAGGTAGTTTTGTCCTATTAGGAAAAGTCCAAAAGCCCCTACTAACTTATTCTATGAGTATTAGGAAAGGGCTAATTGGTTGGGGCTAAATTAGTCATTCTAAAGTCTCTAATCACACTAACCTTATCCATAATAATTAGTCTAACCTCTAACTAAAATATTTCTATCATGTGGACTAAAATTAATATCATGTGGGCCATGCCTAACTAGTGTGTGGGTCCCACTAGAGTCAAACTACCCCCGGGTCCCCGTTTCAAGTTGGATTGAGTTGAAATTCGAACCCGACTCAAATAACCCCAAAACAATATCATAAATAATAAAATAATATCAAAATAATTCAAAGAGGTCAAATGCAAAAATATTCTTAGGCCAAAAATGATATTAAAATATCATAATCACATGGTTAGGCTCTAGGTCAAACAGTCTCTTGGGTTTCACTAGCAAAACGTCAAAACCACAAGTCATTAATTTAAACAATTTTAAAATGATTTAAATCACCAAAAATCATATCATGAATTAAATATTATTATTAAAATAATTATAAACACGAAATTTCAAAATTACCCTCATTTGGGAAAGTGGGTGCTACAACTCTACCCACCTTAGAAAAATTTCGTCCTCGAAATTAAAATATCCATATTCCCTCTAGGTCAAACCCCCACAATCAAAGTCCCAGATTAAAACAAATCATGTGATCAAAAGGACGACATACAGGGTTATGGCATACGGTGGTAGTGAAAGTCTCATCTAGGTATACTAGTCATGCTAACCGAAACGGTCATAGGGTATCAAAACATACAAGCAATCTAGGGTGCTAAACTAGAGAAGTTACAGAAACAACAAACCATCAAAACTTTAAGGCGGTCTACCATCCTATATGAAACTGATACTTATCATAAAAATAAAAAAAAGTAACTACCCATTATCTTTAAAGGGTTCAGAAAAAAAAAATCTAAATCAAAGTTAAGGAATGAAAGCCAATTCCATGGAAAATTTCCAATCACAATACGTATTAAGAATATTTAGTCTTGATACGATCTAAGTTGATCAAATTGGGGAAATCAAGATTTAGGCAATATGGAGGACAGGTTCAACAAAGTCTAAGATCGAGCATACAAGGATAGAGATTCAGGTCACAATCAAATTTAATTCAATTAAGTACAACCCAAGATATAAATATGATAAGAAAAGATAATCGAAGTCGATTTGGTCGGATTACGAAAACTAGGATTCAATGATATTGAAAAAAACCCCTTTTAGAGAAAACAGGAAAAAATTTCATACGAAGTCAGCAAATCATCCCTCTCTAATACTATAAGTTTATCATTTGTCAAACCATATTCTTTTTTTTTCTCACAAGTCCCAATATGAAAATCAACCTCTATATAACTATCATCGAAATTTTATAACCTTCAGTCATCTAAACCTTTACCATAATCACCATAGACAAAATCTTTAACTTCCAAAACATTTTTCACGAAACATACCCCTCTTTTTAGGAGTCAACACTTATTCATTTAATCAAAATTTCAAATTCCTTCACCTCGTTTTAAATTAGATCCGAAACCTCTAAATCCAGTTTATGGAATCCTTGGACTTGTTCAAATCGAGTCTCGTATTCACTAAACTCCAATACCACTATGTCACACAAAATTTATTCTTTTTTTATAAATCAACCTTCATATTTTCTTCAACGTTCACCTTCAAATATTTTTTTTTGAATTCTACAATTTTCTTCCAATCATCTAAAATAATTTTTATAACGTAAAATTCTTGTGTTCTCTCTGTCTCTAGTCACCCTCTTACAATATCTAGTTCAATTTCGCATAATCATTTTATTCGATTAAATTTTTCTTTCCATCTCTAAATTTCTACATAGCCTTGTAATAGTTCCCAAGAATCAATAACAAAGATTTTTAAGTTCTCAAAACTAGGTTGACCTTAAACATCCTCATTAGTTTTGAAATACATCCATGAATTATTCATAACCCACTTTCTGTGATTGTTTCTAAATTGATAACATTTATCCCTCGATTTCATTTTAAACCTTTACCACATCTCCATTTCAAATTTTCATATTTGACATCTAACACTCTGATTCCTACAAAATTATCATATGATAACCAATTACATCATTTTCGAACTAGATGATTTACGTCACTTCCTCAACATTTCTCAGATAAAAATAATATAAAGATTCAAGAGTTTTCAAGGTATAGCCGACAGAATTATATACGAGACAAGGAATTGATATAATCAGGACAGGCATATAAGACAAAGAATGATGGTAGTAAAAATATTGGCAGAAAAAGAATGATAATATAATCTGTTCTGCTTATCTATTTAACAGAGGGACCCTTTTTTTTGAAACAAGAATTATAATACCAAATCCAAAATAAGGCCTAGCAAAATCATTGGTTTATTGTATTAAGAAGAAATAAATTTTTGTAAGAAGTTACACAAGGTTTATAAAAATAGCTAAAGCTATATCCTAAGTAAACAATGAGAAACAAAACAAAATAAAACAACAATAATTCCTTCTCTTTTTTTTGAATGACTGAAATAAAAGTAGCAAAAACATGTTCGAAAATATTTAAGGTACAATCTGATAATCATATGCGTCTATCCAAATTCATGGTACTCTAAATCCTCGTCATACTAGTGAGCAAGGCTACGATAATCACAGAGCCCTTGACTTATGCACATATCTCTAGAATCATGGTATTTAACATTTTCGCGGTGCCGCATGCTTGGCTGCGAAAACCTTAAATTTTTACACCCGAGAAATATATCCAGAGTCAGACTATATGTCCTCACCATGCTGGCTAATGTGACTATAAAAGACTAGATTCCATAACATAGATGACCTAGCCCATATAATTTTATCTTGCCAAAAATTAAATTAAATCAACAATGAATACCCAAAAATCAAATCAAATTTATCAACGAACATCAAACTCAAAAATGAACAAAATCCTTCAATCATATAAATACAAACTCGGATGCTACAGCTAATCGTCAAGATTCAAAATTCAACAATCTTCCATCAAAATCAATAAATACAAACCCAAATTCAACAATAATCCATCAAATTCAACAACGGAAAATAAAGATAAAACAATCAAGGAAAAAGAGAGTTTCAAATCGAAGTTAAAATAAGATTCTCAAGGGTCGTCCCAGGAATCTCTCAAGGGTTCCTAACTGTGATTGAGTATCTTCAAAATATATCCTAATCCTACTGCAGGCTGTAGTGGTACTCTAGTTCGAATACCACTACACTTTTAGTCTCGACCTTCATGGGCCACCACTAAAAACGTGTCACGACCCGCACCCACTGTTTAGGTACGAGAACGTAACAACGCCCAGCCTACGCCGCAGTATCGACGGTAGAACACTGTCCTAGGTCACAACATCTAACATTATAATGCCAAGCAGTTTATACTCCCCGAATGGGGGTGACATAGCAGATACAGCCTCAATCACATCTAGGGTAGAGCATGATAAGGATAGATAAAACATGAAATCCAAAAGAAATACATGAAATAGAAGTCTAAGTGTCTAAGATACAAAAATCCAGAAAATACACCTCAAACTCATATACAGTAATCCACAAAGTAAATACAACTCCAAACAAATGAAACAACTATCTAAACATCCTCTAAAGTGTCTCCTCTAGGCTAGCAGGCAACCTCCAAGCTATCTGTAAAATTTATCAACAGGTCCAGTCAGGACTGGAGCGAGTACAGTACATCTCAACAGATCATAGCAGATTAGAAAATATAAACATGCAGTAAAGTAAGATACAAGTACTGAAAGAAGTGCAGTATAAAAACAGAGAGAGAACTGTAATAGAAATATCTACTATACATAGAGAACTAGCAGTGACTAGTGAGTCAGAGTACAACATGAACATGTAAATGGCCTGGGATGATTCAATGAAGACACTACGGAATGATTCAATGAAGATACTACTGGTATATTATTCACATGTCCACTTCTACTCCCCCGTACCCCTAATCAATACACAAGGATCCAGGCAGGTTATGTTATATGATTCCATGCACGGCCCTCGAAGGGTGATAAATGGATATCCCATAAATGGGGAGTCTGGGAGTTACCCAACTGTGTAAGATTCAAGAGACTCTGTGATCATGAGGGTACATGTCACAAGTAATCAAGTGAACCAAGAAGCATAGTGATACGCCATGTAAGTGAAACGCACAGAACACGTAGTACCCGATGCTCCCTAAGAATAACATCTCAAGAAAGGATCCATATAGTACCAATCCGTGTGACCATCGTGACAGTACAAGTAAAGTAATCTACTGCAGGAAATAATTCTAAGCAGGATATAAAATGATCAGAGAATGTACTCGCCTGATATATGAATGTCCAAGGTAAAGATACTGTCCGAAGAGAGGTGTCTGGCTCCTAATTAGAACAGCACAGGTCACAACATGTCCAGAAGGGTAATATAAAGCACTACAATGCATTCTACATAAATCTAGGTCAAACTAGACCAAAGTCAACCCTTGGTCAACTCTGGTCAACTGTACTAGTCAAACTAGGTCAAACTATGTCATGTCCTAACCCAGCAAATCTTACTAGGCCTAACCAAGACTATCCTAGCAAGCACACATCAATACAAGGCTATACAAGCCAATATACGCCCAACTCTATATAGCATGCAATTATTCAATACTCAAATAGGCAAGAATTCACATTGGATATACACTAGGTAATCTATTACTTTAAGCTATATATGTCTACACATATATACACATGCATATATTGGTATTCAACATTAGGTCTATAATCATGGCATTTCAAATGGTTATATAAACATATATATTACAACACAATATGCTAACATATATATAATATACATACATAGCTAAGTTAACTGTATTCATAAATACTTATTTAAGAGGCTATGTGTGTGTATGTGAACATGGCAAAGGGACAAGTGAGGGTTAAATGGACATACATAGTGTATACATATCAAAGAGTGTCATAGTGTAAATGAACAAAGTGTCAAGTGTGATAGTGTCAACATAGTGTAAGGGGTACATGAGGTAATATAGGATTTGTGTTAACATAGAATATTACATCTCATTAACTTGTATATTGCATATATTACATCTATTTTTATATTACATTCATGCTTACATTCATTCATCATTCATTTATTCTCTTGCACCACTATATGCACCTTACATTACATACTATGGAACCTACATATTCATTACAAGCCATACCTATATATGCTTACATTTGATAGGATACTTACCCCACATACATTATTTATTTAACCATTTACTCATGCTTGCATTCTCTATTTAATTACATAATGTATATACATTAACATGGATTAAAATCAAATAGAACATTATATTACACACAAGGGTGCACAAAATACATATGCCGAATAGTAACTCCTATTACTAATCAATACTATACCATCTCAGCATGAATTAAAATTTAGGATTAAATTATGTTATAGATCTATGTGTTAGCTTTCCGAAACTTCAAACGGATCGCGTTTTCGTTTTCGGAAACTCCCGGAATCGCAAAAACACCGAGAACGTATTTGTCTTTCGTACAGCTGACACTCAAATAATTCTCCAAAAAGTTACAGAAAGAATTAGGCCTATTAATACATGTTTTTGGAAAGCTAACTTCAATACGCTTCTTTTAAAAAAAATGGGAGATTAAACCGAGCTTTGAGCAAGAAGTTATGACATTTCTAAGTTAGGGCTGAAATTAAAAATGTGGATAAAAATCATGACGGATTTGGGTAGTTTGAGACAAAAGAACACAAGTATATAACATAATATATCAAGAACTCACTCTCTACACTAATATATATATATATATATATGAGACACTATAGAACACATCTCCAATACAAAAATATGAGATTAAACATGTAATAATTCATTCATACATAACAACAACACATAGTGTGTCCAAATTTGGGATTTTCTCACATGGACACAACCACAACACAAAGGACACTCCTATGACCTCCAAATGGACACAAATGGAGATACAACCATGGGAGTCATTCCTATGGGTTCAAAATAGATCTATATGCATGAGGAAATGAAAAGGAGAAGGGATTTATACCTCCCGGTAGATCGAATCGAAGAAAAGCCTTCCCGGAGCGACACCGACACGTAGAGATTCCAAAAGGACACGAACGAGCTCCGAATCCTCCCAAACTTGGGTAGCTTCCTCCTTGGCTAGAATGGAGAAGGAAAGAAGAAGATTTGGTGGTGAAATGGAATGATTTGGTGGAGAAATTGCTAGGGATTGCTCTCTAGAAATTTGGGGAGAACAAGAGAGAGAAAAATAGATGGATAATGACAAATGGGAGGCTCAACCCTATCCTTATTGTGGCTGGCCATAAAGGTGGTTTTGTCCTATTAGGAAAAGTCCAAAAGCCCCTACTAACTTATTCTATGAGTATTAGGAAAGGGCTAATTGGTTGGGGCTAAATTAGTCATTCTAAAGTCTCTAATCACACTAACCTTATCCATAATAATTAGTCTAACCTCTAACTAAAATATTTCTATCATGTGGACTAAAATTAATATCATGTGGGCCATGCCTAACTAGTGTGTGGGTCCCACTAGAGTCAAACTACCCCCGGGTCCCCGTTTCAAGTCGGATTGAGTTGAAATTTGAACCCGACTCAAATAACCCCAAAACAATATCATAAATAATAAAATAATATCAAAATAATTCAAAGAGGTCAAATGCAAAAATATTCTTAGGCCAAAAATGATATTAAAATATCATAATCACATGGTTAGGCTCTAGGTCAAACAGTCTCTAGGGTTTCACTAGCAAAACGTCAAAACCACAAGTCATTAATTTAAACAATTTTAAAATGATTTAAAATCACCAAAAATCATATCATGAATTAAATATTATTATTAAAATAATTATAAACACGAAATTTCAAAATTACCCTCATTTGGGAAAGTGGGTGCTACATAATATTAGCATTAACAATATGATTAAAATTAGCAACTCATTGGGGACAATATGTCCGTGGGTTGTGGCCTAGTGATAGTAACGGCCCCAACGTGGAAGACGTAGGTTCGAATATCCCTTGGCATTCACAAAGTCGGAGAAAAGGATACTTAAAAAAAATAAAAAAAGATAGGGACAACACAAGTTTCTCAAATTTTAATACCCAAAGTATATATCCTTTAAAAATGGTTAGGGGACCTCACATGCAACTGTAAGTATATAAAAAATAACTTATTCATTTTTCTTTCCAAACTTTTAAACCTTATAAGTTCATTCTTTTTAGAGAAATTTTGAGTCGCATCCCACTTTTTTTTTTACCTATATTCAAGATGTACCCCACTGCTTTACCTTACTGTAAGTTATTTCCCACTTTTGACGAATTTCGTCCAAGACCAACGATAATTTTGGACAAAAATATCCTCCTCAAATCCAAACCCAAATCCAAATCCTAATCCTAATCCTAATCCTAATACTACTCCGCTGCTGTGCCCCCGCCCCGCCGCTGCCGCGCCCATCACCACCACCACCACCACCACTACCACCATCTTCACCTTCACCATCACCATCACCATCACCATCACCAGCACCACCACCACCACTTTCACCTTCACCATCACCACCACCACCACCACCATCACCTTCACCAACACCACCATCACCACCACCGCTCCCCCCGCCCACGATCCACCGCCCACGCGACCACGCCCCTCCGCTCCGCTGCCCCCGCGCCCCCACGTCCCTTCCCAGCCGCCCCAGCTCCGCCCCCTCTCCGTCCCCTCCCCCGCTCCGCCCTCACGCCCCCGCCCAGCAGCCCCTACTTCGTCGCCCCCGCCCCTCCTCCCCCCTCCCCCGCTCCCGCTCCGCCCCCGCCGCCCCCGTCCCAGCTCCGCCGCCCCCGCTCCCGCTCGGCCCCAGCTCTGCCCCCGCTCCTCGCTGTGGCGGCAGCAACAACAGCGGTAGCAACAACGACGGGGCAACGACGGATGGGCACGGCAGCGGCTGGGCGGGGGCGCGGCAGCGGCGGGAGGCGGCGGAGCTGGAGGAGGAGTAGGGATTAGAATTTGGGTTTGGGGAGAGAGAAGATAAGTGTGTTTTCGTCCAAAATTATCGGTTAAAGGGGTTGACCGTCAACTATGTACGATTTTCGTCAAAAGTAAAGAATTCGTACATTAAGATAAAGTAGTGGGGTGCACATTGAATATGGGTAAAAAAAAAAGAGATGCGAGTCAAAATTTCTTTTTTTTTTTTAGTTTCTTAGCAACTAGTTTTATTTGGGACTATTTTTGAAGTTTTAAACTCCATTAATAGAGTTTCAAAGCTTCAGAATAGAAACAATTCCGTTTGGAATGACAAAAAATTGTAAAAATTTTGTCAAAATTTTAGAATAACAAATTTGATAGTCCTGGCAATGGTTAGAATTGTAAAAAATTTGGTAGTCTGGTTGAATAGTCGTGGGTCGTCCCAACTTGTCTGTGACGATTCATGTCATTTTAGAACCCCTATAATTCGGACGAGGAATTGAAAATGGGTGTTGTGTCGGAGAACGAGAATGGTGTTACCCCCTACCCTCTAGCACATGTTATGTTTGTCCCTAATAAAATTTTGACTTAATGCCCTTTATCATTTGTCTTTTACAAAATCGTCGAGAAGTTCCAAGCTCTTCAGCCCCACCAAGATACATACCGAGACAAAAGCCTCGTGAGTTTATTTCATTCCAAAGCTTCATGAGATTATTTAGTTCCAATTGGACCTATTTGATCCGATGCTTCTCTGTCACAACATAAATGAGTGATATTCAAACTTTTTGATTATAGTCCAATGGTCATTTGAAATGTTCTTGAAAGTTCGTCGCTCTCTTCTCCCAAGACACCATATCAAAGCCATGAATGCACACTTGTAAAGAAATTTCTTAGGGAACAAGTGAGAAGTGGCCCTCTTACTACCTTCAAAACTGAAAGGGAGGTGCGGTTTGATTTAAGATTCACAAGAAATTTAAAAATGTGACTCCAACAACTGGATGTCCAGTGACAATAAATGAAGATTAAAAATATAGACTCCCACACATAACACCTCTATTGGAAAAACAAATTGTCACAAGTGTGAAGTTTCTTCTTCATGACACTTCCATGCTTTCACATTACTTTACTAATAAGCACAAATTTAACAACTTGAAGACACGAGGACCGGAAAATCAGTCAAAGATCCACTGAAACTTGATAGAAATTTTTTGAGTCGCACCCCACTTATACTATCCATATTTAAGGTGCGATCCCACTTTTATTATCCATATTTAAGGTGTATTCCTGTGCTTTACCTTAATGTAAGTCACCCCCCACTTTTGAAAGAAACCGTCCAACATTGACGGTCAACGCGTTTGACCGATAATTTTGGACGAAAATACCCTCGTCTTCTTCCTCCCCAAATCCAAATTCTAATCCACATCCCTCCCCCGCTCTCACTGCCATGCCCCCGCCCCGCCGCACCACCACCACCACCGCTCCCCCGCCGTCCCCGCCCCGCCGTTCCCGTCCTCCCCCTGACCCCCATCGGAAGAGGAGGACGAGGCGTAGCTAGGCAGGAGCACGAGGCCAGACTCGATATCGTTGACGTCCTCCACGAGTAGCTCGTAGTGATGCTTAATCTCCTCCGGGGGCTCGGGCACCGCCTCGGTTATGAGCTCCCACCGGCGGTTGCCCGAGCCCTCCGGGTGGACGGCCAGCACGTTCTCGAAGGCCTTCTCCAACTCCCAGCTCCACGAGCTGCTCGTGTCTTCCATCAACGCCGCCATCAGAATAAACCCAAGAGCAATTGAGCAATGAATGGATGTGCCAAGTGGGAAAGATGATGTATTATATAAGGATTCAATTATTGGGAAGTGGATCTGGAATTTATTCTTCTTTCCAACGATATTGCTCTGAAGAAGGTCTACCACTCCCCTTCGCCAACAAAACTTAGGGCTCCACCTGAATACAAGAAGAGGGGGAGCGGTGGTGGTAATGGTGGTGTTGGTGAAGGTGATGGTGCTGATGGTGATAGTGAAGGTGAAGGTGAAGGTGAAGGTGCTGGTGGTGGTGATGGTGAAGGTGGTGGTAATGATGGTGGTGGTGGTGGTGCGACGGGACGGGGGCACGACAGTAGCGGGGCGGGGCAGCGGCAGCAGAGCGGGAGCATGGGAGGGACGCGGATTAGGATTTGGATTTGGAGAGGAAGAAGATGAGGGTATTATCATCTAAAATTATCGGTCAAACGCGTTGACCGTCAATGTTGGACAGTTTTTGTCAAAAATGGAGGGTGACTTATATTAAGGTACAGTACAGGAGTGCATCTTGAAGATGGATAACAAAAGTGGGGTGCGACTCAAAATTTCTCAACTTGATATGCACACGTATAGCACTTGAAGAAATAGGACAGAAAAATTGGTCAAAGATTCACTGAAACTTGATCATGTGTAAATCGTTCGGATCATAAAACACTTTCCACCATAACAGGGGATGATGCACGAATCAACTGCTCTCAGGACAAACACATATTTGACTGCTTGTGGATACGTCGACTGGCATATTAACTGGGATAAAGCTGAGTTGACAAAACAAAAGCTAATTATGTCATAATCTTGATGTGGATTTATGTCCTATATGTGAAAATTGATGATTTAGGCTTAAATTGTACACAAGGCTGGACTGTGGGATTGGATTGCCTTATTCAGAATTAAGTTTGGTTGTATATTGATCCTTATTGTGAGCCGATCATATAGGGGTGAACAATGGTTTAGTTCATGTTAGTCCCAGGGCATGATTTTTCATAAGGAAATTGTAAGAAATGAACTGAACTGAATGAGAGAGAAGAGAGCAACTTATATAGACGAGCGCAGTAATCGAACAGTATGCAAAACGTTCAGGATGTAGGAAAAATCGCTCCTGAACATTTCGTAACCGTTCAAATCGTGCACAGACACGATTGAGCCAATTGGCGCACAACGTACGCCAATTGCGCATAGCGCGCGCTAGCTGCGCACAACACGCGCACTCGCACACCGCTGTGCCAACTGTGTACAGCGCACACTGCGCCAACTGTACGCCAACTATACGCCAACTGACAGCTCCATCAGGTCGCTCCAACTGGCGCACCATCAGGTCGCACCAACTGGCACGCCATCGGGCAGCGCCATCTGGACACGCCAATTGGTCGCACCATCTGGCCGCACGATCGGGCTACGCGAACAGGCATGCGATCGACTGTACAGAGGCTCGTGCAACGAGTACAACTTAAGCGCACAATGCGTCTAGCGACGATGTTGACGTGCTAAGTGCAAAGTGCGCTAACAAAATGTCACATTATGTCTCATGAGCCCATGAGCCCGAGCTCGAGTCTGAATCGCTAAGTCCCTACGGGACTTAGCTCCGATGGAATAAATTCCAAGAGCATAACAAAAAGCATTCAGGTTTCATTGTTGATTTAGCCTTTTTTTCTATTAGAAAAACACCCCCACATGGCTATATTTGACGTAACAAAAGGTTGAACGAACTTTTTGCTTTATTGAACGTATAAGGTATCTGTGTACAAAGAAGAAAGTCCTAAACATGATATTCTAAGTACAGGGAGAAGAGGTTTCTAGAAAAGTGTGACGGTGGAGATCGAGCGCTGCAGCGATTCCTTTACTCCTTTGACGATCTGACGATGAATCAACCTTGCTATGGCTCTCTGTAGAAGCATGGAATTTCACAACCAGAAAGACCATACGCCAGACACTACATGCACCAGAACTCGAACAGAACACTTCACAGCAAAGTCAATAACCATAGACATTTGAAGAAGGACTTTTTATTTATATATAAAAGTCTATTACATGTCTAGAAAAGGTTGTACAAAGGAGAATTTCTACAAAGGAAAGATCCTAAGTCTACAGCCAGCGGCCACCATGCGCCTCCAGATAGGCGCAGCAGTCATCATGCGTTGCCAGTCACCATGCGCTGCCAGTTAGGCGCAGCAGATGTCATGCGTCTCCAACCAGGCGTATCCCGCCATCTCTTCAGCAGCTCAGTTATGTGCATCCCTTCAGCAGCCCAGTTATTCTTCCAACCAGGTTCACCTGGCCGAGCAGAGCCCAGTTTTGTGCCGCTCTTCCAACCAGGCTCGCCTGATAAATGCTTCGATACACAAAGCATTTAACCCTCTGGCTGGAACCAAGGAAGAGAAGAGCACCGCAAAGCTGTGGCCAGGGAAGGCTTCGAAAGAGCCTCCAAAGGCCAAGGAAGACCGTGATCGAAATCACGGCAAAAGGCAGCTTTCAACACAGTCAGAGCGGGCGACACCCACTTTGAAGGAAGAGAGAGCCTAACACCGCCATTCTGATCTACGGCTCTTCCGGAACAACGGAGACGAGGCCCGAGCATCCCCATCTTTGGATGCAACAGGCACCTTCCGCCTGCCTCAGAAGCCCTCGACTCCGTCTTTTGGATGTAACAGTCACCTTCAAGAGCATCAATGACAACATGGCGTCTCATCTTCACCCTCGGGAACACTTCGTCAACAGAATGCACCCGAGAACCTGAGTTCATATTGGAAAGACGTGAGGGAATGAGAGGCCAACCTTCTCTCCATGCCACTATTTATAGGCCGGGCAGATCAAACCCATGCGCCAAGTGGATGGCTCTCCGAGTTCCGAGCAATAAACTCACATTAAATGGATGAACCAGACGCCTCGACTTCAGCCAAACGGCTATTTAAAAGCACTCGAGAAGCGAAACAGCCGCATCATCAAAGACGTGTCGGATGCGCCGGCTGGACAGCGCATCACACCCCTTCAAACACCAAACGCCTCCCACAGATGCGCCCTGTACCGAGCGCATCAAAGGGGATGCACCCTCATACGCCTAGTGGAACGTCAACCGACGTGCCCACTCAGCTGTCCATCGAATGTTACCAACATTAAATGCTGAACTGACAGAGTTGGCAGCACGCCTTCCCAAGTCTGAACGGCTGACAGCTTTTGCAGAAGACGAAGCGTCCACAACGTCAGCATCATCATGACTCTATTCCGACAGCTACTGCCACGTGGCCACTCGACCACCCGCATGCGCCTCCGCGGCCATGCGCCCAAACCTGCATGCGCCTCGAAAGCCATGCATCTCAGACCCTTCACTGATCCCTAAAGACAGAAGAAGAGTCTCCAGTTGAAGCATTGCATACGCCTCAAAAGCCATGCGCCCCAGACTGATCTCTGATCCCGAAAGACAGAAGGAAAGTCGCTCGCATGCGCCTCAAAAGCCATGCGCCCAGAACGGCTCGTGACTCCTAAAGGTCACGAGCCAAAATCTCATCATGCGTCCAATCCAAGGCGCATCCCACCAAATCATTCCCTCCACCAAATCAGAGATCTCCGAGCCATGGGTCGACGACACGTGTCCTTTGACTCAACTCATCCAAGATCTCAGCAACAGAAAGATCTTCTCCTCTGCTACGTGCCGGCTCACAACAGCAGTATGAAGAATTCAACCTCACGAGTAGGGCGCATCATCCGTGCGCCTCCATCAGCAATCTCCACGTGGCGTCCCCACGCACCGGCGCATCCTACATATGCGCGCATGGGCAGCCAACCTGCCCAGCTATAAATGGAGGAATCATCCCCTCCTTACACACACACAGAGAGAGACATACATACGAACAATCCAGACAGAGATCATCAGAGAGGCAGATACAGACACTCAACGTCTTCCTCCTCTCAACCAGCTCCAGCACCCAGAGCAATCTACACCTTCAGAGAACCGATAACCGTCGTCAGCCCGTCAACGGAGTCAACGCATTACCACTCACTCCATTGGCACTTAGGACCCAGATTAAACAAAAGTGTACTCCTAGGACTACATCTAAGTCCTATATTGTAACACTGTTCTGTTTGTATTAAGATTTGCAATCAAACGATTTTAATGGCAAACAAGCTGGCGACTCCGCTGGGGACTTCTTTTTCCTCTTCCGAGAAAGTCGTGTCACAGGCCGACGACGTGAAGGTGGGCTCCTTCCACAAGACGCAGGTCGTGCGCCTCAATCAACAGGCGTATGAGGAGTTCATTTCTGAAGGAAGTGCGAGTCCTCCGAAGCGGCTGCCGAAGCCGAAGAGGACCCACCGTGTCTGGGTGCGCAAGGTCGACGCCTCGGGCACCACCACTGAAGGGGATGTGCTAATCCAGCCCTCCCTTCCTGCTGACGTTCTCAGCAACCAAGGTGCGCCTGCTGATGCAGCGCATCTCTCGGGGAAACGTGCGGCTGACCACATTCCCCAGCCATCTCCCTCTCAGGCGAGGAAGATGCATCGACGGAGCAGGGGCGCAGCCAAAGCCCCGCGTATCACCTCTGATGTGCCACAAAAAGTCTCTGTCTTTGACAGACTCACTCGCTGTAATGGCGAGGAGAATTTGGATACCGAGTACTATGCGCCCCAGCAGGCTAGTACAAAGAGATCCAAGGCGGCACGGGCCATACGCCACAAGCGTGCTATGCCAGCAGCAGGCCAGAGGCACGTGCTCACAATCACGCACGGTGCCGATGGCAAGCTGTACAAGGTCGACTCAGGTGCTTCGGCACCAAAGATGAGTCGATCTTCAAAGTCCTCATCTCACTTGGGCGCATCCACTGCGTGCATAACCAAGTCGAGTGCGGCAAATTCAGTGGTCTTGAACGCCTGCGCCTCCTCTGGTTGTGCGTTTGAGGTCCGTTCAAGTCACTTCAAATGTTGTTGTTCCCCCACTACTGATCATGATGCCTGCTTGGCATTAGATCAGGGGACGCAGCACTCACCTGTCCGCCCCGGCGTTTGGCCTTGCCATACGCCTGAAGGGGGTGTGAGGGTAGCACTCTCCTCCAACGACCTGCGTAATATGATCACTCACAAGCGCCGGTCAGGAGAGTCGACCAACAAGCACGATGAGCCTCTCACGGGGCATACTTGTGCGGTGGTCACTATCAACTGCTGTGGCAAGACGGCAGTACCACCAAGGCAGTCAGTCTTCCAGCGACTGCAGTCATCGACACCCCTCCGACATCGCCTTGGGAAGAAGGTGTCAACAGAAGAGGAGCCAAGAGTTGCTTCATGCAATGTGGTCTCCAACTCCTCATCTCTCCGGAAGGCGACCGGTAATTCCTCGTCCAAAAGCCAATCAGGGAGAACCAAGGCAGCAGTCTCGACCTCCGGGGTGTTCGAAGGCACTCGGTCAAAGAAGAAGTTCTTGGAAGAAGCTGGGGGTAGTCAAACCCTTGTTGAGCTTCCTTCCGAAAATGAAGATGTCCAAAGCACAGCTGCGGCGGATCTTCATCCTCGAGGCGAGGTCAGCCTCCCAGAAGCGCCTCGAAACGAAGATGTCCCTCAGGACATAGCTGGGGGTAGAGACGAAGAGGCCCTTCAAGACAGAGTCGAGGATAATCAGGCCCTGACAGATGCACCCGTCGAGAATGACCTCCAGAACGTGACTGGGGGTGACCAAGGTGAAACACCAGGAGAGGTGACTCCCCCACATGAAAGTGAGGCCGAGAGCGAAGCCTCAACCAATCCATCCACTCCTGGCCGTGTCAGGACAGTATACATGGCTGGGGATGATGCCGAGTCTGATGCACCACCGCAGGACATTGTTCAGCGCATAGACTCATTAGAGGGAGGACTCAAAACCCTCTCTGCCTCTATGCAAGCACTGACTCAAGCAGTGTTTGATATTCGGTCGGCCTTGACCAGAACACCTTCAACCGGTCCCGACCCAGGAGTTAATGGGGAGTCGAGTGTACCCCTTCAACGGGTACCCTCCGACACAGAAGCACCTCGGACATCGGAACCCTCAAACGCTCCGCTTCAGATAGTGCCACCTTCCCCGACTCCTAGCTCCACGGAGGATGTGGTCGAAATGATCAAGGACCTGCGGAAGCGCTTCGAGTCCAAAAATAGGCAAGAGGAATGCCAGAAGATGGGCATTCCCCAGCCTTATCCCCTCGAGTGGAACAAGGTGGTTTATCCTCCAAAATATAAACCACAAACACTCACACCATACGATGGGAAGGACTCTCCGCGTCGATACCTGACATATTTCCAGTCACAAACAGGGCATCTCCCAAAGGAGGACGCGCTCCTCACCAGCATCTTTGTTGGGGACCTAAAAGGGGTGGCGTATGACTGGTACTGCAGCCTCCCCGACAATTCTATATCGTCCTTCGATGACTTGACGCGCCTCTTCCTCGATCGCTTCTACGACGGCGGGAAGGACATGACGATGGCATCTCTCATAGAGATTCGCCAGAAGGAGAAAGAAACGGTTCGGGTGTTCATCGAACGCTTCCGACAAGCCTGCTTCAGGCTACCTCCAGGCATGCCAGAACATGCGCTCCTCTCCTCTTGTAGTATGAACATGCTGCCCGCAGTGAAGCTCTGGCTCAACTCTACTCCCCCTCCCGACTGGAGCTCCCTGATCATCGAAGCTGAAGCCGCAGAAAAGAAGGCGGCCAATACACGTCTTCTGGGTGTCAGCTTCCCCGCCTTTGATGATAAGGGGAAAAAGTCAGCAGCCAACAACTCCGGGCGAGAAGCAAAAGGGAAACAGGCATTGACTGTTAATGCCTCGAAGGGCGCATCTGCGCCTACTCAGAAACCTCCACTGGCGTCGAGACCCAAGGAGGTGTATTCATTCAATGACGAAGACACCCTGCAACTCTTCGAAATACTGAAGCAGGGTGACAAGATCAAGCTCCCGGACCCAAAGCGGCCCGATGAAGTTGGGAAAGTGGACAACCCGAAGTACTGTCACTACCATCGGTTTGTCGAACACCCGACCAAGGACTGCTACGTCCTCAAGAATTACATCCAGCGCATGATCAATGCCGATGTAATCTCCGTCGACTATGAAGAGAAGACGGTATCAGCCAATGTGGTGTCACTTCAGTTCGGCACCTTGCCGTCGACCACCACACAAGATGGCATCGTCCCCATCCCTAAGGCGACAATGGAGGTGGTGAACTTGCTACCTACCCGTGACAATGTGAGTGGACTCATCCCACTCACCACATCTCGAGGAGAGGTCCTCTGGGTTCACCCCGACCTCGTCTCCGAGGTGACTCAACCGGAGGTACGCTCTACCTCCAAATCAAAAGGCAGGAAGATCAAGTCTTGCCGTACGGTCTCTTCTTCAACAGAAGAGGCACTTCCAGTGCAGACGCATGCACAACAGAACGCTCAGCCCGGCGAAGCTGCCGCCGAGGTGGTGCCTCCTGGCACAATCCCTGAGGAGGGCCCGTCTAAACCCTCAGCAGCCAATAAGCAGAAGCAGGTGGAGGCTCGTTTCGACAGACCTCTACGAAAGGAGAATGCTTCGGGGCTAGCCAAGCCCCACAACTTTGACATACTGGCACAACTGGCCAGTACTCCTGCGCTTATCTTTGTTTGAGCTCCTGCGTCTTTCCAAAGACTCCCGAGAAGCTCTCTGCGAAGTTCTGAAGGACGCTGAATCCTTTCTCAGTCAGGTCAAGCAGCCTGAAGACCTCCCAACTACTTATGCGCACTGTCATTGTACGGAGGAAATTATCCCAAACATAACCTTCACCCAACAAGACATGCTGCTCAAGCACCACCGACATAACCGACCACTGTATTACACGGGGTACATCGGTTCAGTCAAGGTGAGCCGAATTCAGATCGTTCCGGGGTCTTCCCTCAGCATCATCCCGAAGGCGCTGATGTCAAAACTGGGGATCCCAATGTACCGGCTGGCGCCCTCCAACACAACCATCAGTGGCTTCAACGCTAGCAAAAGCAAGCCACTGGGCAAGATTCGACTGAAGTGTCACATAGGCAACCTCAAAACTGAGGTGACTTGTTATGTGGTGGATGCCGAGGTCAACTACAACATCCTGCTCGGCCGACCATGGCTACATGAGTACATGGTGGTGCCTTCCACGCTCCACCAATGCATGAAATATGTATCTACCAACGGCGTCATCCGGACGGAGTTCGCAGACATCGATCCTTTCAAAGGGATTGAGGCTTACTTCACCGATTCCGACTTGTACAAGCCACTTGACGAGGAGGAAGCCAACAATGCTGATGATGAGGCTGAGACGGCAACTGAGCCGGACACGGAGCCTGAGACGAATCCAGATGCTCCACTGAAGATCCGACTGAAGGGCAAACCACCCCAGAAGGCGCCTCCAATGAGCATCAAGCTATCCGGGAAAGCACCGACTCTTGAGGCTCCCCTGATGATACGCCTCAAAGGAAAGCCGCCTCAAACATCGGCTCCCCTGGTGGCAAAATTACAGGGGAAGACACCACTCACAGGAGGCGCAGTTGAGGCACCTCTGAAGGTGCGTCTCAAGGACAAGCCCCCACAGTCATCCAAGATGCCAGAGAGGGCTCACATAACCCTCTCAGACCCCAAGATCAAAGCTGTGGTGGACTCTCCTGATCCAGCCCCAGTGCTTACAGACGAGGAGCTTGGCGAATATATCTCTGCTGATGTAGATGCACCCTCCTTAGACAATGTAATCCCGCGGGATAAAATCTCGTACTTCATCAATAATAGAGTGTCTTTTAATTATTCTTGTCTTCCACATTGGAATGCCATGTATACATTAGATCATGTTCTACGGTCGTTGCAAACACAAATAACGACCGTCCATAATGTAAACCGAGTAGTCCCGTCTCAAGGAGTCTGTTTCATAAACCCTCCACGAAGCCGAGACGAAAGATTCTCCATTTTTGGCAAAGTCGAGCGTCATCAAGACCTCCCGCCACTCGAGCCTGAACCTGATTCCGGCAGAGTACAAGTTTATCGGTATACGGATACAGCAAAGCACATCATCCAGAAGAAGGGCTACGACCTGAAAAGCAACAAAGGCCTAAACTATGGCAAGGGTCGACCTCTCCCTCTCCAGTGTTCAACACCCAAATGAAGGCCGCAAAACTACTACAACAAAACTCGACGGGGGATAGGCTATGTCACGCCACCATCAACCCCAGAGAGCTCAGACGTAGAAGACGTAGAACATTCCCACTCGTCCGAAGCGTCGACTTGGGATTCTGATACCAGTATCAGATCAGTCTTCAGGAAAGTGCTGTCAGCTAACATGACGTCAGCACAACCTCAAAAAGGTGAAGGCGAAGACCAAACGCCGGAACCCTACGAAGAAGAACCCTAGGCTCAACGCCTAGGAGAGCAATAGGAGTCTCGTTTTGAGTTACGTGAACCTCCCACCGAAGACGAAGTCGAGCAGATCGACCTTGGGGACGGATCTTCTGTTGACACAAAGTCACAGTCAACCAAATATTGACTACATTGACTAAATAATATCTGTATTAATTCAATACGACACACGACGTCTGCATAACAGTTCAAGACAGATGACAGCTCAGTCTCCGACTCTCAGTGTGTTTTCGAGTCTGTATTTTATATTTTTATTGAGTCTAGACTTGTGTACTCTGAGTCTTGCTGAGCTCTTGACACTTAGTCTACAGCCTACCCAAAATCCCAAGCTCCACTGAACCAAATACTGCCCAAAAATCCCCTTAGAACCACTCTGTGCTCTGGAGACAGAGTTCGGGCCGAACTCTGCCTCCACACAGAGTTCGGGCCGAACTCTGTCCCCTAGAAATCAGGAACCCTAATTTTAGGGTTAGCTGGTTGCTAGTTGTCCAACGGCCAAATTTTTGAATTCTCCTACCCGAATTCTGGCCGAATTCTGCCTATAAAAACACTATAAATAGGGCATGAATTCTCTCATTCCAATCCATCCAATCTTCTTTTCTCTTCTCTCTTATAAGCTCAAGTAAGCCATACCCTTCCCATCTACTAGCCACAAGCCTCCTAAGTGTCGAGTGCTCAGCATCTCTCAATTAGGATTCTTGTGCAAGAGTCGAAGAAGTCGCTTGGACAATTCCAAGCAAATTGCCACTGCGATCATCTGTTAGAAGTTGACGTGCTCTTCTGAAGAAAAGGCACGGGTTGTAAACTACTATTTCATAAATAGTGGATTTAATCCTGAGCTAGAGTTCTCAGGCCTGGACTAGTCCTCTACGAGGGAAACCAGGTTAAAATCGCTGTGTTTGCGTATGCTCTTCTGCTCTTCATTTATTTTCCGCACTTTACTCTGATTATTTATTGTTGGTGAAAGAGTTATTTTTAATTGGCTATTTTTCTATATAAACTCTATTCACCCCCCTCTAGAGTTGCCATACTGTTCTTCAATTGGTATCAGAGCTCTGTTCTCTTTATAAGGACTAACATCCTAAGAGCTGATCCATGGCAACCACACAATCCTTGATTTCCAATCATGGTGAAGGTCAGTCCACTCATAGGCCTCCCCTATTTGATGGAACTAACTATACATATTGGAAAACAAGGATGAGCTTCTATCTTAAGTCTCTAGACTTTGACCTGTGGACTGTCGTCACTGACGGTTACAAAAAGCCCGCCAGGATAGTTGTCGATGGTGACCTCATTGAGAAACCACACGACAAATATTCTGTCGAGGAGAAGAAACAGGCAAGTCTAGATGCTAGGGCTATTAATGCTTTATTCTGTGCTATAGACAGGAATGAGTTCAACAGGGTCTCTACATGCACCACTGCTCATGAAGTATGGAGACTTCTAGAAGTGACGCATGAAGGAACCACACAGGTCAAGGAATCTAAAATAAGCCGTCTCACTCAAGAATACGAAGCCTTCAAGATGAAGCCAAGTGAGACGATCACTCAAATGTTCACAAGATTCCTCGACATCATCAATCCTCTATCCTCGCTTGGAAAGCAGTACTCAAACCACGAGAAGATTCGTAAGTTGCTCAGAGGGCTACCAAAGATTTGGAACCCTAAGGTGACAGCCATCATAGAAGGGAACGATCTCACAACAATGTCAATGGAGACCTTGATGGGTAAACTCATGACTCACGAGCTTGACCTCAAGGACTTCGAAGAGCCCACTCCGAAGACCAGGGAGATCGCACTCAAAGCTCATCAACGAAGAGCTAATCATGATGAGACCGAAGAAGATAATTCGGATGATGAAGACCAAGCTCTCATGGTTCGCAACTTCAGGAAATTCCTTCGCTTCAATCGAAGGAAGAAGGAATCTCAAGAAGACGATGAAGAAGAGCCAACTTGTTACGGTTGCAAGAAAACTGGACATGTCCGAAAAGACTGCCCATTCCTGAAGAAGAGCAACCGCCATGAGAAGCCATACAAAAGGAACTCATCAAGGAAATATGCCAACACAGGCATTTGGCATGAAAGTGAAACGAGTGACTCCGAGGAAGAAAAGGACTCTCCTCAAGATACAGCTAATATGTGCCTAATGGCAACTTCCAACAAGGTATCTAACGAAACTCTAGATGACTTCTCTTTTGATGAACTTGGCGATGCTTTCACTGATTTACTCGATGATCACAAAAAGGTCATCGGTAAATACAAACATGCCAAGGACAAAATCAAAAGTCTTGAAGATGAGATACAAAGAGTTTCTTTACTTCTTGATAATGTTAGAAACACGACACCCATTAATGACACTGATGAAGTATCCAAGCTTAAATTAAGCTTACATGATGCTGAAGCACGTATTGAGCAACAAACTCAAGAAATCACTACACTCAACACGTTGCTTGCTGAAGAAAAGAGTAGACACAAGATTTCCATGACTAAGATATATGGCTTAAATATTAAGGTTGATGAACTGCAAGCTGTTTCTAAAAGATTAGAAACCAAATTGGGTAAACAGGTTGTTCAACCTCAAACCCAATCACATGGGCACAACACCACTCATGCTAGTCAACCACGTCATTCTCATGCAGCACATAACCATGCATTTATATACACAAACTTTCACAAACCACGTGCACGTAAGAACAATTCTCACTCAGTACACAATCATCATGCACAAAGACACAATCAACATCACTCCACACATAGAAATCATCATGCCATGCCATATAGACAAAATCATCATGCC
The DNA here is from genome assembly GCA_029216955.1 of Iris pallida. NCBI lineage: Eukaryota > Viridiplantae > Streptophyta > Magnoliopsida > Asparagales > Iridaceae > Iris > Iris pallida. The sequence goes on along the minus strand of JANAVB010029419.1, from coordinate 2,132,481 downwards.
ATGCCATATAGACAAAATCATCATGTCATGCCATATAGACAAAATCATCATGCCATGCCATATAGACAATATCAGCATGTCACACATCATAGACAATACCATCATGATATGCCTCATAGACACCATCACCATGCCACTCATTCTGTGCATAATCATCATCACCATGCCAACTCTTCACATCATGACCATCCTCATCCTGTTGCTTATAGATATTATTCTCATGCTTCTAGTATAAATAAGAATGCTATCTGTACTTACTGTGGATTACATGGACACATCTCACCACAGTGCAAATTTAGAAGACTTGTAGATAAAAAGATATATACTTGGTTTCCAAAGACTAACTTTTCAGGACCCTCAAGAACTCGGGTACCAAAGGTCACATCTACTCTTGATGTAGGTGGACCTTCCCTCTTCAACTGAAAGTAAGTAGATTCTCGATAGTGGATGCTCGCGACATATGACGGGAGACGCAAATCTTTTTGCATCACTATCGATGAAGAGAGAAGGATATGTATCCTTCGGTAACAATCTCAAAGGGCACATAATAGGTAATGGTATCATTGGTCATCCTCCTTCTCCTGTAATAAAGGATGTCTGCCTAGTGACCGAGTTAAAGCATAACCTGCTCAGCATTAGTCATCTTGCTGATCATGGATATGATATTAACTTTGGACAAAATAGTTGCTACATCTATGATAGGTCAACAGGAGACATTGCTTTTGAAGGGAAAAGAGAGGACAACATCTATATTTTCTATCTTTCTATAAATACTAACAATGCAGGTAGATGTCTATATGCCCACAAAGACGAACGACTACTTTGGCACCAGCGTCTTGGTCATGCCAACATGGATGCTATATCCAGGCTTTCTACCAAGAAGCTAGTGAGAGGATTGCCTGACATCACATTCAAAAAGGACACGGTATGTGCCGAATGTGAACTAAACAAGGCAACTAAATCCTCGTTTCATTCCATCAACTCTGTAAGTACTACTAGACCCTTGCAATTACTTCATATGGATTTATTTGGTCCTAGTAGAATAGCTAGCCTTGGTGGCAAACTTTATGCATTTGTTATTGTTGATGATTTTTCAAGATTTACTTGGGTTTTCTTTCTCGCTAATAAGAGCGATGCTATTTCTGTTTTCAAAGTTTTTGTGAAGAAAGTTCAAAACGAAAAAGGCTACATGATTACTCGAATCCGAAGTGATCATGGAGGCGAATTCGTAAATTATAATTTTGAAAATTTTTGTAATGCAAATGGTTTTGATTATGAATTTTCTTGTCCAAGAACTCCTCAACAAAATGGTGTTGTGGAGCGGAAGAATAGAACTCTCGGCGATATGGCCAGAGTCATGTTGAATAAATTTTCACTTCCGAAATACTTTTGGGCAGAAGCTGTCAGTACAGCATGCCACATTTTGAATAGGGTGCTAATTCGTCCCATTACGAAGAAAACACCCTATGAGCTTTGGTTTGGGAGAACCTCCAATGTTTCTTATTTTAAAGTTTTTGGTTGTAGATGTTTTATCCTTAACACCAAAGACAACTTAGGCAAATTTGATACCAAAGCTGACGATGGTATCTTTCTTGGTTATGCCGCCAAGAGTAAGAAATATAGAGTTTTTAATAAACGCTCACTTATTGTGAAAGAGTCAACAAATGTGACTTTTGATGAAGACAACAGTGCAGTAAGTACTCTTGATGATGACGTTGAGCCATCAACTTCTACTCCAATGAATACTTCAACCGAAACTAATTCTCTGGAGGGTTTGCCTAAGAAATTCTCTTTCAAACCTTCTCATCCAGAAAATTTAGTTATAGGAGAAGTTTCACGTGGAGTAACTACTAGATCATCACTAAGAGACTCCGTTGCTAGCACTGCCTTCATTTCACAAGTAGAGCCTAAAAACATTTCTGAAGCTTTTAATGATGAATTTTGGATTTCTGCTATGCAAGAAGAACTCAACCAATTCGAGAGAAGCCAAGTATGGGAACTCGTTCCTAGACCGGTTAATCACTCGATAATTGGTACTAAATGGGTTTTTAGAAACAAAGTAAATGAAGATGGTTCAGTCACACGTAACAAAGCTCGTCTAGTAGCTCAAGGATACAACCAAGAGGAAGGTATCGACTACGATGAGACGTATGCTCCTGTTGCTAGACTAGAATCCATTCGGATGCTTTGTGCTTTTGCTAATTTTCAAAACTTTAAATTATTTCAAATGGATGTGAAAAGTGCTTTCTTGAATGGTTTTATTAAGGAGGAAGTTTATGTGAAACAACCTCCTGGCTTTGAAAATCACAAATTTCCCGACCACGTGTTCAAGCTAAAGAAAGCGCTTTATGGCCTCAAACAAGCCCCCAGAGCTTGGTATGAAAGGCTAAGTAGCTTCTTACTTGAGAAAGGTTTTTCAAAAGGGAAAATTGACACTACACTGTTTATAAAATCTTTTAAAGACACTATTCTGTTGATTCAAATTTATGTTGATGATATCATTTTTGGTTCTACTGATAAAACCCTCTGTCAAGAATTTGCCAAGTGTATGCAGACAGAATTTGAGATGAGCATGATGGGAGAGCTCAACTACTTTCTTGGTCTGCAAGTGAAACAAATGGCTAATGGAACTTTCATCGGCCAATCGAAGTATACCAAGGACATGCTGAAGAAGTTCGATCTTGACAATGTCAAACCAATCAGCACGCCAATGGCTACTTCAACCAAACTCGAACCAGATGAGAGCGGCAAACCCGTTGATCAACGTAAGTATCGAGGTATGATAGGCAGCTTACTCTATTTAACTGCTAGTCGTCCCGATATCATGTTCAGTATTTGTCTATGTGCTAGATATCAAGCTAATCCTAAGGAATCACACATGACCGCGGTTAAGCGTATCTTTCGATACCTTAAGGGTACGGTTACAGTGGGCCTATGGTATCCCAAGTCAACATCATTTGATCTTATTGGTTATTCCGATGCTGACTTCGCTGGATGCAAGGTCGACTGTAAAAGTACGAGCGGCACGTGTCATTTATTAGGAAAAGCTTTAGTCTCCTGGTTTAGCAAGAAGCAGAACTCTGTCGCACTATCCACAACAGAAGCTGAATATATAGCAGCTGGGCGTTGTTGTGCACAAATTCTGTGGATGAAGCAAACCCTTGAAGACTATAAGTTATCTTTTATGCATATTCCTATATTCTGTGACAATACTAGTGCCATTAATTTGACTAAGAACCCTGTCTGTCACTCACGTACTAAACACATTGAGATCAGACACCACTTTTTGCGTGATCATCAGCAAAATGGCACGATTAACTTAGAGTTTATTGACACTGATCATCAGCTAGCAGATTTCTTTACTAAGCCATTATCCGAAGAGCGCTTCAATTTTCTTTGTCGTGAACTCGGAATTTTGGATGAAGCAGTTATAAGTTGAGACTCACCTGCATAAATATCGAGTATATTTTGATTCTTTTACGATAAATTTGGTATGGGTACAAGCCGAAAGGGTCCTTCTGACAACAAGGCGTAAAAGCCTAAGCGACACGGTGCACTAGTCCTCAGGACTACCGCTAGCTGGGATCCGGCCCCTGCAGCTAACCCATGGCAAATTTGAAATATTGAATTACAATATATTTCCTTGTTTGTTATATGGTTTGTTTCGATTTAATATTGCCTAATTGATTTTTCTAAAGTTTATTCTGACTTTTGAGTACCTCTCTATGTACTTCATTGAATTTATCAAACTTTTTTTCTTCAACACTTAACCAATTTTTCTATCTTTTCAGCCTGTTTTCTGTTCTGGACCACTAATCCAGAACTCGGGCCGAACTCTGCCCCCAACAGAGTTCGGGCCGAGTTCGGTCCAATTGTTCCAGAGTCGGGATCAGCCTCTGCCGTTGGATCATTTTAGATCCAATGGTCAATATTCTATCCGACCAAAGACAAACCCCTATTTTATTTCGGGATTCCTTCTCTTTCCTCCCATATTTCCTTCTTCTCCACCTCTTCAACCTTCTTCCTTCCAAACCCTAACCTTAGTTCTTGATCTAGAAAGCTCCATTTCTTCTCAAAATTAAGGGAAAGGGGTTTTTCAACATTCTCTTCCACTGTTTGGTATTATTTTCAGGTATAACTCTCTCTTTCTATCATTTTCAAGTTCTCCTATTTCTTTGCAAATGGCATCTCGCTTGTCCAAACGAGGGAGAAGGACTCGACATGAGGGAGCTTCCTCTTCGGTTCCTCCTCCTCCGATTGAACAAGTTGTTGAACAATACCCCATTCATCCGTTGTTCAATCCGCCGCGTCCCGATGACCCTAATACATACGACGATCGTCTATTTGTGTCGCTAGACGCCTCTAATGAATGGTTTAGCGATTTTAGGACTCGTCCGGTGTTTGGGGGCCATCCCATCAATTTCACAATATTTTCTCAATATGAATCTTTATTTCGTGATCTTTGTTTGGATGAACTAGTTGCTTCCAACTTTGTTATTTACCGTAGCGCAATCCAAATGTTCTACTGTAATCTGACTCACGATGCAACCCACATCTATTCCCGGGTTGCTGGCATTAACATTGCCTTCAATGATTCTGAGTTGGGAGACTTTCTTGCTCTCCCGGATCTTGATGTGTGGGACAAGCTTGTGGAAGCACGTCAACTTCAATTTGTTGGCGATACTTCCCTTGAAAGATTCAAGGAGGATTTATGTGCTCCTAACGTAAGTCCTCGCAAGCTAAAGGCCAAGCATCTCACCCCCTACTTTTATGAACTTCATCGCATCGTGTTCAATACTATCTTACCAAAAGCTGGTTCAACTGATGAAGTTACCTACTTTGAGATCTCTGCTTTATATCACCTTCATTTTCGTATCCCCTTCAATCTTCCTAGGACAATGATGGACTGGATGATAAATTATAGGAAGAAACCAAGAGCTTTGGTTTATCCTTTATATCTTTCTATGGTTTTTCGTGCATTCATCATTCCTATTCATGACTGTCCGTTCCTGCCTTCTCCTGCTTTCCTGTCCAAGGCACGACGTACTCAAGCAGTCGTCGCCTCTCCTAAGGCTTCTGAGCATTCTGATGATGAGGAGCCAGACGCCCCTCCACTCGGTCAGGATGCACCTCCTCCACCTGCCACTCTTGACTCCATCCAGACCATGCTCCGGGATCGTTTCGACTTAGAGGACGATCGGTGGGCTCAGATGGACTACCGCACTACCCTGCAGATGAGTGCACTCAGCAACTCGCTGCATGATATTCGGTACTCCATGTCCCATCATCCTACTATGCCCATTCCCATGCAGCGGGATCCCGATCATGAGGGCTATCGCATTGATGATCCGTGGGTCATGCGTTACCTGGATCCGGGTGCTGCTTTTGTGGATCCCAGACGTTCTGACACTCCTGGACCATCTCGTGCTCCATGATGGAGATTGGCTACTATCTGCTGCTGCTGCTACTGATGATGATCTTAGTTATTGCATTTTTATTTCTAGTTAGTTAGTTTCAGTTTTATGTACTTGGATGCTTTTAAACTCTGGTTGTGTGTTTGACATTTGGTTATGACACTTTATGCTAGTACTTCTTTTGATTATTTCTATACTGTTTCTTCTCTGCTTGGTGCGGTTGTATTACTATTAATTGTCTACTGCAGTTTTCTTTTATTATTCATTCATCTGCAGTCTATATTACTAACTGCCAAAAGGGGGAGAACTATGTATATTCTGCCTGGATATATATGGCTGGATATACTTGTTTGGCATCATATCCTATCTTTTCGTATTTCTGTGCTTGTTTGTGCTTTTTGGGAGATATTATACAGGTTTCCATGCACTATTTACGGGGGAGCTATTGCTTCTAGCTCAGCACCATTCACTGATTACGGGAGAGCTATTACATTCTAGCTCGGCATCAAGTATGGGGGAGCTATGTTGCTATAATCAACTGTGTCCAGGTATGAATATTGAATATACATATATTATTTTATCAATTATCAATATGGGGGAGATTGTTGACACAAAGTCACAGTCAACCAAATATTGACTACATTGACTAAATAATATCTGTATTAATTCAATACGACACACGACGTCTGCATAACAGTTCAAGACAGACGACAGCTCAGTCTCCGGCTCTCAGTGTGTTTTCGAGTCTATATTTTATATTTTCATTGAGTCTAGACTTGTGTACTCTGAGTCTTGCTGAGCTCTTGACACTTAGTCTACAGCCTACCCAAAATCCCAAGCTTCACTGAACCAAACACTGCCCAAAAATCCCCTTAGAACCACTCTGTGCTCTGGAGACAGAGTTCGGGCTGAACTCTGCCTCCACACAGAGTTCGGGCCGAACTCTGTCCCCTAGAAATCAGGAACCCTAATTTTAGGGTTAGCTGGTTGCTAGTTGTCCAACGGCCAAATTTTTGAATTCTCCTACCCGAATTCTGGCCGAATTCTGCCTATAAAAACACTATAAATAGGGCATGAATTCTCTCATTCCAATCCATCCAATCTTCTTTTCTCTTCTCTCTTATAAGCTCAAGTAAGCCATACCCTTCCCATCTACTAGCCACAAGCCTCCTAAGTGTCGAGTGCTCAGCATCTCTCAGTTAGGATTCTTGTGCAAGAGTCGAAGAAGTCGCTTGGACAATTCCAAGCAAATCGCCACTGCGATCATCTGTTAGAAGTTGACGTGCTCTTCTGAAGAAAAGGCACGGGTTGTAAACTACTATTTCACAAATAGTGGATTTAATCCTGAGCTAGAGTTCTCAGGCCTGGACTAGTCCTCCACGAGGGAAACCAGGTTAAAATCGCTGTGTTTGCGTATGCTCTTCTGCTCTTCATTTATTTTCCGCACTTTACTCTGATTATTTATTGTTGGTGAAAGAGTTATTTTTAATTGGCTATTTTTCTATATAAACTCTTTTCACCCCCCTCTAGAGTTGCCATACTGTTCTTCATCTTCTTCCAAACCCATCTTCGTCAGCAAAAGCCTAGAAGGAGAAGACCGAGAGGCTTTAATCCAGCTGGCTAAAGAGTATATCGACGTCTTTGCCTGGAGCTAAGAAGACATACCGGGACTCGATCCACAGATCGTAATGCATAGGTTGAACATCTTACCTGATGCCAAACCTATCAAACAACAACAACGACGTTTCCGTCCGGACATCATGAATGCCATCGATCAGGAAGTGGACAAACTCTTGACTAGCGGCTTCATCCGTGAGGAACAGCACCCAGATTGGGTAGCCAACGTCGTACCTGTCACCAAGAAGAACGGGAAGATACGAGTCTGTATCGACTTCAGGGACCTCAATTCTGCTTGCCCGAAGGACGAATTCCCGCTTCCGATCACCGACGTGATGATTGACTACACATGTGGTTTTGAACGCATGTCCTTCATGGATGGGTATTCAGGCTACAATCAAATCAAGATGTTCCCCGATGATGCGAAACACACATCATTCAGGACTCCAAAGGGTATTTTCTGCTACACAGTAATGACCTTCGGCTTGAAAAATGCCGGTGCAACATACCAACGAGCTATGAGCACCATCTTCCGTCAACATCTTTGCAAAACAGTCGAAAGCTATATTGACGACATCGCAGTCAAAAGCCGCCTCAAAGGAGATCACCTACAGGATTTGAAGACAGTCTTCGATCTCATGCGGGCACATCAACTCAAAATGAACCCCGCTAAATCCTTCCTGGGGGTTTCTAGCGGCAAATTCTTGGGCTTTGTCATCACGGTGAAAGGCATTCATGTTGATCCCGAGAAGACCAAAGCCATCCTCAACATGGACCCTCCGAAGAATCTTCGAGAACTTCGAGGCTTGCAGGGACGTCTGGCATACATCCGGAGGTTCATAGCAAACCTTTTCGGTAAATGTCAACCCTTCACTCAGCTCATGAAGAAGGGAGTCTCTTATGTCTGGACGGAGGAGTGCCAGAAGGCTTTCGACGACATCAAAGCCTACTTGACGAGCCCACCAGTCTTGGTGGCACCTGTCGCGGGCAAACCATTTCTTCTTTACGTCCGTGCCATGGATCATTCCCTTGGCGCTCTGCTGGCTCAAAATAGCGATACAGGCTATGAGCAAGCAATCTACTACCTCAGTCGAACGCTCATCGGGGCCGAACACCGGTACAACCCCGTTGAAAAGGAGTGCTTGGCTTTGGTGTTTGCAACAAAGAAGACTCGTCATTATGTCTCAGGCCAGACAATTCATGTCATTTCCCGAGTCAATCCACTCAGAGTCCTCATGACGAAGCCAGGATCATTAAACTCTCGGCTAGCCACATGGGCGATTTTGCTAACACCATATAATATGGTGTTTGTCCCGCAAAAAGCTGTTAAAGGTCAAGCTCTGGCTGACTTTTTAGCTGCACACCCCATCCCAGAATCCTCAAAACTCTATGAAGACATCCCGGATGAGGTCCAAGAATCCAACGTCACCAAAGGAAGCTCCGTTTGGCGGATGTTTTTCGATGGCGCTTCGAGAACAGGCCCCAAAGGCCAAATCATCGCAGGAGTGGGGGTAGTCTTAGTCTCCCCCGATCAACTGGTCATCCAGCGTGCTTACTCCCTTTCGAAGCCGTGCTCCAACAATGTTGCTGAGTACAACGCACTCGTCATGGGGCTCCAACTCGCACAACAGCTGGGGGTGGACCATCTGGAAGCCTACGGTGACTCAAAACTCATCGTGAACCAGATTCGAGGGCAGTACGAGGTTCCCCATGAAGATCTGATCCCTTACTATTAAGTTGCATTGAACATCATTTCAACCTTCACCGGGTTCTTCATCGAACACGTGCCTCGTCTACAAAACTTGGAGGCTGACGCTCTGGCTGGCCTCGCAGCCTCATTGGCAGCGCCCTTTGGGACTCAACACTATGTCACGGTAACAGGCCGAGACTTGATTTGTCCCAGAAACAACCTGTGCTTGCAAGTGGCCCACGCCATGCCGACGAACACTGGTGTTAATGTCCGAGACTGGAGGTTCCCGTTCATCGACTTTGCTGTCTACGGAATTCTTCCAGAGGACCCGAAGGAAGCCGTCTCAGTCAGGAGACGCTCTCTTCAATTCTACTACGACACAGCTACTAAAATGCTGTACCGACGTTCCTTCGATGGGCTCCTCCTTCGATGCCTGTCCAACGAAGAAGCAGCCGAAGCCCTCCGAGAAGCTCATGACGGAACTTGCGGAGCTCATCAACCCGATCCTAAGTTACATGATCGACTGCGACGTATGGGCTACTACTGGCCAACCATGGCCGCCGACGCTGTTGAATATGCTAAGAAGTGTCACGCATGCCAACTCCATGCTGACTTCATACATACACCGTCTGAACCACTATATCCTACAGTCGCCTCCTGGCCCTTCGAAGCCTGGGGCATGGATATTGTGGGACCTATCACCCCTCCTTCATCAAGAGGACACCGCTTCATCCTGGCCATCACCGATTACTTCTCCAAATGGGCAAAAGCAGTCCCATTGGCGGAAGTAAAGAGCTCCAGGGTGGTCAGCTTTATCAAACACCATGTCATTTACCGTTTTGGAGTACCCCGGCGGATCATTCATGACAACGGTCCTCAGTTTATCAGCCACATTTTTAGCAGGTTCTGTGACAAGAACCGCATTCAAAATATGGCATCCACCATCTATAATCCGGCAGCAAACAGGTTAGCAGAGGCATTCAACAAAACCATCGTCAGGCTACTTAAAAAGGTCGTGTCATCCAATAAACGCGACTAGGATGAAAAGCTTGGCGAATGCCTTTGGGCCTACCGCACAACGGTACGGACCCCGACAGGCAACACACCATTCTCTCTGGTCTACGGAAGCGAAGCGGTACTGCCTCTCGAGATCCAGATACCCTCACTCCGCGTGGCAATAACAAACAAACTCACAGAAGAGGACAATCAACGTCGTCGTCTGCGGGAACTGGAGGCACTCGATGAGAAGCGTCTCCTAGCTCAACAACGCATCAAACTCTACCAAGCCCGTATATCACAGGCTTTCAACAAGAAGGTCAAACAGAGGACTTTCCAAGTTGGTGACCTGGTTCTGGCAGTCAGGAGGCCGATGGTGTTAACTCATAAGACAGCAGGAAAGTTCGAGCCCAAGTGGGAAGGACCTTTCATCATAGAGACGGTATACTCAAACGGTGCTTACCGCCTCGCCAAACCCAATGGGGACTTGTTCATGATGCCCATCAATGGCAAGTTCCTAAAGAAGTACTATTCTTGACATCCTTCAGACATGTACTTCCCCAAAAGAGGATCTGTGGGCCCAATCATCAGGGCTCACACACAATCTCCTTCCACAAACTCATACGCCTCTGGAACCCAGCTGTTCCGTGGCATCCTTCGGTAGAAAGACAACCACGTCCACATTACCTCTGAGTTGTTCTTCTACACCCTACAAAGCGGACTCTTACGCTACGTAAGCCGACGCTACCCTTCATGTTTACCACGTCCACATTTCCTCTGAGTAAACATCTCGTACAAACAACCCCTGCGTTGTCGTACATTGATCGCAGAACTTCCATGTCCACATCACCTCTGAGTTGTTCAGCGTATCCCTCAGGATCATTCCTACCACGTCCATCACACCTCTGAGTAGGATGATTCTATCATTTGAACCCTAATGATTGCCACGTCTACATTACCTCTGAGTAAACATGTCGGTTCCTTTGAACTTATTATCTGTGCCTAAAAACCAAGGTGCGCAAAAGATAATAGGTCCACACAAATCATCAGGTTCATAATAACAAAAAATAAACACATCACAAAAAAGTTGCGTACTTCTTTATTTTCTGAAAGAGAGAGAGTACAAAAACTATACTATCCTCCAGCAAAGGGTTGCAAAAGAACATAAAAAAGGGAAAAGCTACGGTCCCTGAACCTCCCCAGGATGGGCTGAGAGCTCCCTGACTCGAAGTCTTAGGTCGGCTGTACGGGCCTCCACAGTCGCCAGGACTCGTCGCTCAGCTTCTTGACGCATCAATTCAACAGCCCCGGCGGAAGTATCGCTTTTATGCTTCGCATCAAGCTGTTGTCGCTGCTGCGCCAAGGCAAGAGTCCGCTGTATAAAGGCCGCTTCTTCCTTCTGGAATGCTGCGTGTTCAGCCCGGACACGCTCGGCGTCTAACTGGAGTCGGGCCCGTTGATCTTCAAGGCGGCGCATCTGGGTGTCGATCTCCGCGATATTAGCATACAATGCAGCTCGAGTTTCCACCGTCGTCTTCATGGACTGAGACAACTGCTCTACCGCAGCCTTAGTCTCAGCCACCTCGCGCTCCCAAAGGCCCACAGTGGCCTGGTATGAAGACTCGATCTCGGCAATCAGCTTCCTCTTCTCTGCATCTATCAGGACGGAGAGGTCGTTTCGCTGGATGCGTTGAAGTTCCGCAAGCCGCTCGTCCAGCTCGATCACCGAAGCCTCCAGAATTTCGGCCATATGGTCGTGGCCTTGGTGAATGCGGATCAGCTCGATACAGGGCATTGCCAAAGTTTTTGCCGTTGCAAAGCTCCCATTGGCATCCATCACAGCAGATACACCCTTATGCAGTATTTTGTATACCCCCTCGACGAGGAATTTCATAAACTCGTCTGCATCCGCCAGGACCTGCGGCGTCATAGCAGGAGTTGGAGGAGCTACAGCAGTTTGTGGACCGGAAGAAGATCTGCCAACCTCAACCTGCGAGGCTTGAACCTCAGTATCAATAAGCTCTTCGTCAACGGGGGATGGACTGCTAGCCCGAGGAGCCGAAGGAACAGAGGAAGCCCGCGCAGGCGTCGAAATAGTACCCCAAGTAGAAGGGGCAACAGAGGGTTCCACACCCTCGCCCTTCTCAAGCCCGGAGGAACCACCGACGTCAACGGCCACCTCTTCTACCCCCAACGTCCTATCGACAACTGGTACTTCTCTTGGCAGAATGGGGAAATTATCACTCGTCTCTTGACCCGCCTCAGCGGTTGTGACCGGCAGACGGGTCTCGTCATCAAGTCCTCCCACTGGGACAGAATTTGTCGCTACCTCCTGATCGGTAGCCGCCTCAACTACCACGATTGAAGCTGGGGTAGGACTCGGCAATGATATAGCCGACCTCCCCTCATCATGACAAGGAGGGAAATCAACCCTCTCCTCTGCCCCAACCATATCTGTTGCCCCCGCAACAGACTCTTGCAGCGCCGGAGGGACGTCATCAGAAGGCGACGAACTCCAATCCACCTCTTCATCATAATCTACTCCCATCTGACAGAATACAGCGTCCAGGAGCACTTCGTTCAAGAGTGGGATAGTCATCGACACTGACACAAAAAAAAAATGCAAAGATATTAGAGACAACACAAAGATCGGAGCTTCATGCTCGTCAGATGCGCGTATTAAGCGCATCTGAAAAAGGAGCCTCAGCACATCATCAGGGTATAAACCCATGCGCGGCAGCGGTAGAGCCTCGGCGCATCATCAAGGTGTGAGCCCATGCGCGTCACCGAAGGCTTCGGCGCATCATCAGGGTGTAAAACCCATGCACGTCAGCAATTAAAGCCACGGTGCATGATAAAGGCCTGGGCCTATGCACGTCGGCGGGAAAGTTCTCAACATCGATAGGAGACAATAAAGCTCACCGACTACCGTCGGCCGAACTTTGACAGGCGGGCGAGGAATGTCACTCACGACAGCCTCTACGGGCTCCTTCTCCTTCCCCTTTCCTTTGCTGGCACCACCGCGAGGAGTCTTGGGAGCCATTCTAACAGAGAGAAAGAAGTTAGGGTTTTGAAGAAAGAACTCTAAAGGAGGCAAAGGCACACAGTAGAAGAACTCTCTCTCTCTCCACCTCTCACCTATTTATAGGCCGTGGTCGCACGCGTGAACCGATGACGAGTGATCTCAGCCGTCGCCTCGGGTCTTGTGAAGATAGCAGCAGATAAAACCAAAAGATCATCATTAATCTTTTCGGTTACCGAGGCATTATCAAATTCATTAATTGAGAAGAGCATGCGGCTGAACAGGCATGCGCCCCAACAGTCATGCGCCCTGATCGCCATGCTTCTTATTCAAAGTATTCCAAAACTTATTCAAAAGTTTTGAAAACTTTGAAGGGGGTCTTGTAGAAGCATGGAATTTCACAACCAGAAAGACCATGCGCCAGACACTACATGTACCAGAACTCGAACAGAATACTTCACAGCAAAGTCAATAACCATAGACATTTGAAGAAGGACTTTTTATTTATATATAAAAGTCTATTACATGTCTAGAAAAGGTTGTACAAAAGAGAATTTCTACAAAGAAAAGATCCTAAGTCTATAGCCAGCGGCCACCATGCGCCTCCAGATAGGCGCAGCAGTCATCATGCGCTGCCAGTCACCATGCGCTGCCAGTTAGGCACAGCAGATGTCATGCGCCTCCAATCAGGCGCATTCCGCCATCTCTTCAGCAGCTCAGTTATGTGCATTCCTTCAGCAGCCCAGTTATTCTTCCAACCAGGCTTACCTGGCCGAGCAGAGCCCAGTTATGTGCCGCTCTTCCAACCAGGCTCGCCTGATAAATGCTTCGATACACAAAGCATTTAACCCTCTGGCTGGAACCAAGGAAGAGGAGAGCACCGCAAAGCTGTGGCCAGGGGAGGCTTCGAAAGAGCCTCCAAAGGCCAAGGAAGACCGTGATCGAAATTACGGCGAAAGGCAGCTTTCAACACAGTCAGAGCGGGCGACACCCACTTTGAAGGAAGAGAGAGCCTAGCACCGCCATTCCGATCTACGGCTCTTTTGAAACAACGGAGACGAGGCCCGAGCATCCCCATCTTTGGATGCAACAGGCACCTTCCGCCTGCCTCAGAAGCCCTCGACTCCGTCTTTTGGATGTAACAGTCACCTTCAAGAGCATCAATGACAACATGGCGTCTCATCTTCACCCTCGGGAACACTTCGTCAACAGAATACACCCGAGAACCTGAGTTCATATTGGAAAGACGTGAGGGAATGAGAGGCCAACCTTCTCTCCATGCCACTATTTATAGGCCGGGCAGATCAAACCCACGCGCCAAGTGGATGGCTCTCCGAGTTTCGAGCAATGAACTCACATTAAATGGATGAACCGGACGCCTCGACTTCAGCCAAACGGCTATTTAAAAGTACTCGAGAAGCGAAACAGCCGCATCATCAAAGACGTGTCGGATGCGCCGGCTGGACAGCACATCACACCCCTTCAAACACTAAGCGCCTCCCACAGATGTGCCCTGTACCGAGCGCATCAAAGGGGATGTGCCCTCATACGCCTAGTAGAACGTCAACCGACGTGCCCACTCAGCTGTCCATCGAATGTCACCAATATTAAATGCTGAACTGACAGAGTTGGCAGCACACCTTCCCAAGTCTGAACGGCTGACAGCTTTTACAGAAGACGAAGCGTCCACAACGTCAGCATCATTATGACTCTATCCCGACGGCTACTGCCGTGTGGCCACTCGACCACCCGCATGCGCCTCTGCGGCCATGCGCCCAAACCTGCATGCGCCTCGAAAGCCATGCGCCTCAGACCCTTCACTGATCCCTAAAGACAGAAGAAGAGTCTCCAGTTGAAGCATTGCATGCGCCTCAAAAGCCATGCGCCCCAGACTGATCTCTGATCCCGAAAGACAGAAGGAAAGTCGCTCGCATGCGCCTCAAAAGCCATGCGCCCAGAACGGCTCGTGACTCCTAAAGGTCACGAGCCAAAATCTCATCATGCGCCCAATCCAAGGTGCATCCCACCAAATCATTCCCCCCACCAAATCAGAGATCTCCGAGCCATGGGTCGATGACACGTGTCCTTTGACTCAACTCATCCAAGATCTCAGCAACAGAAAGATCTTCTCCTCTGCTACGTGCCGGCTCACAACAGCAGTATGAAGAATTCAACCTCACGAGTAGGGCGCATCATCCGTGCGCCTCCATCAGCAATCTCTATGTGGCGTCCCCACGCACCGGCGTATCCTACATATGCGCGCATGGGCAGCTAACCTGCCCAGCTATAAATGGAGGAATCATCCCCTCCTTACACACACACAGAGAGAGACATACATACGAACAATCCAGACAGAGATCATCAGAGAGGCAGATACAGACACTCAACGTCTTCCTCCTCTCAACCAGCTCCAGCACCCAGAGCAATCTACACCTTCAGAGAACCGATAACCGTCGTCAGCCCGTCAACGGAGTCAATGCATTACCACTCACTCCATTGGCACTTAGGACCCAGATTAAACAAAAGTGTACTCCTAGGACTACATCTAAGTTCTATATTGTAACACTGTTCTGTTTGTATTAAGATTTGCAATCAAACAATTTTAATGACAAACACTCTCTGGCACCTCTGATGGGACTCTGGGGTCACCGATCAAGAGGCTGTCTGGAGGATATAATCCCTTGAAGATAGTTGGTTGGTTCTTTGGTTGATCAGTGGATGAGGGTGGTTGACTTTTCCTGGATAGAGATTGATGATCCTTTAAAGATTATCGATTGTTAATTTTCCCTCTGTCTCTCAATTGATGGTTTAATGGAAGAAGAAATCCTTCTATTTATAGAGAACTAAGAACATATGCGATGTGCATTAGGGTTCCTCAGATATGAAAGAATCTGTCATCATTTATAGAGAACCAACATCTTCCTCGCCATCATTTAGGGTTCTCCTTCTATTTATAGAGAAACACCGTCTTCCTCGCCATGCTTTCCCAAGACGGGAATCGGGCGAGGGGATAAGGCTGTAGCAGTCGGGACCTTCTCTGTGGCCATGACGTTGACGGGGTCCTGAGGTGCAATTCCTGCCATCGTGTTGCTGGCTGCAGCCGCCTTAGGCCTCCAAACACGTCGAGTCTTCTTCAGTTGTACGAACCGCTTCGAAGTCTTCAACTTTTCACCAGAGAGAAGATCTTCAAAATCCTGCTGGTCGAAGCGTACGACCAGCATGTCTTGAGAAGCTCCCAACAAGTTATCATCAGATTGTATCATCGCCTTCTCGTTGGAGGAGAAGGTATTCCCCAGCAGAGTCGTCATTTTGTTCGACGTAACAAAAGTTTGAACGAAGTTTTTTCGTTATTAAACGTATAAGATATCTGTGTACAAAGAAGGAAGTCCTAAACAGGATATTCTAAGTACAAAGAGCAGAGGTTTTGGAAAAGTGTGACGGTGGAGATTGAGCGCTGCAGCGGCTCTTTTACTCTGTTGACGATCTGATGACGAATCAACCTTAGAATGGCTCTCTGGCACCTTTGATGGGACTTTTGGGTCACCAATCAAGAGGCTCTCTGGAGAAGAAGATCCCTTGAAGATGGTTGGTTGGTTGGTTCTTTGGTTGATCGGTGGATGAGGGTGGTCGACTCTTCGTGGATAGAGATTGCTGATCCTTTGAAGATTGTCGATTGTCAATTTTCCTTCTATTTCTCAATTAATGGTTTGGTGGAAAAAGAACTCCTCTATTTATAGAGAACCTAGCATATATGCGATATGCATTAGGATTCCTGAGATATGAAAGAATCTGTCGTCATTGTACGGTATGGATTTCTGCGATGCTGACACGTGGCGGACATCGAGATTCCTGTCAAACGAGATCTCTGGTGGTTATAAACATAACCGAAGGAGGTGACACGTGGCGTGTGCCAATTTGCTTGCTCGGATATAGCCGAGTAAATTTTAGGATTTTATCCTAAATTTGGAGTCTAATTGATCCTCGTCTAAGATTTAAATCAATCTGATATGATATCAATCATGATTTAATCCCAATCTTCTTTGCAAGAGGCGGTTTAAACAAACCAATTGGGGTGGACCCATGCTTCCTGCGCCTCTGGTGAGAACTAAGTACTGCTGTACTTCTAGGGCAACGAGTAGACCGTGCTTCTGGAGACGACGGAACCTCTGTGCTTTCAAGCGACGAGTGGACTTGGCTTCGAATGACGACGAGACTTCTGTGCATATAGAGCAACTTATGAAGCTGTGTTTCGGGATACCGAAGTCACTGTGCTGTAGGCGAAAAGTAGGCTTGTGCTTCACGTTGGCGAGGTTACTGTGCTTTTGGAGCGACAGGCTGACTTGCATTGGCTGCGATGGGAGTTCCCAAGTCTCTGATAGAGAAGTGACTTAAGCTTCTGAACCGGAGCAAACGACTGCACCGTCAGAATGGAGATGGTGTGAGTATATCACCATCCTACGCCTCATACGGATGCAGGTAAGTAGCTACACCTCTGAACAGTGAAGGCGTTGGCTGCGAAGGGAAGGTTATGACACCCTTGCGGGTCTGAGATTGGCATAGACAGGTAGCTGCGCCTCTGGAGTAAAGGCACTGGCTTCTGAAGTAAAAGAAAGGGAGGGGGCCTACCACCATCTTGCTACTGAGGTTGGCGTAGGCAGATTGCTGCACCTCTGGCTTGAAGGCTTTGGCTTCTTTAAAGTACTGAGTAACTGATATGCTTCTGAGCGGCTGTGCCCACAAGTAAGTCAGAACATGCCTCGATGGAGATCAATCTTCCAACGTGCGTGTCGAGAAGAAGGAAGGCTGCGCTTCGACGAAGACTGCATCCCTTGTAGATCTCTTTAGGCTCTGTCGAATCTGTACTAGATCATTTGTAGAAGAACAGAGTTAGTCCCTTATGTATAGTCCTGATGTGTCTATACTAGACCTTGGTAGACATGGCAATAAAGTGACTTCTTTTCATATCTTCTGTTTGACTTTTTAGCACTAAGCCTCAGTCTTTTGCATCTTCTGCGCTTTGGCGAAGGGATATCTTCAGCTGAGATTTTTCATGCTTCTACAAGACTCCGTTCAAAGTGTCTCGAACTTGAGTCAAGCTTGGGATACTTTGAACAAAGCATGAACACGTGTCAAGATTGTACGAGCTGGGTGATGGCTGGTGTCACGCCTAGCTCTTAGCATTAATTGTCCTGAGTCTTCTTTTCAGAGCATGGGCTCCTGATGGCTTCTTGATATTGGAGCCTCTGGCGTCTTAGTAGGGATCACGAATCTCTTTAGCAGAGGAGGTTCAGAGTTACGTTCCTTCGGTCACTCGCAGTACTGTCATCTGACATGGAGTGGAGCTTTAGCTTAACTTGTAAGCTTCCTTCTGACCGATGCCTGGCTCGTGCTTGGACCTTGCGAACAGCCTATATAAAGGACTATCCCCTTCAAGAGAAGACTCAACTGCTTCAACAATGACCTTGCTTGCCCGATGCTCGGCTCCTAATAACCCTGAAGTTTGCTTGAGGCGGCCGTTAGTGGCAAATCTTTTCAACCGAAGAAGCTGTAGTAGAACTACTACTAGATCTCGAGACGTCCCCCATCCTGGATGTCGTGGGTGTCAATAGTGTCTTGAACCCTTGCTTCCTGAATTCGTATTGGTTGCCATACCGACCAGGGAATGGTAAGGCCTGCTGCTGTGGTTGCTCTCTCCGACCAGTTGGGGAGATAGGGGAGTCCTGTGCTGGTCTTCATCCCCGGCTCGGGCCAGTACCAGCTTTGGGCAGTGGCTTCCTTTTGACCAGGAAGTGTTTGACTCTATCACCGCCTCGCCCGTGCTATTGAGAGCTTGTACCGTAATTTTAGCTCTCTTTTTTGACTTCTGTGTATATAACTACGAAGAGTCAGTAATAGGTCTTTGTAGCCAAATGTTTTTATATGTAGAAACTTTCTTGTTCCCTTTGCTTTTGTCTTCAGAATAAAAAAGGAATCTTCATAATAGATTTGCTTGACCAGAGGTAATATGGATGCGGTAGGCTTGATCCTTGTCGGGGTATAGAACAAAAATCCAGAGGTAATATGGATGTAAACTGTTTTCTAGACAGCCGAAATAATCATAGAACTAACATGAGAAGAACGACTACTCAGAGGTAATGTGGACATGGTAGTCGCATCTTCCAGGCGTAGAGGAGCAATCCAGAGGTAATGTGGACGTGAAGTGCTTCATCTACTTGAGAGAATATATAGTAGGAAGGGAGAGAGATCCCCTTACCATAACTCATGGGTACACTTTACAGGGGATGTGGGTGCCTATGTTGGTTCTGTCTTCAGACATAATACTTCTTTAGGAACTTGCCATTGATGGATATCATTATCAAGTCACCATTAGGCTTAGCTAGCCGATAAGCACCGTTGGAGTATACCATTTCTATAACGAATGGACCTTCCCACTTGTGCTCAAACTTCCCAACCGTTTTGTGGTCATTACCATCGGTCTCCGTACTGCCAAGATGAGGTCGCCCACCTGGTAGGATCTTTCGCAGAACTTTTTGTTGAAGGCTCCAGAGATGCGATCTTGGTAAATCTCAATCCTTTGCTACACGAGGAAGCGCTTTTCATCCACCGCTTCTAACTCTTGTAACCGCCTGCGCTGATTGTCTTCGACAGTTAACTGATTCGTGATCATGTTAGCAGACAACATCTTCTTAAAGACTTGACCCGTGCTGGTATCAGAGTCCCAAATTGAGGAGTCAGAAGAGTGTGAGTGCCTCATGATTTCTTCCTCTGAATCTTCTGAGGTGGTCGTACGTAAGACGTACCCCAGCCCTCGACGAGTACGTTGGTAGTAGTTTTCAGCTTTTCCTTTTGGAGCACAAATTCGTAAGGGAAGACGTCGAACTTTGCCATAATTGAGCCCCTTGTTGCTATTCAGGTCGTAGCCCATCTTCTGGATAAGGTTTTTGGCCTGCACTGTGTAGCGATAGAATTGCATTTTGCCGCTGTCGAGGTCTGGGCCTTCAAGAGTTATTCGCCGCGGATGCTCCAATCGACCAAATATGATGGATTCCTCTTCTTTCTTCTTGGCTGGAACTACGACGTAGGTGCCCCGAGCAGGAACAAATTGACTCACATGGTTGGCAGTTGTCACTTGTGTCTGTAGTTCACACAGAGAATTGTCCAGAAAATATTTGGTGTTCCAGCATGCACCAGAGTAGTTCGATGACAACTTTATGTTAATGAAGTGGGATATTTTGTCCCGAGGCATTACGTCGTCAAAAGAGTGATCCTCTGTGTTGGTGCAGACGTAATCTTCTAGCTCTTCGTCAGTGAGGACTAGAGCTGCCATCGGACGAGAAGGAGGACGCCTTCCTTTCAGCTTGACCATCAAGGGAATTGTGGTCGGATGCTCCTGCGCCTTCATGGTCAGCCTTGGGGACCTTCGAGGTAACCTTGTTCATATAGGCTCTTGACCATCTTCCATTATCACTGGAGGCGAAGTTGGAGCTTTGCTCCGAAGCTTAACAACGAGAGGCACTAACACCTTGGAAGGCCTCCCTTTCAGTCGTACCTTTAAAGGTTCTTCGGCCACCGCTATGCTTTCTGAAGCTGTCTCTGCCTCATCGTCAGTATCATTGCTGTCGTCGTCCCAGAGGACTGACTTGTACAGATCGGCATCCGTACAGTAGGCTTCAAGTCCTCGGAACGGGTCGATATCAGCGAACTCCATTTTGATGGTCCCGTCGCTGGCCACATACTTCATACACTGATGTAGGGTGGTAGAGACAATAATGTACTCATGGATCCATGGTCGCCCCAGCAGCATATTGTAGTTTATGTCCGCATCAATAACATAGCAAGTCACTTCAATATGAAGGTCGCCGATTTGACATTTTTGATAAATTTTGCCCAGGGGCTCGTACTTTCCCGCGTTGAAGCCACTAAATGTTGTGTTCGAGGCTGTCAACCGATGCATCGGAATCCCAAAAGTCTGAAGCAGGCTTCTCGAGATAATGATCAGAGAGGAACCTGGATCGATGTGGATTCGATCGACCTTAATGGCATCGACATACCCTGTATAGTACAGGGGCGGTTGTGCCGGTTATTCTTTAGCAGCATGTCTTGCTGGATGAAAGTGATACTGGAAATCACTTCGACAACGCTGTGGTAATATGGGCAAGCTACGGGATCCACTTTTGGTGGTCGAACCTAGGTGAGGAAGGACTCGACATTCTGTAAAGCTTCACTGATCGCATCTCGGGTCTCCTTCGAGAGGCGGAGGAGCTCGAAAAGTGATAATCTAGCCAGAGTATTAGCCAACTGTGCTAGAATATCACAGTTGTAGGGCTTGATAAGCCTTATTGCCGGATCTTTTCTGAGAGGTTTTTCGAAACGAACCTCATTCTATTTCTGCTTGTCCACGGGAGGGGCCCGTAATGGACCCGCCTCTGGTGTCTCAGGGGTTTGAGGTGGACCTACTCCTGATATATCTGGGACAGGGGGATTATTTGGTGGAGACTCCTTCTAGTCTGGAGCCTGGCTCTCCTTTTTCCTCTGTACCGAACGGGTGGTCACCAAAGCATCGTCGGTCGATGTCGAGACCACGCGACATGCCTTGCTTTTTTTTCCTTTGGCAGAAAGGGTCGCAGATGTCATCATGTCGGGAACCAAGTCAGGATGTATCCACATGACTTTGTCTTTAAGCGTAGAGAAGGGACGAGCCCTTGAGTGCTGTCCCATGCTGGCGGAAGGTTGACTACTTCCATCGTCGCCTTTGGAATCGGGGCGACGCCATCTTGCACTTCTGTGGCTGGAAAACTTCCGAACTGGAGAGTAACCATGTTGGCCGTGACGATCTTATCTTTTTAATCCAACGATTTGACGTTGGCATTAATGAGGCGCTGAATTTGCCCCTTTAACATGTAGCAGTCTTGTGTTGAGTGATGGACGTACTGGTGATAATGGCAGTACTTGGGATGGTCTACCTTTTCTACCTCATCAGGACACCTGGGTACCAAGATGGACCGTTTGCCACTCTTCGTAAGCATCTCCAAGAGCTCCAACGTATCCTCGGCATTGAGGGAGTAAGTCTCCCTCGGCCTCATAGCTGCTGAACCTTTGGAGATGTTGACGATCATAGCTTGCTTGTCTTTTCCGTATTTAGGGTTGTTGCTAGACGAGCGTCTCCCCTTGTCTTCGGGCGCAGGAAAGTATAGCCCCAGGAGCTGCGTATCCTGGGCTTTCCTTTGTGCGACATCCACCTCTGAAATAAAAGGCATCCACTCCGTGCAGGGAGCACCGTGTCATAATTTTTTAGCGGGCAACATGTTCTTGCGGCAGGAGTCCATAAGTATGGGCTCGGGAATGCCGGGTGGTAATCTGTAGGCTGCCTGGCAGAAGCGCTCGATGTATACGCGGATAGGCTCTTTCTTCCTCTGGATAATTTCTATGAGGGTCGATATGGTCATATCCATACCTCCTTCATAGAATCGATCCACGAACCGAGTCTTCAGGTCTTCAAATGATGAGATACAATTATCCGAAAGACTGCAGAACCACTCATAGGCTAGCCCCTGCAGGGATCCTATGAATATGTTGGACAGGAGGGCGTCATCCTTTGGCAGGTGCCTCGTTACTGAGGCAAAGTACCTCAAGTATATATTATCGGGGAGACCCCTTCCCTTCATAAGGTGTAAGTATCTGCGGATTGTATTTGGGAGGATAGACGACGTTGTCCCACTCGACATGGTATGGCTGCCGGATCCCCATCTTTTGGACCATTGCTTGCTTCTCTTTGGCATCATGACGAGCATACAGCTCCTTGATGGCCTGCTGTATCTCGGCCGGCCTTGCGGAGCCTGTAGCCGATGGAGTAGACGAGGATGATCCTGCCTGATTGGCAGTAGGCAGCCTGCTGGATTCGTTATTGATTGGCAGATCACACGCAGGTATAGAGGCAGCGGGGGCCATGCTACTCTTGAGGTCGATCATGACCGAGGACAAGGTCTTCATGGTGTTCGTCAACGTATCTAACTTCGTCTCGAGGACTTCGATACGTCTGAGAGCTTTGTTGTTGTCTTCCTCATTGCCAACGGACATGAACACAGACCGAGTGTGAGGGTGACTCGAGGGAGCCATGGATCCTTCACTTTCTGGCTCAGACACCTGAGCTTCACTGTCCTGAGGATATATCGTAAGATTGTGATCTTCTTCGGACTCAGTATGGTTGCTACACCCAGTCTGGTGACTGGCTGCGCCAATGGAGACATCCGTGTCGTATTGCGCTTCCTCAGATTAGAACACATGGTTGTCGTGCATGGTAGGAGGCTGGCTACCCCCAGTTTTTGACAAGGCACCCAATGCACCTCTGGAACGAGTGCCTTGGAACACACCTGCATCGGGTACTTTAGCTTTATTGTGCTCTCACCTCATCTTCGGTTTAACAACTGATATTGAAGGATTATAGGAGGGCTTCTTGAAAGCTCTGGAACCCTGTGCCACGTAGCATATGGCGATGCAGGGTTTGTCTTCTTTATGTCTCACCGACCCCCTGTTAAGCTTCTGGCATGGGTTGGCATGGAGTAGAGTCTCTAGAAGACGGAACGCCGGCTCGACGATGGCGCAGTCGTCTGCTGACAACAACAATTGATGGTAATCTGGGTACAAGAGTGCCTTGATTTAGGCACGTCCTGCACCACAGATTCTTCTTTCGCTTGGGAAAGGGTTGGATCTTATGTCGTAGCACTCGCATTGTACATATAGGGAAGCTGCATGTAAGTACGGTCAGAGTACGTCTGGCGAGGAAGTCTCTTGTCTCTTCTATGGGAACGCTGCTCGCGTGGCTCCTTCTCAGTGGGACGTACCCCTGGCTTGGCTTACGCACAGGAGTACCCCAGTGGAAGGAAGATTCGACTGGTTGTGGCATCGGAGCGCGAGAGCCAGTCTTGTATAGCTTTCCGTCGGCTGCACGTGTAACTGTCAACACGGGCCTCTGGTCTGCCATTGGTGTCGCACGCATGTTGTACGAAGCACGAGCCACCTGGGATATCTTTCTACTACTTCCAGCGGGCGAGTAGTATTCAGAGTCCATCGAATGTTTACCTGAAGGGAAAGCGATTCTGTCGAAAACATATCTCCTTACAGGTAATACTCTCGTCATGAGGGGTTGGACCGGTGTGCGCTTCCTTTGGCATCGTTCCTTCGTCATATCAACCATGAAACCACCACCTTCCTCGCCATGCTTTTCCAGGATGGGAATCGGGTGAGGGGATAAGGATGTAGCAACCGGGATCTTCTCTGTGGCTTTGACGTTGAGGGGGTCCTGAGACGCAGTTTTCACCATCGTGCTGCTGGCTGCAGCTGCCTTAGGCCTCTGGACACGTCAATTTTTCTTTGGTTGTACGAACCTCTTCGAAGTCTTCGACTTTTCATCTGAGAGGAGATCTTCAAAAGCCTCTTGGTCAAAGCGTACGACCAGCATGTCTTAAGAAATTTTCAGCAAGTTGTCATCAGATTTCGTTACCGCCTTCTCATTGGAGGAGAAGGTATTTTTGAGCAGTGTCATCATTTTGTTCGACGTAACAAAAGGTTGAACAAACTTTTTGCTTTATTCAACGTATAAGGTATCCGTGTATAAAGAAGGAAGTCCTAAACAGGATATTCTAAGTACAGGAAGAAGAGGTTTCTGGAAAAGGGTGACGGTGGAGATCGAGCGCTGCAGCGATTCTTTTACTCCGTTGACGATCTGAAGATGAATCAACCTTGCTATTGTCACTCCCCGAGTCGACAAACCGTTCATCCCAGGTGTTATTACGCGAATCGATCGTCCTCGCTAAGGCGTGATGCCGTACGAGTCTTGAATTGCACTCGTACAAGACAAGAACGTTACGTTGATTATTATATTAAAACACCAAGTTAAAATTTCACAAATAGTATCAAAATATGAGATGTAGTTTAGGAAGATAGAAATATGCTTTTCATTCATAGTTTACAACGAAGTGTAAGTCGTAATTACATTGGATACCGTTGTGGCTACATTGATTGAAACAAAAGTATACTCGACAAGCTGCCTGAACTAACACTTGTCGTTCCATACATTCGCCCCTTTATACATAAGCCTTCGATTGAATTTGCTTCAAAATACTTCAGTATAGGAAGAGCTTCAAAATACCTCTCCGTACTTCAGCTTCAGTTTAGAGCTCCCACTGTACTTGGGGAGTTGGGGGAGGGGATTAGCACACTTGGTAAGTGGACGAGACGAATCCACTCGTCTAAACCGACTCTGATTGTTAAGGTAGGCTTGCTTTAGAGTTTTTTTTTCTATTTAGAACTAAATGAATTCAGTTCATATCGAGAGCCATCTTTGAAGTAATAAATTATACAGTAAAACATAACGATTTATCACAGTTCTTACCATGGTCGTGCTCGTCCCTGCATAAAAATAGAGATAATACTTACTACCTGCATATGACAATAGGTGAGCATGTTACTATCCTATATGTACGGCCACTGGTGTTACACACCACTTAGGACTATCTCAACGACATTTCGGCCCGTTCAGTCTAGGTTGCAATCCTGAATGACGGTCCCGCAATGCATCAGTACAGAAGCACAATTATTCATTCCCCCTAGGTCCATTCGATACCGATGCCCCGGATACCGTTTCGAGAAAAATCAAACTTGTGCACAAGCTGTCCATGACCGTGCCAATACGTGAACTGTTTAATATATGCAAACAGATTTGTATAGCGGACCATATTGAACGACATTATCATTTGTCCCAACTCATGCAACGATTTTTTTCCCCAAAGCTGTACTCCCGATTTAGCGTCCAGTAGGCACCAAATTGCCCGAGGCATCATAAGCCATGATCGAAGTTTCACATTATTTTGTACCACGTGAACTAGTTTATCTTTTTACTAGAACCTTAAACTTTTGTCTTTTGGTGCGAAACTTATATTTTCAGAGTAGATTACTCTAATTCAATACGTTTTTCCCGAGTTCTTGACCTTAGTGGATTGGCATGCATTTAACTTGGCATCGTTGATTTGAATGAATTTGAGGCAAAGGAATTTCGTTTACGGGACATAGTAGAAAAGAAAGGGCCGAATCACCCACCAAGTATTTTGATCGTGCCGACCGTCGAAGCGCTTCACAACGTTCAAGCTTTAGTTACGCGAGCTCCTGTAATGGCACCAACACTTAGTTAGGATTCCTTCTTTATTTCTTCTCTTCGAAATTCGTTCAGAAATGACGCGAAAGCACTTTCATCAAAACCAAGCGGCAAAAGCTCCAAGAAAACCATACAGCAGTCCGGTCTCGTCGAAAGGACTCTTATATAGAGCTCACTCGTCGAGACGCAGCCCGTTGCATCTAGGACTTATTCCAACAGAAGTCATTCTATTAGTTGGATCGATTCTCGTATCATCTGTCTCAATCGATTTGATCGATGCCGCAAGGTGTTATCATTTACCAAGTTCAACGATCGAATCAGATAGCCATCTAAGTTCTCGACCGATCTGACTCGGCACAAGCATATTGTGAAGTACGTCGTCTATCGAAAGCGGGGCACTACATAATATACCACTAAGAAAAAGCTTTGTCCAGAAATATATTAGACAAACAACGAAGGGTACTTCTCCTTTATCTTCGTCTTCATTTTCTACGTCGACTCTTCAACTAAATGGTTCCGCAAAGCACGTGGACCAAGGACATCGACCGATTTCATAATACCTTCTCCTTACGGTCCAAAATTTGAATAGGCTCCTCCGAGTAAGACAAGTCAGTACGTAGCTCCAACTGATCGAAGCTAACCAAGTGACTTGGATCGTGCACGTATTTTTGAAGTCGTAAAACAAGGAAAACATCATGCACATCAGCCAAGGCAGGAGGTAGTACGATCAGATAAGCTACCGCTGCAACTCGCTCGATTATCTCGGAGGGGCCTACAAATCTCGAGATCAATTTGCCTTTAACGTCGAACCGCATCACGCCACGCATGGGCGTTACTTTCAAAAGCACATGGTCTCTGACCAAAAATTCTAGCTGTCGTCGATGAAGATTTGCATAGCTCTTTTATTGACTTTGCGCACTACAGAGTCTATTTCGGATTAAGCGGACCTTTTCGACGGCCTGCTCCATCAGTTTCAGTCTGAGCACTTGTCGCTCTCCGACTTCGTCCCAGCATATTGGAGAACGACACTTTCTCCCGTAGAGCGCTTCATATGGAGCCATTTGAATGCTCGACTGATAACTGTTATTATACGCAAACTCCGTAAACGGCAAATGCGTATCCCAACTAGTCTTTAGATCGATCGCATACAGACGCAATATATCCTCTAAGATTTAATTTATCCTCTTCGTCTGATCGTTTGGGGGTGGTACGCAGAATTAAAATTTAGTTTGGTCCCCATTGCCGCTTGCAGACTCGTCCAAAAATGCGATAGGAATCGTCCATCTTTGTCCGAAATTATTGAGGTCGGTACCCCGTACAGTCGAACAATCTTGTCGATATAGATTTGTGCTAACCGATCGACGCTCCATCCTACTTTAATTGCAATGAAGTGAGTCGACTCAGTCAATCTATCAACAATGACCCAAATCGCATCATTCCCCTGCAGCGTCTTCGAAAATCCCATAATAAAATCCATCGAGATTTTGTCCCACTTCCACTCGGGAATGGCGAGGTTTCGCAGCTCTCCGCCTGGCCTTTGGTGTTCTGTCTTCACTTGCTGACATGCCATGCACTGCGACACGAAAGTAGCTACGTCTTTCTTCATGCTGTGCCACTAAATATTTGTTCGCAAGTTCTTGTACATCTTGGTGCTTCCAGGATGTAATGAGTACCTCGCATAATGTGCCTCCGTCAGAATTTTTTTTCTGAGTTCAGCAGCTTCAGGAATGTAGAGCCTTCCTTTTAGTCACATTGTCCCGTCTCTATCTTCCGTAAAGTCAGTCGCCCTTCCTGTTGAAATTATCTTGCGCATCTTCTCCATGAATGAATCGTCTTTCTGTGCAGTCTTTATTTTGCTAAGCAGGCTCGACCCTAGCTTCAACTGAGCTAGGTACAGGTGTCGATACTCAATTTCGAGTTTGATACCCATCGCTTCAAGGTCTCGCCGTATCTCATTATTTATGGCCAGTGATCCCATAAACATCATGCTAAGCGCGTCGGCTACAACGTTTCCCTTACCCGACGTATACTTGATTGTTAGCTCGTAATCTTTTATGAGTTCGAGCCAACATCGCTGCCGTAAGTTGATTTCTTGTTGCGTGAATAAGTATTTTAGGCTTTTATGATCAGTGTAGATTCTGTAAGCCATACCATAGAGGTAGTGCCCTCAGAGCTTCAATGCAAACACGATCACCACTAATTCTAGGTCATGCGTCGGATAATTTTTCTCATGCTGCTTCAACTGTCGTGAAGCATAAGAGATGACTTTATCTCTCTGTATGAGTAACACTCGAGGCCAGTTTCCGATGCGTCGCTGAATATCTGAAATCCTTCTGGACCATCTGGAAGTACAAGGATTGGAGCTGAGACGAACCGTTGCTTCAACTCTTGAAAGCTGGATTCACAGTCGTCACTCCATTAAAATATTACTTCCTTCTGGGTGAGGCGAGTAAGAGGTGACGCTAGTTTTGAAAAGCTCCGCACGAACCTCCGGTAGTAGCTTGCTAAGCCAAGGAAACTCCGAATATTGCTAGGCGAGGTAGGTCATTTACAATCTACCACCGCTTCAATCTTCTTTGGGTCCACCGCGACACCTTCGGCAGAGATTACATGTCTGAGGAATGTCACACTACTCTTCCAGAACTCGCATTTACTCTGCTTGGCATATAATTTGTTTTTATGCAGAGTCTGCAATACCGTCTTCAAGTGTTTTGCATGTTCTTCTCGATTCTTTGAGTAGATAAGGATATCGTTGATGAACATGACTACAAATTTATCGATTTGGGGTCGGAAGACTCAGTTTATCAGATCCATGAAAGTGGCTGGGGTATTCGTCAAACCGAACGGCATGACTAGGAATTCATAATGACCATATCGAGTGTGGAAGGCAGACGTCGTCGGACTTGATCTTCAACTGATGATAGCCTGAACGAAGATCAATTTTTGGAAATATTGATGTGCCTTGCAGTTAGTCAAACAAGTCATCGATTCGTGGCAAGGGATACTTGTTCCGCATGGTCGTCTTGTTGAGTTCGCGATAGTCGATGCATAGCCGCATCGATCCATCATTTTTCTTCACAAATAGTACGGGAGCTCTCCACGGAGAGACGCTAGGGCAAATAAATCTGCGGTCTAGCAACTCTTGTAATTGTACCTTCTGTTCTGCTGGAGCCATTCGATACGGCGCTTTTGATATCGGCCGTGTATTCGAAAAGGTGTCAATGTTGAATTCTATTTTTCGATCCGACGGCATCTCGGGCATGTCGTCAGAGAAAACGTCGAGAAAATCTGCCATAAAATAAGTCTGCATTGTGTTTGGAATATCCTTCCTCGTGTCTCAAACTGATGCAAAGTATCCCGTACTGCAGGAACGCAACATACACCTCGTCGAGATTGTCGATACCATCATTGCCGTCTTCGAGACCGTATCGCACAAATATGAGAACTCTGTCTCGCCAGGAAGATGAAACAGTACTCTCTTCTCCGCGCACTCGATTGTTGTATGACAAGCGCCTAACCAATCCATGCCCAGGATTATGTCGTACTCTTTGAGGTCTAGTACGACGGCTTCCAAGGATAAATTTCTTCCCCTGATGCAGATGTGGTCATTTCTACAAATAAAGTTCGCAGACATATCGACTTTCGATGGAGTGCTAACGCTAATGTTCATATCTAGTAATTTTATGGTTATTTTATTTTCTTTCGCATAATTAGCAGATATAAAACTATGCTTGCACCTGAATCGAATAGAACCCGAGCAGGTATATTTTTGGAGAGTAATATACCTATTACAATAGTATCGGACGCGAATGCCTCGTCCGAGTTAATGTATAAACTCGGCCTTGAGCTCTATGGCGTTGATTCTGCAGGTTCACGGGCATCGCATTTGCGCCTTGTAGTATAGGCGCTTTATATTGATTCGAAACGTTCCTTGGTGGTTTGTGTTGATTCAAAATATTTTTTGGATAATGTGTAGCTATATAGCCTACCTCGCCACACTTGTAGCAAGATCTCGTGATGCAATCGGTTGTTCGGTGCTCACGCCTACTGCATCTGCTACAGTATTGTCTGCCATGGCCCCTGTTATCAAATGTGTTCGGACGTTTTGATACTCCCGATCCCCCGGCGAAGTTAGGACGCTTGTTGAAGTTGTTACGGACGACAGGCACGGCTCTTTGCGACATACGACCAAAGATACGCTCACTATCGAGAGCGACATCGTAGGATTCGCGGTAGGTTCGACACCTTTGATTCATGACATCCCTTCGCAGTTCGTCATTAGGCCTTGTTGGAAATGTTCGCACCATGCTTCATTGTTGGGCAGGAAGGCGCCGACAAACTTTGCTAGTTTCGAGAAGCTCGAGTTATAATCATCAACAGTCATATTTCCCTGTCGTAACATCATGAACTCGTCTTATTTTTTACGACGGACGGCACGAGGAACGTACTACTCAAGAAATGCTTCCTTGAACATTTTTTAGAAAATCATGGTGTCGGTATCGGCTTTGTAGATTTCATGCTTCTTAACTATCCACCAGTCGTAAGCCCTCAGTTGTAGCTGTAACGTCGCACATGTTACCCTCTGGGACCCTTCAATGTTAAGCAGATTAAATAAGTACTTAATCTCCGCGAGCCACCCCACTATCACATCAGGCTCTGCTCGGCCATTGAATTTAGGTGGATTCATCTTACGGAACTCCTGTGCTTTTAACAAGGAAGAAGTGTTTATCATTTGCGGTTGAGCTTCTTCCTCGACTTCATCTTGAACATCTTGCCTCTCTTAGGATACCATGATCGTTGTTTTGGTATTGCCCACTATATTATTCACTATCTGAGTCAGGGCGTCCATCTGCTTCTGCTGTGCATCAAATTGGGCTTTGATTTGCATCTGAAGTTGTTGCTGCTGCATCTCCATCAACTATAGCATTTTCTCTATCATCGTTTCGCTAGGGCTAGTACTCTTTGAACTCGACGTACTATCCACAGTTTGGGATGTTGTGCCAGGATTATTCTTATTTTTCTTAGTCATTCCTACAAAACAAAGTAAACCTGTTAGTATTTTTCAAAATATCTACGGACTTACCTGTATGAAACTTTTATTTCACGCAGCATGTCGACAAGAATTCAATCGAGCAATCGCAACGAACATTCCAACAATGAAACATCTTTTAAAAATTCGAAAAAACATAACTGTGCTCTGATACCAATTTGTCTTGCCTCGAGTCGACAAACCGTTCGTCCCTGGTGTTATTAAGCCGAATCGATTTTCCTCGCTAAGGCGTGATGTCGTACGAGTCTAGAATTGCATTCGTACAAGACAAGAACATTACGTTGATTTTTATATTGAAACACCAAGTTAAAACTTAACAAATAGCATTAAAATATGAGACACAGTTTAGGAGGATAGAAATATGCTTTTCATTCATAGCTTGTAACGAAGTGTAAGTCATAATTACATTGGATGTCATTGCGGCTACAATGATTGAAACAAAAAAATATACCCGACAAGCTGCCTGAACCAACACTTATCGTTCCATACATTTGTCCCTTTATACATAAGCCTTCGATTGAATTGGCTTCAAAATACTTTAGTATAGGAAGAGCTTCAAAATGCCTCTCCACATTTCAGCTTCAGTTTAGAGCTCCCGCCGCACCTAGGGAGTTGGGGGAGGGGGTTAGCACACTTGCTAAGTGGACGAGACGAATCCACTCGTCTAAACCGACTCTGATTGTTAATGTAGGCATGCTTTAGAGTTTTCTTTCTATTTAGAACAAAATGAATTCAGTTCATATCGATAGCCATCTTTGAAGTAATAAAGCATACAGTAAAACATAACGATTTATCACAGTTCTTACCACGGCCATGCTCGTCCCTGCATAAAAACAGAGATAATACTTACTACCTGCATAAGACAATATGTGAGCATGCTACTATCTTATATGTGCAGTCACTGGTGTTACACACCATTTGGGACTATCTCAATGGCATTTTGGTCCATTTAGTCTAGTTTGTAAGCCTGACTGACGGTCCCGCAATGCATTAGTACTGAAGCACGATTATTCATTCCCCCTAGGTCGATTCGATACCGATACCCCGGATACCGATTCAAGGAAAATCAAAATTGTGCACAAGCTGTCCATGACCTTGTTAATGCATAAACAGTTTAATATATGCAAACAGATTTGTATAGCGCGGACCGTATTGAACGTCATTATCATTTGTCCCAACTCATGCAACGATTTATTTTCCCTAAAGCCGTACTCTCGATTTAGCGTCCCGTAGGCACCAAATTGCTCGATGCATCAAAAGCCACGATCGACGTTTTATATTATTTTGTAGCACGTGAAATAGTCTATTTTTTTACTAGAACCTTAAACTTTCGCGTTTTGGTACAAAACTTATATTTTCAGAGTAGATTACTCTAATTCGATACATTTTTCTCGAGTTCTTGGCCTTAGTCGATTGGCATGCATTTAACTTGGCATCATCGATTTAAATGAATTCGAGGTAAAGGAATTTCGTTTGCGGGACAGAGTAGAAAAGAAAGGGCCAAATCACCCACCAAGTACTTTGATCGTGCCGACCATCGAAGCATTTCGCAACGTTCAAGCTTTAGTTATGCGAGCTCCTACAATGGCACGAACACTTAGTTAGGATTCATTCTTTATTCCTTCGCTTCAAAATTTGTAGATTGCATTCAGAAAATAACGCGAAAGCACTTTCATTAAAACCAAGCCGCAAAAGCTCTAAAAAGCCATACAACAGTCCGGTCCCGTCGAAGGGACTCTTATATAGAGCTCACTCGCCGAGATGCAGCCCGCAGCATCTAGGACTTATTCCAACAGAAGTCGTTCTATTAGTTGGATCAATTCCCGTAACATCCGTCCAAATCAATTTGATCGATGCCGTAAGATATTATAGTTTACCAAACTCAGCGATCGAATCAGTTGGCCATCTAAGTTCCCGACCGATCTGACTCGGTACAAGCATATTATAAAGTCCGTCGCCTATCGAAAGCGGGATACTACAGCTATGGCTCTCTGGCACCTTTGATGGGATTCTGGGGTCACCGATCAAGAGCCTGTCTGGAGGAGAAGATCCCTTGAAGATGGTTAGTTGGTTGGTTCTTGGTTGATCGATGGATGAGGGTGGTCGACTCTTCGTGGATAGAGATTGCTAATCCTTTGAAGATTGTCGATTGTCAATTTTCCCTCTGTCCCTCAATTGATGGTTTGGTGGAAGAAGAACTCCTTCTATTTATAGAGAACCAAACACATATGCATTAGGGTTCCTGAGATATGAAAGAATCTGTCGTCATTGTACGATGCAGGCTTCTACGGCGTTGACACGTGGCAGACATCGAGATTCCCCTCAAACGAGATCTCTGGTGGTTATAAACATAACCGAAGGAGGTGACACGTGGCGCGTGCCGATTTGCTTGCTCGGATATAGCCGAGTAAATATCAAGATTTTATCCTAGATTTGGAGTCTTATTGATCCTCATCTAAGATTTAAATCAATCTGATATGGTATCAATCATGATTTAATCCCAATCTTCTCTGTAAGAGACGGTTTAAATAAACCAATTGGGGTGGACCCATGCTTCCTGCGCCTCTGGTGAGTACTAAGTACTGCTGTGTTTTTGGGGTGACGAGTAGACCGTGCTTCTGGAGACGATGGAACCTCTGTGCTTTTAGGCGACGAGTGGACTTGGCTTCGAATGACGACGAGACTTCTGTGCATATAGAGCAACTTATGAAGCTGTATTTTGGGATACCGGAGTCACTGTGCTGTAGGCGACAAGTAGGCTTGTACTTCAGGTTGGCAAGGTTACTGTGCTTTTGGAGCAACAGATTGACTTGTATTGGCTGCGATGGGTGTTCCCAAGTCTCTTATAGAGAAGAGACTTAAGATTCTGAACCGAAGCAAACGACTGCACCGTGGGAATGGAGATGGTATGAGCATATCACCATCCTGTGCCTTATGCGAACGCAAGTAAGTAGCTTCGCCTCTGAACAGTGAAGGCGTTGGCTGCAAAGGGAAGGATATGACACCCTTGCGCGTCTGAGATTGGCGCAGGTAGGTAGCTGTACTTCTAGAGTGAAGACACTGGCTTCTGAAGTAAAAGAAGGGGAGTGGGCCTACCACCATCTTGCTTCTGAGGTTGGCGCAGGCAGGTGGCTGCGCCTCTGGCTTGAAGGCTTTAGCTTCTTCAAAGTGTTGAGTAACTGATACGTTTCGGAGAGGCTACGCCCACAAGAAAGTCAGAACATTCCTCGATGTAGATCAATCTTTCAGTGTGCGTGTCGAGAAGAAGTAAGGCTGCACTTCGACGAAGACTGCATCCCTTGTAGATCCTTCTAGGCTCTGTCGAATCTGTACTAGATCCTTTGTAAAAGAACAGAATTAATCCCTTATGTATAGTCCTGATGTGTCTATACTAGACCTTGGTAGACATGACAATAAAGGGACTTCTCTCCATATCTTTTATTTTGTCTTTTTAGCACTGAGCCTTAGTCTTTTGCATCTTCTGCACTTTGGCGAAGGGATGTCTTCAGCTAAAATTTTTCATGCTTCTATAGGCACCCATGTGCCTCTCCACAACCATATGTGCATCTCTCAACAAGCAAAGCTTATATAAAGAGATCCAACCATTTGGCCTAGGCAATGGCTCCTTGGATGACGCTATTTCTCTCTTCTCTGCTCTTGTAAATTTCGATGGAAAACTAATTTTATGCAACACTTCGACGCAGGTTCACGACAGAGATCCCAGAGGATTCTGAGAAACAAAATCAAATGTAACACTTCGAAGAAGGCATAAAAGATTTTGTAGTTGCAGCGATAAAATTCTACTAACAGTATCTGATTAGATCAAAACTGTACTCGTTCAGAACGAGTTGCAAGTGGATGAACAAAAGAATAAAATGGACGGAATGAGAGCCTGCTGGAGGATTGTTGTTGTTTTGGCCTTTAGCAGTAGAAAAATACCCTCACATGGCACCCATGTGCCTCTCGACAACCACATGTGCATCTCTCAACAAGCTAAGCTTATATAAAGAGATACCAACCATTTGGCTTAGGCAATGTGAGACTATGTTTCTAGTGCTAAAGGCCAAAACAACAACAATCCCCCACATATCTCTTTATATAGGTTTGAGTGTTCCCTACAGTGACTGTCCATCATGCATTGGGATAGATGTCGCTGACGACTTGAATCTTCTCACATGGATCAAACAACATACTATAATATAAGAATAGATCAAGCCTTGAATTTTGCACCATAGCTGCAATTCTTCCCACTCACATAATATAGTTACATGCGCTTCTGGCTGCACATTAAAGGCCCTGTGCCAGCCTGGTTTCGGTGTATTATTATGGGCGTCTACAAGTTTACCCTCAAGAGAAGGCCTATTATCTCTGTCCATACACTATAGGTGAGTTCTTTATTAAAGAGACATGGCATGAAGCCTTGCGCTTCCTTGCGGTACTACGTCGCTATGACATGGATTAAAGCCGAGGCATTACCCCTACCCAGGAACCTCATCATAGTGTCATACTACTGTAGCATGAGGTCACAAGTCTCTCTTTAATGCCAAATTACCCAGCATGAAGCCTTGCGCTTCCTTGCGGTGTTACGCCGTGATGACATGGCTTGCGAGGCTGAGGCTTTACCCCTATCTGGGTATCTTATCGTGGTGTCGTGCCACTGTAACATGAGGACATCGTCCCCTTTATAGTGCTGTCTACCACTATTTAATTTCATCTTACAACATTAGGCTACCTGCCTATTTGCGGTACTACGCCACTGTGATTTGGCTCACAAAGCCGAGGCATTACCCCCTACCTGGGAACCGTATAGTGTAGTCATCCCACTATAGCATGGAGTTACACTCCTTGTAGTGTTGTGCTACTATGATTCCTGTAAAGCATACCAGGCATTCACTCTGTCTGAGAACTCAATATGGCGTTTAAGCCATCCTTATCAAATGATCTATTTTTCGCTGAAAATATATAGTAGATAACAGTAGTTGTAGTTCGTATCCTTTTTATGCCACAGAGGACATGTACTCACTATTTTTGATATTTTTCAAGTTAGTGGTCCTTCCTTGAACCAAAAGTTAGATGCTTAGTAGATTTCTCTTTGAACTAATAACATAAAACTTTATGGTAGGATTACAATAACATAATATCAGAATGCCTTCAAGCCCATTTTACAAGCTGTGTCATCGACCAGCTGGCACTTGAGGCCCTTTGTGAACGGATCTGCCAGGTTGTCATGTAACGCCCCAATCCAAAAATACGTAGGACTAGGAACGTAGACATGCCAGCAGTATTCATACGAAGTACACTCCAATACATGGAAACCTCGTATAAATACATAAGCTACAAAATGCAGTAGAACCATAACTAATCTCATCCACACAAAAATAAATGAATAAAAGATATCATATAATTGTAATAAATTGTCTTGATACAATATGTTGGACGGAGACAAATCCACTACCAACAAATAAAGGAAATGCATGAGAAAAGAAATAATTTTGGCGAGCGAAGCGAAGACGATCCAAGTGCAATCATCCTCAAAAAAATAGCGAGGATCACGGCTAGAGCTAGAACACCTGTGAAAGACAAGAGCACACACCTGGCGAGATAACCAGGTCCTCAAAGGGACGTAACAAGACACATAATATCATGCCATATAAACTGAATAAATATTGCTCAAATAAATAAGGGATGCATGTAATAGGGTACCTAACCGTACTATAGTGAATATGCAATAAAAACAAACCTTTGACACATGGTCCGGATCGAGAATATCAGGAATCAGGACCGTATCTCCCACTGAAGATAACCGGCAATCAGGACCGTACCTCCCACTGGAGATAACTGGCTATCAGGACTGTACCTCCCATTAGAGATAACCGACAATCAGGACAATGCATATATGACCCATACATTAAGGAACTGTTCTTTCCACCCAATGCCTATTATGTTGTATCCACAACAGTAAACCTCTATATCCACTAAGTCAAACTAGCATGCAATTCTATTAGCGGTTAATCCTATCGCACGGCTTATACGCACCGGTGGCCAGCCAGTCACGCATGTCCGTGTTCTACATGCGACACACGACTTCGTGATACAATGTGTCAAGGCCAATGAATGCAACACACAAAGGTGGTCTATTAAATCTTGGTTTAATGTGTAAGAAAAATAATACATAGCAGGAAATATAAATGAACAGTAAGTTCTAACAGGTTATGCCATGTATCACAGTTTATTTTGTATAAAAAATAATCAATAATGCATGAAATATGAGCTAAAATAAATAAACAGCAAATGGCAAGGTGTCTTGCCTGGTAGGACGTCTGGTATACTACAATGATCAATGTGGCATGAACTGCGACTTCGGTGTAATAACTGTACAGGTTGACTTCAGACAACGGCACGGACGATTCCATTGGGTCCAAAAGGGTCAAACTTGTTAGGGTGGATATAATGAAATAGAGAATTGGTGAGTGAATAGGAGTAATGGGCATAGTCACGGACATAAGGATAACCAAGAAAAATTTGGAAACTATTTATGATACTTGAAAAATTTTGTATTAGTAAAAATAGTTTTTGTTTTAGATAAATATTTAAAAAACATAAAAATTACTTTGCAAAAACTTTTAGGTTGTCAAAATATGATATGTAGATAGGAGCTATATTTTTATTAGTAAACTAATATTTGATAAATACGTAAAATATAAAAAAAACCGATTTATGCTAAAATTTTATGTTTTGTAATGTTAAATTTTTTTGATAGGAACCTATATCTCGTTAGTGAAAATATTTAGATAAAACCTTTGGAAAAATATTAGAAATTTATTTTAGGCAACTAAATTTTAGATAAAATGCTATGATAATACTTAGATCAAATATCACAAAAATGATAATAATAGGCTTTGAAATCCAGTTTGAAATTACATATAACTTATTTTGTTACTGAATAATTTAGAAGATTTAACAAAATGCTAATAATAAAGTAATAATATTATTAACTAATCATACATAAAATATATACTAATATACCTACTGCTACTACATATTATGATTATAATAGATACATCTACATAGTATAGAAATACTATGCTACTATGCACATGGCTACCCCTAATTAGAAAATACAAATAAATAAAAATAAATAAACAAATAAAAATAATAATAATAAAAAAACTAAGGAAACAAAAGTATGCTTAGCAAGCAGTGCTGAGAACGGTTCTAATGCCACTCAACAAAAAAAACAAGAAGGAAGAGAGTAGAGAGAGGTGAAGAAGTCGGAGGGGGTCGTCGGGGAGAAACGGTGGTGAGCACACGACGGCGGAGGCTGCTCGCAGAGGTAGAGAGAGAGGAAGAGATGGGTTTCGGTCGTCCGGCGGAGGATTTGGGGACGCGGTGTGAGATCCACGCCGGCGGCTGGTCGGGCACGGCGTCGAGGCGGAGGGAAAAGGGCGGTGACGCTCAGGCGGCGCAGCGATGGGGTTTGCGGTGGCGCGCGCTCGGCGCTAGCGCGGCGGAGGGTTTCCGACGAGAGACTCTAGGGAGAGAGGGGTTTCCACCAACAGCGATCGGGCATAGTGGCGGAGACCCAGATGAGGTCGAGAAGATCGGAGGGTTGGTCGGGTGCTGGGCAGATCCGGCGGTGGAGGAAAGGGGTCACGACGATGGGGCTGGTTCGAGGAGTCGACGGCGGTCGCGCGCGGAGGGCGGAGCGGCGGTCGGGCTTGACTCCGACGGAGGAGGGTCGGCTCTGTCGGAGGTGAGTTTAGGACTAGGTTTTTCCCCTTTTCTTCTTCTAAAGTTGTGATGATGGAGATGGAGTTTTGGAGACGGGGTTGGTAGTGGTTCTGGGTCTCTGTCGGGAGGATTGTAGTCGGAAAATTTTGGTGGCAGCGGTGGCCGATGTGGTACAAGTTTTGGTATTGTTGATGGTGGTATGGTTGCTGGACGGGAAGCCGTAGGAAGCAGGGGTGGTGTCGGAAAGGCCGGTGTTGGCCATGGCGATTGTCGAGAGGCGACGGGGTGGTGTTGGTGGAATATTGCCGAGGGATGTGTAGGTGGTGGATGTAGTGGTGGGGTGGTGATGACATGGAGGTGGTGGTTGGCAGGACGTGACCAGAGAGTCAGGCGGTCCGGGTGGTGGTGATTGGAAGCTGTCGGGTTTGGGTTTGCTGGAGCCGGGCACGGCCAGGGTGACGGGGTGGTCACGGGGTGGTCGGCCGTATCGACGGGAATGGTGGAGGTCGTGGGTCGTGAGGAGAGGTCGTAGGTCTTAGGATTTTGGATATGTATTTGCGGGTTAGGGTGGTGTCGTGTCGGGTGTGTCTGATACGATGGGTGAGGATGTTCGGAGTTGTCGGACCTGGGACGAAAATAATGTATATGTAAAAGAGGAGAATAGTGGATGGGACACGGACACGATGCACGATTTGGGTTGTAGGATTTGTGGAAGATAAATTGTGGAGAAAATATTATAGAGTAGTACCTGCCTATTTATAGGATATGGGAATTCCCAATTGGATAGGGAATATGAAAAGATTTAAATCCCCTTTTAGATAATTTACCACTTAATTTAAATCAAATCAAAATTACTATCCAAATTCAAATTAAATTTTAATTTAAAACTAGATAATCTAAACTCAATTAAGTATAAATTCTATCTTTTAACTATTTAAATTAAATCCATAAAATTAAATTAAGATTTAAAATGGCCATAATAAATTCAAATATATATTTTCCAAAATTACTAATAATAATAATTTCAAAAATTATATTATTATTTAAAAATAAACTAATAAATAATTACGAAATATATATGTATGTACAAATAATATTTATAAATATATACTTTTCTAGCATACCATTTTATAAGAATATTATTTATTATTATAACTGTCTAAATAAAAGGCTTTTCATAAATAAACTCATAAATTTAGAAATTTTGATAGCTGAAAATAATTATTATATATATTATCTTGAAACTATAAAAATAGGAAAAATATTTTTCTAAAAATATCTACGCTCGCACATATTCGCACTCATCGAGCAATTACGAAAAATAAAATTTCGTACGCGACGTACAATATGACTACGCGACATACAATACAAAATTTTAAATCAGTACCAAATTTAATAAAAAAATAGTAGAAATTTAGGGGTTTTACATGTCCTGATTCCAAACATCAATAACTACAATAATACCTCTCTTGATGAGATCGTGCACTGTCCTATGCTTTAACCGCTCAATTCTCTTCTTCCAGTTGAAGAGGTCATTTGATGCCACCGCCGCAGTCGCCTGATTGTCGCAGTATATCGGAATCATTGGTATCTGCACCCCAACTACTGAAAGATCATACATGAGCTCCCGAAGCCATTCTGCTTCTTCTGCTACGGTATCAAGTACAGAGAACTCAGATTCTATGAAAGAACGAGAGAGCATAGTCTGCTTCTTCGACTTCCACGATATTACAGTTCCACCTATGGTGAAAATAAATACACCTGTAGATCTCTCGCTCTCTAACTCTGAGCACCAGCTAGCATCACTGAAGCCTTTTACTACCAACAGATCTCTACTGTAGTATAGTGCATATGTCTGAGTCTTACTTGAGATATCTCATTATCCGTTTCATAGCTTTCCAGTGCTCAATGCCTGGGTTGCTCATGAAATAAATCAGCATTCACACGAACTATGTCAGGCCTTTTGGCAGTCGTAGCATACATCAAATTCCTGATGACACTTGCATACTCCAGCTGTCTGACGCTTTCCCTCGAATTAGGCTTCAGCTTCAGATCATACCCGTATGGCATATCGATCACTAGAATATCCTGATACTCGTAGCGTGTGATCATCTTCTCAATATAATGAGACTGTGACAGTGCCAGTCCAGTATCTGTCTGGATGATCTTGATTCCCGAGATCACATCAGCTTCCTCCAACTCCTTCATACTGAACTTGGTCGAGATGAACTTTTTTGTCTCCATGACACAACCCATATCTGTACCTAGGATCAGCATGTCATCCACGTACAGACAAACGATTACACCTCTTCCATTAGCGAACTTTATGTAAACACACTTGTCCGTCTCGCTGACCCTGTAGCCTTTTTACCTTATGACATTGTCAAACTTTTTATGCCACATTTTGGGAGCCTGTTTAAGATCGTACAAGGATTTCACTAACTTACAGACTTTACCTTCAAGACCCTTGACGACAAATCCCTTTGGTTGTTGCATGTAAATCTCTTCGATCATCTTGCCATTCAGAAAAGTTATTTTTACATCCATCTGATGTATCACCAACTTTTGTATTACCGCAAGAGCAATTAACATTCCGATGGTGGTCATCCGGATTACTGGAGTATATGTGTTAAAGTAGTCGATCCCCTTCTTATGAAAAAATCCCTTGGCTACTAGCCTAGCCTTGAACTTGTCAATAGTTTCATCTGCTTTCATCATTTGCATCCAATAGATTTTGCTCCTTCAGGAAGATCAACCAACACCCAAGTGTTATTAGAGGTGATTGAATCAATTTTATTGTCTATCGTATCTTTTCAGAAAACAACGTCTCTAGTCTTCATCGTCTCATCATAGGCAAGCGGATATGCTTCCACATGATAGGTGACAAAGTCATTTCCAAAGTCCTTCGGCTTCCTCACTCGCTTAGTTGACGGCTCAACGAGTTTCTGGTTCAATAGTTATTTCAACAACAACTTTTTCTTGGACTACTTTCTCATTGGAAACTTCAATTTCTTGCGCACTCTCATTATTCTCCGAAATATCTGCAAGAACAATATTCTTTTGCCTTGCAAATTTATCTTCAAAATATTCTGCGTTGCGAGATTCCATGATATGATTTGATTCAATATCAAGAAATCTTCGAGCATCACTCTTCTCGGCATAACCCTAGAAGATCATCTTCGTAGTCCTTGTCCCAAGCTTCTGAATCTTCAGATCTGGGAGCTTCACATATGCCAGACATGTAGTGCCCCGTTCCGCTCAGTTCAATCGGAGGAATCGAAACATCAACGGCGTTGGGACTTAGCCATACAACGGCTACTCGAAGACCCGCTCGGTCGAGGCGACTCCTCGCTCAGGTGGGTGGCTTCGATGAACTTGCCTCAGCTTAGCCTTCGCACTAATAAAATGAAAGTTTTCAAATGCACAAGTAGGTTTGATAATAAAAGAGATGAATCCACATAGCTATGGAAATAATCCCAAGTCGAGTCGATTGGGTTGGAAAATGGAAAAAGGTCCCACGGTCGGCTTAGAAGTGTTACACGATGGCTTTCAAAATTGACACTTGGTCCTTCATCCCGTAGCTTGGGAGAAGGAAAAAGTTGGTTTTTGCCATAAAGCTAAGAGTTAGCCTAAGTCATAGGCGTCGCCCGCATAACGCATAATAAAGCATGCACGGTCCCATCGTCCAAGGCTTGGCATAGCCTTTGCTCGTCCCACGGGTTAAGTTGAATTGCACGGCTTGTGGCATAAGTCTAGGCACCCATATAACTTGGTTGTTCAAAGTCAAACACGTACACGGCACATTCCCGCGATGCGAGGCTCGATGCAGCCTTCACTCGTCAAGTTGTTGCGCGATTAAGTTAGGCTAAGTTGTGCTAGGCTATCGAAGTCATTGTATAAGCACTGTCCCATGTTTTCTACGGTTGTCAAAATTACTCGGTTTCACGATCGTAAGGCCCATCATATAAAGTATAACTTGGGCAGTAGTATCGCACAAAACATAAGTTGGCTTAAGTCACAATGTCACGAACTTAGTGTTTAAGGCACGAACCACGCTAGATTCAAATTGAGTTTGGAAAAAGGACTATATAGGTGTTACTGAGTTGAGTAAAATAATAGGACAATAAGGAAGAATTCTCGCAACCATGGGTCGTCGAGGAGGTCTCAAATGCTAGAAGTCTTGAACTTGGCCCTGAAAAAATGGTAACATTAGAAGAAAAATGACTGTGTGAGACGTCAGTTCGAATCGAGTTTTGCATGGTCATTGGACAACTTGTCGACAGGGTAAAAAGTTTCCTCGAAGCGGCATCCCTAGGCCATGGGACCATTTTCGGCCTAGGAGGAAACGGGGGTAGCTAAGTCGCTGGCAACAAGGAATTCGGTGGACGGTCATTGGGGCTAGCTGCTTGCTTTGACCGGGACATCATATTCCTAGCTAAGTTCGGGATAGCTTATGGTGCTAGTAACTAAGTTTATATAGATGTCGGCAAAATAGCAGCTATCCGCGTGTACGCCTTTGGGATATGTCAAGTTAAATGTGTGTACGTTTTGGAAGATAATGTTTGGGCCTAAGATTTGGCTGTAACGTAGACACCGTGCTTCGGTACGAGTTGTGGCATCGAGTCTTAAGTTGTTGGCATAGAGTTGCACAAGTTGGATTTGAGTCGTTACGAGGTTAAGTCAGGAATCACCGTAAGACAAAATTAGTTAGGTGACACTAAGTTCATAAGTCTTGATTTGGTCAGTTGGTGATTAAAGCGGCAAGGGCCGTGAGGCGGCAATATGTTTAAGTCATACTGAGTTGCGAGACAGGGCCTCAATATGGACACACGAATAGGTCTCATGATACGACTACGTTGATGTTACAATGGACCTGTAGCACGGTCACATGGAAATTGGGTACTATTGTGTAGTTGTGTCTCTGAATATGGGCCGAAAGGCAAACATGACTCGATAAGTTGACGTTATTGACACGAGAAAGGTTTAGAGACAAAAAATAAGTAAGTTGGTATAAGGCACAGGGATTGTCTAGAGACACAAAATAGGCTGAGAGTCTATGTCCTAAAACTAATCCTAAGACAAGAGTAGAAAGACAATAAAAAAGGGTTATATTGCACAAAGTAAATGAATGTGTCGGTTTTGTATGGGTCGACGAGGAGCTCACTCCACCAGTACAGTTGACTACTGACACCCATACAGTTTTATGTGCAGGTTCAGGTAGAAGCTCGTTCGCACGGAGCTCGCTTGGATGCATCGAGGCATGGAGTTCCTTGTCATTTTGAGGCGTACGGCCGCATAGACTGGACTTATACGGGACAGAATGTATGGACATCGCCTATCTGAAGCATCCGATG
The DNA here is from genome assembly GCA_029216955.1 of Iris pallida. Lineage (NCBI taxonomy): Eukaryota > Viridiplantae > Streptophyta > Magnoliopsida > Asparagales > Iridaceae > Iris > Iris pallida. The sequence continues at coordinate 2,088,457 of JANAVB010029419.1, read as the reverse complement.
TCCTACTCAAATTGTATTGAGAGATGAGAGAGAGCAGCGTGACTTGTAATGTGAGAAGAGTGAGCTTGAGTGATTTTAATATGGGTCTCGTGCCCCTATGTATTTTTTGTTTCTATATCAATAAAAAAGTATTTTGCATAACTTGTGTTTTGTTTCAAATTTTTGCTGCTGACTAATCAATGTCTCTATTTGGGACTTCTGTGCGACGACCCTGTCGCTTAGCCTATAATCGGCCGTTATGGAACCTGCCTTGTGTGAGCGCAATCTAGGCTAACGCGACATCATGCCTTAGCAAGGATGATCGCTCCTACGGGAGCGGTACGTGACAAGATACCCGCAGTCAACATCATTGAGTTTATCATTTCTGTCAACGTTCTGTTGTAACGCCCCAGTCCCAAAATACGTAGGACTAGGAATACGTACATGCCAGCTGTACTTATACGAAGAATACACCAATATGTGGTAATCTCCGTAATGGTACATAAGCTATAGTAATAACACATGATAAGCCACAATAATATAACTAAATCTCATCCACAGCTCAACGCAGAGAATATAATAAAGTCTACTAAATAAGATAAATGATGATGTCAAAATATAGCCGGGTGGACATACCCACTCCAAACAGCTATGAAAATAGTCTCAAATAAAATGGAGTCCAACCTCCTCAAATATCAAGAAAGGAAATATAAAAGATGTCCAATACATGGTCGCAGAATATAAAGAGTAAAAGCTAAGTATGAGCAGGAGATGCCTCGTCACCGATGTATGATGGATCCAATGCTGCACCGTACTCCTCGAGATAGTCCTGCTCGTCTAATCCTGGAGAGATCACCAGGTCCTCAGAGGGACGTAACAAGATACAGAAAAACATGCTACAATAACTGAAATATAAACAACAACTGGGCTACCTAACCGTCTATGTGAAAATGCAATTAGAAGACAACGTTCCACACAGGGGCCTTCCTAAGATAGAAACACGGCGCGTTAGCGTTTCAACCAAGGCACTAGTGGCGTCTAGAGAAAAATAAATGCACGGCCCATTAGCACTCGAGCGAGAACTAAGGGGCGTCTAGAGAAAAATAAATGCACGGCCACTAGCTCTTGGGTGAGTCACAAACGGCAGCAAGAGAAAAGTAAATGCACGGCACATTTGTGTTTCAACCGAGGCACTAGTGGCATCTAGAGAAAAGTAAATAAATGTACGTCCACTAGTCTCTCGACTGAGTCACAAATGGTATCCAGAGAAAAGTAAATGTGTGAAAGCCCCTGCGCCTAATAACTGTCTTCACCCTCCCCATGCACTACTCGTGCTGAATCCACATCACGACATTCCTAATAACTGCTAAGTCACTAAGTCTTCTAGACAACCATAACTATTTAGCAGTTATTGCCTATCGCACGGCATGTGCGCACCGATGGCCAGTCGATACGTACGTCCGAGATCTAAATGAGACTCGTGACTCGTGATACACAAGTGTAGGGCCAATGAATGTGACACAAACAAAGGTGGTCCCTTAACTCTATGCCATGTGCAACTAAATTATAATAATTTGCAAATACAATTTATATTTTCTATAATAAGTAAAAACATGCATGATATTGAGCAAGAAATTTAAACAGTGAAGGCAAGATGTCTTGCCTGGTAGCGACGCCTGGTGTGCTGCGATAAACCATATGCCACAAATATGACCTTGATGTTACAACTACGCAAGACGACCTCCGATGATAGTACAGACCGTGCCATCGAGTCCGGGGCAGTCCAATTGGCTAGAGAGGATACAAGGAAGTTCGATATTTGTAAGGAGATAGGGAATATTGATCAATCATATTAAGATTTCAATTAAGGAGAGATTAAATATTTTATAGAGCTATTTATGGCAAAATTACTTATAATATTATAAACTATATCTAGAATAATTTGGAGAAATATGTTTTGAAAATCTAGTAAATTATATTAGACAAAATTATATTTGTCAAAATATTCCTTTGGTCAAAGTGTATCCTTAGGTAATAATACATATTTTCGTGACAACAAAATTTTCAAAATACTAATTATATATTTATTTAAAAATGCTATTATAATATTAATAACTATGATGATAATATTATATAGCCCAAACTATATTTTAGAATAATAAATATGATACAATAATTTGAAAATAATTATGCCCATATCTAAATATAATGGTTGGCTACAATTTAATAATTTAGAAACACTCAAAATATTATTACTAAAATTAACATTAATATTAACATAATACTAATACTGGTAATAATAATAATAATACTAATAATAATAATAATAATAAAATAATAATAATAATAACCACAGCCACCGTAATCTATAATAATAATAATAATAACAACTCCTTACGTTTCCATTCCCTCCCCCCAATTAGGAAATAACGAGAGAGAGAGAGAGAGAGAGGTTTGAGAGAGGAAAATAGGTTTTCTCACCGACGTCGGAGGCGGCGGATCCGGTGGTCGAGGCCGTGGTGGCGATCGCAGGTCGGCGGGAGGAGCGCGGAAGGGCGAAGCGGCGACCGGTCGGAGATGACGGAATGGCTTGGGTGAGCGGCACCGAGCTCGATCCAGGCGGCGAACAACGCCGGAGGGAACTCGGCGCTGGGGCTGCGCCGAGCGTGGCGGGGGCGTACGAGGTTGGCGCGGCTCGGGGACACCAGGCGGCGGCGGATCGGGTCGCCAGTAGGCTGGCGCCGGGGCGGCGACCTCGCGGCGGAAGGAAAAGGGGCGCGGGGAGGATCTAGTGTTTCTTCGGTGGATGCCGCCCGACGTGGAGGCGGCGCGCCTGGTGTGTAGTCCTGTGGTGTACCGGTCAACGGAGGTGGATGCCGGCGGTGCGTGGTTACGGTGGATCTCCGGTGTTCCGGACGAAGGGGGCGAACGACTGGGACGGCGCGGCGAGGATCGACGCCGGTGCTGCGGGTCATTGTGCGGCGGGGATGCTCGCCTGAGCTGATTCGGCGGACGCTGAGGTTAGGGTTTCCTCCCCCCCCCTTTTTTCTTTGATTACTGGTGGTGGTGGTGATGACGACGAAGGTGGTGGTGGTAGTGAAAATTGCTGATGGCGGGGATGTCGGTGATGGCTGGGAAGGCGGCGACCAAGGAGAGAGTGATGCGTGGTCGAGTGAGTCCGTGTCGTGATGTCGATACGGACACAGAAGTTTGTTTAGAGGTTAGGCTTAGGATGGACATGGGAAGACGTCAAGTCCGGGGCTGTCGGACGGAACCAATATATAACTGTAATGGAGAAAAAGAATATAGTTGATGGGAGACACAGACACGATGCACAATCTGTGGTTTGTGAAAATTTTAGAGGAATATTGTGGAGAAAATATGGAGGAGTACCTGCCTATTTATAGGATGTGGGAATTCCCAAATTAGATAATGATTAGGATTATTTAAAACCCACGTAGATAATTCATAATTTTAATTTAAATCAAATCCAAATCTAAATGCAATCAAATTAAATCTAATGGATAAATCTTCATCCTTATTTTAAAATATTTCAAATCAAGAGTTTAAATTGCCATAATAATTTCGAAATATGATTTTTCAAAATACCAATAATAATAATTTCAAAAATAATACATATTTTTAAATATCTTTTCGAATAATAAAATATTAATATTAAATATATTTCGAAAACCACAATAAATATTAATATGAATAATTTTAAACTACATTTAATAATTTAGATAAAACAATTATGAAATTTAAACATAAACAATCAAATCTTTAAAATACCTCTTTACTAAATAAATTATTATAAGTAATAAAAATAAAATTTGAAAATATACATGAAATAATTTTCTAGTTTTCTAAATTATCACTAATCAATAAGATAGCATTTTATAAATAAATAAATAATAAACTCTGCCTTTAATAAAAATAATTATTATATATATTATTTTGAAACCATTACCGATAATAAAATCAAAAATCATTTTTCAAAAAAATATGTACCTCGCACATATTCGCACTTGACGAGTAATACGAAAAACGTAAATTTTCGTACGACGTACAATACGACTATGCGACGTATAAATACAAAAAAAAATTTAGTACTAAAAATATAGTAGAAATCTAGGGGTTTTACATCTGTTCTTTCTTTCTGCTACTCCGTTAGATTGAGGAGAATTTGGAGTAGTAGTCTCGTTGATAATTCCATGTTCTTTGCAGAAGGATGTGAATTCATGAGACCGATACTCTCCGTCTTAATCTTATTCTCTTGCGTTGTTGTCCAGTTTGTCGTTCAGCCTCGGTTCTGAACCCTTTGAACTTCTCGAACGCTTCGTCTTTAGCCTTCAACAGGTAGACGAACGCATATTTTGAGAAGTCATCGATGAAGGTTATGAAATACTTCATCCCGGCCTTTGTAGAGAATGGTTTGAAGTCACAGATATCGAAGTATACCAACTCCAGAAGATCTGTCCTCCGATTAATCCAAGGAAAGGGTTTCCTTGTGATCTTCATCTGAGCACATAATTCACATTTCTTTACCTTACTCCCACATTTGGAGATAAGTCCTAGACTAGACATTCTGTTTATTCTTTTACAATGTACATGTCCTATTATGCTACAACTCAAGAGTATAATCAGAATGAGTGATTGCATTAATAACATTAAACTGATTTACAAGCTGAAGTTTAAACATTCCTTCAGTATAAAATAATTTTCGAAAGTATGTTCCTTTTATGGACATCACCATCTAGCCAGCATTGATGTGCATCCTTAGGCCTGCGTTACAGAGTAGGCCTCAAGAGATCAGATTCTTTGCGACAGCAGGTATATGCTTCACACCTTGAAGCGTCAGAGACTTCCATAAAGTCAGTTTCAACATCATCGTACTGATCCCTTGCACTTCAGCTTGTGCCTGGTTCGCCACCATAACAACTTCAGAAGTTGGTGTGTATGTGGTGAACCATTCCTTGTTTGAGTAGACATGGCAGATGGCACCAGTGTCTACACACCAGTCAGAGTTGCAACGCCCCAGTCCCAGTATACGTAGGACTAAGTACGTAGACATGCCGGCTGTATACATACGAAGTACAGGTGCCGTGTATGTATACATAAGCTGTAAAATGCAGTAATCTAAGACAAACTAAATCTCATCCACAATAAAAAGAATAATAATATAAAAATCAACTTAGATATTTATGATACAATCGTTGGGTGGAGACAAAGTCCACTACCAACTATCCCAATGAAAGAAATATACAATAAATCGAACGATAAAAATGGCAAGACGAACCAAGCACAATTGTCTTTGAAAGAATGGAGAAGACCACGGCCTTGGCTAGAATACCTGCAGAAGACATGAACACACACCTAAGGAAAAACCAGGTCCTCAGACGGACGTAGCAAGATACAGGAAGAACAAGCTAATATGAACTATCAGAATAATAAAATAATAAATAAAAGACTATCTTAGACCTAAATATGCAAAGGAGATTCTAACCGCCTATTGTGCAATTTAGAGGACAACTTTCATGCGCATGGATGGAATTTTAGGCTATGTGTATGTAACTGGCATCCAGTCATCTGTATCCGGCCGTAACGTCCAAAATGTCACAGGGTATCTGCAAATATATTGCCACAGTTCTATCCGAAGACTGTGGTTTACCTGTTTGGCTTCCCATACGCACTAGCGACTGTCCTCTCCCAATATTTCCCACACTGTTCAAGTCATGTCCATGGCTCGTCCAGTTTTGTAACTGCTTGAGTCTCTAAAACCCTAGTCATAGCAGTTACGAATATCTACCGTCACACGACTTTAGAGATAGCTAGTCAATAAGTCGTGTCCCTAGTAATATGTCTCAAACCGTGTAGTGTGAGTGTCACAGCCAAAGGAAGATATAAGGATATCTCCCAACAAGAAGGTAGTCCGCTAACACTAAGTCAATATGCATAAAATAAAGTAACGACTAATAAATTCGCTTGCACCCAAGTATGGCTTGGACGCGCAGTTTATAACAAAGGAAACTAACAATATGAAATAAAATAAATAATATAGAAATAAATAATTTGACAGTAAATTAGCAAGGTATACTTGCCTGTTACGACGCCTAGTGAGCTGCCTGGTGTGGTGCTATGATCATGTGGCATGGAGTATGACTGCGGTGTTACAACTACGCATGATGATCTCAGCTGGTGGGACAGACCATGTCATTGAGTTCGAAATAGTCAAAATGGCTAGGGTCAATATGTAAGAATTCGAAATCGCGAGAAAAAGGAAATAAGATCAGTCATGTTCAAGGTTTGATATTCAAAGGAATTGTATAAATAAATACATATGCTATTTTTGGAAAATAATTTATGGTACTTGGAAACTATATATATATATTTTTTACTAGTCAAAATACTTTTTAGATAGATATTAAAATTCTAAGAAATCATTTTAGGCTCAAAACAAATTTTGGACTTGTTCAAACTAATATAATAAATATTTAAGGGATTCTAAAACCATATTTTAGATTATAGGCCAAGCCAAATATAATAATAATATAAATAGGTATATATATTTTTAGAAGAAAATTTTGAAAAGCTGATTATACCTAATTATACAAAAATCAATTCTAATAATAACTCTAATCTTAGTCACTAAAATATAATAATAATAATAGCAGTAAAATACTAAGGACCACATAAAATATTGCAGTTAGTAATAATAATAATAATACAATCATAATAATATGTAAACTAATAAAATAATAATAATAATAATAATAATAATAATAATAATAGTAATAATAATAATAATAATAATCATAATAATAATAATAATAATAGTAATATTATGTACACTAATAATAATAATAATAATAATAATAATAATAATAATAATAATAATAATAATAATAATAATAATAATAATAATAATAGTGATCATAATAATTAAAATAAAACATCAACAGAAAGTAAATTTATAATAAAAATAATAATAAAATTATTAAACGAAATAAAATTCAACTGCTGCTCTCCTTTTTTTCGTAAGAAAGAGGAGAGAGAGTGAGAAGGGAAAGGAAGGAGGAGGGAGAGAGGAATCGAGCGGAGGGGGAGATCGGAGACCTCGACGAGCGGAGGAGGACGCCGGCGGAGCAGAACGGGTGGCCGGGCGCTCCAGGAGGAGGGATGCACGCTGGAAGAGGGTTCGGAGTTCGTCGACGGACGCGGGCTTCGGCACTGGAGTTCGCCGGCGTGGGGGAATCACGACGGCGGAGGGTTGGAAAGGCTCGACGCTCGGGGCGGAGACCGCGGCGAGGGTCAAGGGGGTCAGCGGCGGCAGTGGGCGAGAAAGGGTTTGGAGGAGACGGCTGCGAAGGGAGGAGAAAGGGACGGAGAAGAACTGGGGTGCTCCGGCGCCACGGGAGATCGGTGCGGGATGCCGGCGGAGGCCGCTTGCTGGCTTGAGGCGGAGAGTGGTCGCGGACAGCGGATCCGGCCAGGCGAAGGAGCGAGGTGGCTCGCTCGCCGGTCGGTGGGTCTTTACGGAGGGGAGCAAGGGGTCGAAGAGGGCTCAGGCGGATCCGGCCGGCGGCGCTGTGCGATGGATCGTCGGGGACAGGCGGGGGTCGGCCTGAAAAGGTAAGGGTTTCCTTTCTCTCCTCCTCTGTGTGGTGGTGGTTGTGGTCCGCGACAACGGCTGAAGTTGGGTTTGGCGATGGTCGAGGTGGTGTTTCGATTTGGGTTGGTGGTGAAGTCTGGTGGTCGGGGGAAGGATGGCCGTGGGTGGTGGCTGCCAGGACGGGTGATAGGGATGACCATGATAGTTTGGTCGGACACGAGGATGGGGAGTCCGGGCAGTCCCAGGCGGTGGTGGTCGGGGCACCCTGGCGTCCACGGGACAGGGCAGCGACGAGTTGGTCGGCCAGAGAAATTAGGGTTAGGGTCAGTTTAGAAATTTGGGGATTAGGGATTTGGGCGTCGTGTCCTACGCTGCACCGAATCTAGGGGACGTGTCCGGGGTTATCGGGCACGGGAAAGAATTTTGTAAATGTAAAAAATAGTGGAATGGGTGGTGATGGACACGGACACGGTGCACAACACGATGAGATATTTGTGGAAGATGAATTGGGGAGATAAATAATATGGAGGAGTACCTGCCTATTTATAGGATGTGGGAATTCCCATTTAGATAGGATTAGGAGTAGTTTAAACCCAAAATAGATAATTCACAACTTAATTTAAAATTAATCAAATCCAATCCAAATACAAATCCAATTTAAATCTAATTAAATTTTTAGTTTAAAATCAAATGGAATAAATCAAATTTTAAATATTTAACTATTTAAATAAATCTATAAATTCAAATCAAGATTTAAATTGCCACAAAATTTTTGAAATACGTTTTCCCAAAATACTAATAATAATAATTTCGAAAATAATAAATATTTAAATATCTTTTTGAATAATAAAATATTAATATTAATAAATTTCGAAAATCAATTTAAATATTAATAGGACTACTTCAAAAATACCTATGAAATAATTTAAGATAATTAATAAATAATTTCGAGAATTAATTTATACATAAATTATATCTCACTCCCTTTTTTATAATGATAAAAATAAAGTAATTACTATATATTATTTTGAAACTATAAAAATGGGAAAAAATGTTTTTCTAAAAATATGTACGCTCGCATATATTCACACTCGTCGAGCAATTACGAAAAATAAAATTTCGCGCGTGACGTACAATACAACTACGCGACGTAAAATACAAAAATTTAAATCAGTATCGAATTTAATAAATAAAAAAATAGTAAAATTTTAGGGATTTTACATCCTACCCAACTTACAAGAATTTCGTCCTCAAAATTAAGAATAAGTAGGGGGAAGTGGAGAGTAGGTATAAGGGTATATCGATACGGAACACGATTCTATCATCAGGCGAGGCAAGAAGATGATGTTCAATGCAACACGCATAAAAACTGCGAGTTCAAATAATGCCAAAATAATCATGGATATGGTTATGGGTGAGGTCGATAACTAACGTAAGTAAAAGATCGAGAGTTTTGGAAATGAAGGTAAAATAATTTGAGAACAAGGGCACTTGGTCCCTTGGAAAAGATAGTCATCTAGGTTTAGGGGTACGACTAAGAAAACATTTCTAGTCATTCCTAAGTTCCAAACGATTAGATGGCCAAGGTAACAGTTTGAGGGCGAATAACTTGAGATGAGATTATAGTCACGTGGCTTGGTCGATGGCTAACTAGCTTGGCAATAGATGATGGGACAACTAGAGGTGATACTTGGGTCTATCTATCAAATATGAGTCTTTATCTAAATAGGTGAAAGAGGAAAACCAATATGAGTCCAAAGAAGTTGCTTTCCAATATTAATATGTGGTTCAAAGGCGAGTGTGTAATTCAAAAAGAATTGCCAAGACTGTCGCGGATGGGACTCTAGAGGACAAGCTTAGCTATGTCCCCATCCACGTAGAATGATAAATAAAAGCGAACCAAAGTGCACTCGATTGATCAGACCATCATGCACCGGTTCTGACTAGACAATATGTTAGTGAGCGCGCGCTCAATAGCATGTGTCTTAAACAAGTTTGATAACGGTTAAACTTGCAAAACTAGGCTATAGTAGCAACATTTAGTCAAGATGGTAAGATAAAAAAAACATAAGCACGAGAGGTTAAGATTGAAATAGAGTAGAATAAGTTCAAACTCCTTAAGACTCTAAGTTATATCCTATGTGGGTCTCTATACAGTCGTCATATAGTCTCTTTTGTCCAAGTCTTTGGTTGACTAGATGGGTTAGGGTCCTCTAAATTTTAGAACCTAAGTGAACTTGCTAATATAGGTCATAAGGACAAAGGGGTTGTTAGGTCATAAGGCATTCTACCCAACTTATAAGAGTTAGACTAGTAGGGTGATGGGACAATAGGACAAATCTACCTAGTATGGATTACCTTTCTAACCAACATCAAGCACGAAAGAAGGATAAGAATTAACGGTAGAGGGAATCAAGCAAGATGCAAATCGAGGAGTCAAGCGAGAAGGCAGTCAAGTGTGTGGATGAGATCCTAGACTCTAATCCTATACGCAGGCTTGCTTGGTATGGTAAAGTAACCAAGCAATTTATCTAGACCTGCATGGGCCACCACAAAAACATGTAACGCCCCAGTCCCAATATACGTAGGACTAAGTACGTAGACATGCCAGTTGTATACATACGAAGTACAGGTGCCGTGTATGTATACATAAGCTGTAAAATGCAGTAATCCAAGACAAACTAAATCTCATCCACAATAAAAAGAATAATAATATAAAAATCAACTTGGATATTTATGATACAATCGTTGGGCGGAGACAAAGTCCACTACCAACTATCCCAATGAAAGAAATGTACAATAAATCGAGCGATAAAAATGGCAAGACGAACCAAGCACAATTGTCTTCGAAGGAATGGAGAAGACCACGGCCTTGGCTAGAATACCTGCGGAAGACATGAACACACACCTGGAGAAAAACCAGGTCCTCAGACGGACGTAGCAAGATACAGAAAGAACAAGCTAATATGAACTGTCATAATAATAAAATAATATATAAAAGACTATCCTAGACACAAATATGCAAAGGAGATTCTAACCGCCTAATGTGTAATTTGGAGGACAACTTTCATGCGCATGGGTGGGATTTTAGGCTATGTGTACGTAACTGGCATCCAGTCATCTGTATCTGGCCGTAACGTCCAAAACGTCAGAGGGTATCTGCAAATATATTGCCACAATTCTATCCGGAGACTGTGGTTTACCTGTTTGGCTTCCCATACGCACTAGCGACTGTCCTCCCCCAATATTTCTCACACTGTTCAAGTCATCTCCATGGCTCGTCCAGTTTTGTAACTGCTTGAGTCTCTAAAACCCTAGTCATAGCAGTTACGAATATCTACCGTCACACGACTTTAGAGATAGCTAGTCAATAAGTCGTGTCCCTAGTAACATGTCTCAAACCGTGTAGTGTGAGTGTCACAGCCAAAGGAAGATATAAGGATATCCTCCGACAAGAAGGTAGTCCGCTAACACTAAGTCAACATACATAAAATAAAGTAACGACTAATAAAGTCGCTTGCACCCAAGTATGGCTTGGACACGCAGTTCATAACAAAGAAAACTAACAATATGAAATAAAATAAATAATACAAAAATAAATAATTTGACAGTAAATTAGCAAGGTATACTTGCCTGTTGCGACGCCTGGTGAGCTGCCTGGTGTGGTGCTATGATCATGTGGCATAGAGTATGACTGCGGTGTTACAACTACGCATGATGATCTCAGCTGGTGGGACAGACCATGTCATTGAGTTCGGAATAGTCAAAATGGCTAGGGTCAATATGTAGGAATTCAAAATCGCAAGAAAAGAGAAAATAAGATCAGTCATGTTCAAGGTTTGATATTCAAAGGAATTGTATAAATAAATACATATGCTATTTTTGGAAAATAATTTATGGTACTTGGAAACTATATATATATATATATATATTACTAGTCAAAATACATTTTAGATAGATATTTAAATTCTAAGAAATCATTTTAGGCTCAAAACAAATTTTGGTCTTGTTCAAACTAATATAATAAATATTTAAGGGATTCTAAAACCATATTTTAGATTATAGGCCAAGCCAAATATAATAATAATATAAATAGGTATATATTTTTAGAAGAAAATTTTGAAAAGATGATTATACCTAATTATACAAAAATCAATTCTAATTATAACTCTAATCTTAGTCACTAAAATATAATAATAATAATAATAATAATAATAGCAGTAAAATATTAAGGACCACATACAATATTGCAGTTAGTAATAATAATAATAATACAATCATAATAATATGTAAACTAATAAAATAATAATAATAATAATAATAGTAATAATAATAATTAAAATAAAACATCAACAGAAAGTAAATTTAATAATAAAAATAATAATAAAATTATTAAACGAAATAAAATTCAACTGCTGCTCTCTTTTTTTTTGTAAGAAAGAGGAGAGAGAGTGAGAAGGGAAAGGAAGGAGGAGGGAGAGAGGAATCGAGCAGAGGGGGAGATCGGAAAGCTCGGCGAGCGGAGGAGGACGCCGACGGAGCAGAGCGGGCGGCCGGGCGCTCCAGGAGGAGGGACGCGCGCTGAAAGAGGGTTCAAGGTTCGTCGGCGGATGCGGGCTTCGGCACTGGAGTTCTCCGACGGGAGGGAATCACGGCGATGGAGGGTTGGAAAGGCTCGGCGCTCGAGGCGGAGACCGCGGCGAGGGTCAAGGGGGTCAGCGGCGGCAGTGGGCGAGGAAGGGTTTGGAGGAGGCGGCTGCGAAGGGAGGAGAAAGGGGCGGAGAAGAACTGCGGTGCTCCGGCGCCAGGGAAGATCGGCACGGGATGCCAGCGGAGGGCGCTTGCTGGCTTGAGGTGGAGAGTGGTCGCGGACAGCAGATCCGGCCAGGCGGAGGAGCGAGGCGGCTCGCTCGCTGGTCGGTGGGTCTTTACGGAGGGGAGCAAGGGGTCGAAGAGGGCTCAGGCGGATCCGGCCGGCGGCGCTGTGCGACGGATCGTCGGGGACAGGCGGGGGTCGGCCGGGAAAGGTAAGGGTTTCCTTTCTCTCCTCCTCTGTGTGGTGGTGTTTGTGGTCCGCGGCAACGGCCGGAGTTGGGTTTGGCGATGGTCGAGGTGGTGGTTCGATTTGGGTTGGAGGTAAAGTCTGGTGGTCGGGGGAAGGATAGCCGTGGGTGGTGGCTGCCAGGACGGGTGATGGAGATGACCATGATAGTGTGGTCGGACACGAGGATGGGGAGTTCGGGCAGTCCCAGGCGGTGGTGTTCGGGGCACCCTGGCGTCCACGGGACAGGGCAGCGACAAGGTGGTCAGCCAGAGAAATTAGGGTTAGGGTTAGGGTCAGGTTAGAAATTTGGGGATTAGGGATTTGGGCGTCGTGTCCTACGCGGCACCGAATCTAGAGGACGTGTCCGGGGTTATCGGGCACGGGAATGAATTTTGTAAATATAAAAAATAGTGGAATGGGTGGTGATGGACACGGATACCTTGCACAACACGATGAGATATTTGTGGAAGATGAATTGTGGAGACAAATAATATGGAGGAGTACCTGCCTATTTATAGGATGTGGGAATTCCCATTTGGATAGGATTAGGAGTAGTTTAAACCCAAAATAGATAATTCACAACTTAATTTAAAATCAATCAAATCCAATCCAAATACAAATCCAATTTAAATCTAATTAAATTTTTAGTTTAAAATCAAATGGAATAAATCAAATTTTAAATATTTAACTATTTAAATAAATCCATAAATTCAAATCACGATTTAAATTGCCATAAAAATTTCAAAATACATTTTCCAAAAATACTATTAATAATAATTTTGAAAATAATAAATATTTAAATATCTTTTTGAGTAATAAAATATTAAAATGAATAAATTTCGAAAATCAATTTAAATATTAATAGGACTACTTCAAAAATACCTTTGAAATAATTTAAGATACTTAATAAATAATTTCGAGAATTAATTTATACATAAATTATATCTCACTCCCTTTTTTATAATGATAAAAATAAAGTAATTACTATATATTATTTTGAAACTATAAAATTGGGAAAAAATATTTTTCTAAAAATATGTACGCTCGCACATATTCGCACTCGTCGAGCTATTACGAAAAATGAAATTTTGTACGTGACGTACAATGCAACTACGCGACGTAAAATACAAAAATTTAAATCAGTACCGAATTTAATAAATAAAAAAATATTAAAATTTTAGGGATTTTACAAGAGTCAGCCCCACCACAATGACCTGAGCAATCATTGTAATTACGTCAATAATTATGGAAACCATACTAGGCTCACCTTGCTCTGATTGCTCGGGCTTAGATTTGCATTCACTCTTGAAGTGGCCCTTCTTGCTGTAGTGCCCATCCCTACATCGTGCCCCATTTTCGTCTACGGGGTACGCGAGAAAGGAACACTGTCGCTACCGATTCAGTCGGGGTTGATATATCGGGATCGGTTGAATTGGTTGAACGGAAACGATTGAATTAAGATCCTTTAATCGTTTTGAAAAGGCTTCTTCGGAATCAAGTCCCATATTCAGCAGGTTGCGCCTCGAGGATTGGCTCTGCGGCTGAGTTGGGAGAGACCTCCCATTGCTCTGTTTTTCATGCCGTACTTGTTTTGGCTTTGACTTTGGTTTTCGTGAATGCATTTTCGTGAATGTTTTCGATGGTTTTCATGGCTTGCATTTTCGAACTTCGCATTCGTATCGAACTCCTTGAATAACACAGTATTATAATCAGTTGCTTATGCGATTGCAGGTGATCGCGTAGGCAACATCTAAATACAGCCAACCAGTCCCTCACCTGAAGCAAAGACTAAGGTGAGTGCCTGACCTCCTTCTCCTCGACCCTCTGTTTCAAAATCAATCATGAAACACAAAGGCAATGCTTGTTTCCATAGTGTAGAATCTATGAATTGAGGTATGATTCTTCATGAAACACTTGCTAAAGGCAACTCGGAATAATTGCATCAATTTGAGTAATTTACTCTAAAAATGTAAGTTTCATACCAAAAAAGAGAAAAAATAAGGTTCTAGTAAAGAGATAGAATTATTTCATGATCTGTAAAATGGTTTCGACATCAAACTACTATAATAAATATTGCAACGATAAGGCAGCAGACATTGAAAATTTGGCTAACTCTCAAAGATTTCGTAGACCATGCTTAAAAAGTTAATTTTAAACTAAGCACGGTCATGGACAACTTGTGCAGAAGGTTTTGCTTCCTCGAACAGCAACCCGAGGCCATGGGACTGTTTTGACCTAGGAGGAATGCAAGATAGCTGTGCTGGATGCTAGAACGGGTCATTCAAAACTTTCAGCGGGGCTAGCTACCCGCGCTGAAAGGGGCGCCGTCTTGACCAGGCTATACGTCCAGGATGGCTTGAATTGCCAGTGACCCACACTTGCACATAAATTATAAGTCTTGATATAAATCTGACATGGAAAGACATGGTAAGTTACGCCACAACGGCAAGCTCGACCGTGGGTAAGATTTATCCTAATATTCTATGTAACTATCGAATGCTTTCCTCGTAACATATAAACATGCGAATCGATTAGGATGGCTAGAATGGTCACTAAATAGCTAACATGTTTTACAAAACCGCTTGAACAAATGAGAGCTCGGATTTTAAATAGCCACTCGCTAGTACATGTGATCATACTGACCCTCGCTCTCTACAGATGGTACGAATCATGAGGGACGCGCCAACTGAGCAAGACGATGTTCGTGCTTTTGAAGCTTCGACCGCGCGTAGAAGACCCCCGCTGTTCAACTTTGGAAGACTCTCTGCGAGTCCAAGGAACATGTATCAGCTTTCCTCAAATCCAGGTGGCTGGAATACTTTTGTTGTAAATAAGGGATGTATGTATGGAACGGCTATCTCATCGACACTTCTTTTGTAAACGAGTCATGTTGCAAAGCCCGTATGGCATAATTATAATAAAGTTTGTAAATGATGTCTATTATCAATAAAATACAAAGTTTTATTGTCTCAATATATTGTTCAATTTGTCTGCGCTCTCTCTCTTAGATGTTGTGCTTCAGATTACCTTATGACTATGTCTTGTGTGATCGCAACCTAGGTTCGCACGACATCATGTCCAGGGGACGACTATCAATTTTTTGGAATCGGAGCGTGACATAATAATATCAGAGCACGTCTTTACGTCCTTGGCCTCTAGTCTCGATTCCCTAGTCTCGAACCGTTGACCTCGTATCGATGAGATGGGTTGTTCCATACACTGAACCCAAGGTATTTTTTGAAACTAACGAGAGTTGCCTTTTCTCCAGGAGTTACGGAACCTCGGACAGAGGGCGAGGCGAGCGCTTCCAATGTCTCTAGTAGTTACGAAGTCGAGCCTTCCGTCAACCCAACGGGGAGGATGCCTACTGAAGCCGGACCTTCCGGCAATCCTATAGAGCGGATGCTACATATGGTTGAAATACAGCAGAGGCAGGCCACAACATTCCAACAAGAAAACGATAAGCTGTGCCTGCAGTCCGAAAGACGACAGGCCCAATTTCAAGCCCGATTTAAAGTGCAATTCAAGATACAGCAATGGCAACTTGGTATGCTACGACAGTTGGTGCAAACGGTCGTGATCAATGGGAACTCTGCAACCCGTACTATCGAACCCGTGAACCGATCCATTGAAGTCGCACCCAAGGAGCCTTCATCTCAGCTTACGTCGTCAGAGAATAACACCTTCGACTATACCAACTTCAAGAAGGAGTTTCGCACTTTCTTCTCCGGCACCGAAGACCCTTCCCTCGCGTTCGACTGATTAGATGAGACCGAAGACAACTTTGAGCTCCTCGACATCGATGAGGCAAAGAAAGTCGCTTGCGCTCAATTACAACTTCTGTTGAATGCGCACGACTGATGGATGGTACAAAAACAAGCTATTCGTCGCGATGACTCCACCGTGCTGATTTGTAATGCCCCAGTCCCAAAATACGTAGGACTAGAAATACGTAACATGCCAGCTGCGCATTCGACCAGACTCTGGTCCGACTCGAATACGCATAAGCTGTTTTATAATGGACAAAATCTACATAATAAAAATATATATATTTGTCTCAATCCATAATGAAATAAAATACAAGAAAGAGCCACATGTGTTAAAGTCGGCCGCCCAATAACACAGAAACTCGAATAGACTCGAAAAAGAAATATGAGTCTATAAAAACTAGGCTATGGCAGCAGATGAGTAACTAATATGATTAAATAACATACCTCGGTAGAAATGAAATAAGTACCTTGTACCAATGCTCACATATCAAGGCGATTAGCCTCAGCATCTTTAGACAGGCTCCACAACCGTTTAAGCTGCAAAACTGGCAGGGGACCAGGTCCTCAGGGGACATAACAAGGTACAAGAAACAATATGCCAAAAGTAAAACAGTATAATGCCACATACTCAATGATAAACTACTGTAATCATCTAAGTGATATGCAAATGAGAGTATGGTATCGTACCCCGGGCTGGTACTCACGGACTCATCCGTATGCTAGACAGTACCCTCTAGGCTCCGTGTGGGGGAACCCAATAAAGGATAGTATATGTAGATATATGCACTTTAGATTCCGTATAGAGAACCCAAAGTCCAGTACTCATGTATATAGAATATGCCCAGAGCACGATAAAGACTCTCCCCTCCCAATGTAACCTCACGTCTCATGTCCACGACGTCTCATGTCCATGACACGCAAGATCATGACCTCTAATTAATGCAAGGAGTCATAATAATATATATGTTACATACCTATCTCATATCATGTATCCTATAAGCCTACTCATAATCACCATGAATACCTCAAGAATGATTCTGTTACATGTAATAGTGTCAAGTGTCCTACGGTCTGTCGTGCTCAGGATACAAGCACGTATCATGGGTTCGTGGTAACAACTCTCTAACTGACGATACCCGACTCCGCGGACGGATATCGGCACCCGAACCTTATTCGGACACTAAGTATCGTCTCACGGCCCTAAGCTAGACACACACACGCCAATCCTATCAAATAGCTATAGTAACTAAATACTAATAAATAGAGCAAGAACTGAGATACATGATGGCAAGGTACACTTGCCTGTTGCCTGCTGCCTGCTGTGGTATCGTCTGACTGATGTCTTCAGTTGGAGGTACAGCGGATCCAATTTGTCCTAATATAACATATTCTAATCAATGCACAATCTAATTCAATTAATATAAAAAGAATGTGATCATTTGCACAACGTCAACTAGTATGGTGACTTTCATGCCAACGATCCAACAGTTGTGTGGCCTTCGACAACGTGCTAATAACCACGTACCATGCTACTTTCTATTATGTCGTGTGGGTCTCGAACATCATGTTATCACACGTACATTTAGGCATTTATATGATTCCAATACTGTAATCCTAAACATACGTAGATACGACATGATGTCCCAAATTCACGACGATGCTAAACGATACTTCGAACATGGATGTAGCCTCTCAAACACGCATGTCGACGACAAATAAAACTGAAATTAATATGAATTAATTTCTGGAATTTATATTTATTTAGTAAAAGAATACTAAAATATTTGTCGTTGCATATACAATGTTTCGTTGCATATCGACTAGGTGTTTTAGCAACTTGACAACTAGTTTGTGCATGCAAAGTTGTCAACTTATGTAAAAATAACTCATTTAATATATAAAATATACTAATTTATATTCTGAATATAAATCAAAACTATTTATAAACATTATTTTATGATAATCTATACAAGAAATAATTATCTAGTTAGTATGTCTAATTAATGACACAATATGGCCAACATACCCATTTACTTGGAACCAATTATAATAGAAAAATTAATATTTTAATTCTGAAATAATATTTGAAAATAATTCAAATATGTCATATTTATTTTATATACTAAAATTAAGCTAGCCAGTTAGCACATTCAAGTAATCTCACTAGGTTGTCCAATTTCGGTTGATTCGGACTAAATGAAATCTTGAAAATATAACACTTTATATTCTAAAATTAATAAACTTATAAATAATATTCAGAATATATTACCATAGAATTTAAGATTCTAAACCATCGAATTTCAGTAGGACAAATAGGACATAAATATATATATACAAGTTCTATTTTGAGAATCAATGATTACGGTGACAAAAATAATGAAGTTGCAAGCAAATATATACATAAAACTTTACGAGATGGATTTTGGACATAGTGGGATGTTGTAGAAGAGTGTTAGGAACGTTACCAAGAGATTATTTGCTGCCATGGGGTCTCCTAAGGGTGCGCGAACAGCAGTGCACCGAATTCAGTTTTAGCCTGGACACCTCTGATGGAGGGGTTGTTTTGAGGGAGTTAGAGTGAGTTTTGATGAAAAGTTTGTGAAGAAAAAATGGTAAGAATAGATACAGGAAGAAGTATACTAAATTTGAGAGAGAAATACTTACTATAGAGAGAGATATGGCAGGAATGGTGGAGACTAGTTAAATTCGGATTCAGCTTTGGGTAGGGGTGGAAAGATGGTTGTTTGGAGGAAAATTGAGAAAGATTTTGGAGATGGTTTGTGAAGAGAAAATATTATGAAGTGGGTTAGGAAGAAGTTTTGTTCAGATGCTATGAGGTAATAAGGTGAGGAGAAGTCTATATATAGCCAACCATTAAGGGGGAGGTGAAGGGTTGAGTGGAGAGTTAATGGTTGGGAGTTTTTGTAGGTTATGAAAAGGGAATGGTTAAGGGTGCTTGGGGGTTATGGAAGATGAATAAGTGGGGAGGATTGGCTGCCCATTTATTTTACTTGACCACAATTTATTCTAACCTATAGTGGTTAAGTGGTGAGTTAATGGTTGGGTCAAGTCCAAAGTATATATAGGGCTGAAATTATTTCTAGTAGGTTAAGTGTTAAGTTTTGGATGTCATATCATTATGTTTGGTGTTTTGTAGAGAGGACAATAGTATATAATGTTTGGTATGAACCATGTGGAGGTATGGGAATATTTGAGTTGAGTTTGGACCAGCTAAGTCAACCGGTAGCTCAATAGGACTAGAGATTGTCATTAGGATTTACAATAAAGAAAATATATAAAAGTCTAATTTGTTATAAAATATAATTTAATATTAAAAAAATCCAAAAATTTTGGGAGCTTACAATCTACCCACCTTAGAAAATTTCATCCTCGAAATTAAAACTATAACTAGAACTCTATAAAGTTATAGCACTAAAGTTAGTTTTAGAATCTTACCAGAATCCTCGAATAGATAGTGCTCCCTCATGGAATCTTATCGTTCTCAAGTAGATTATCCAGGGGAATAGTGCTTCCATGCAACCCGAACCAACCTATATTCTGCCCTCTAAGCGTCTTCTCGTTAGTATCCAATATTTCAACTGACTGCTCCTCGTATGATAAACTGGGTTCCACCGTAATCTCAGAATGATTGACCACATGACTGGGGTCAGTCACATACCTCCTCAAGTGTGAGACATGAAATACATCATATACTCCCTCCAGAGATGAGAGTAATGCAAGACAAAATGTCACTTCTCCAACACGCTCTCTAATATTGAGATGTTACTAACCTAGAGGTAAGGCTTCTAACTTGGCTATTAAATATCTATCTATAACTAACCATGGAAATAGAAAAATCACAATCCCTCCATAACTCTGTCAATCCTTCCAATCTATACTATATTCCTATATGTTACATCACTAACTTCTATAGTAGTTCAATTAGCGATCCACCACTTCTATTCATAAGCAATCTATACAATCCTTACAAGTATGCCTACCCATTGATTCCTAACTTGAGGATAAAGGTCGATGCTGAACTAGACAGTCACATAAACCTATTGGTCATCCTTATAATCCTGGACTTCCATAGGTCATTTTAAGACTAGTCTTACCATGTATAGAGATGGTCGTCTTTTCTAACACATATATTCTTACTCTATTCATATGCCATCCTAATAATAATTTCTCTAGTTCTTCTATCATAGGCCCTATCTTAGGCAAAAGATAGCAGGATTTTGTCTAATAGTATCATGGTTGCTTATTAGGGTTAGGCCTTATACTGAACTATATTCTAACTTATTCCTTGCGAAAGTATCTATGAACCCACTTTAATTATATACCTAATCCTGTAATCCTGGATTCCTATCTTCTTTAATTTTTTTAGAATAATGGTTCTATACAAGCTTAGCCTTAAATACAAGGCTTACCAAACCATTCTATTCATACCAAAAGTCTCTATTCTATCATATCTAGTTCGACATGTTTAGGAATACCTATCATTCGACTAAGAGCAATTTTCTACCAAACTAAAACTCATAGAAAATAGATTGTCACCATTATAGTTGGTCTTTCTAGCATAGTTGTTCTACCCTACTCGTATATACCCTAGATAATCACCCACCTATGAAATATTTTACCAATATAATTTTTATCCTACGATAAAAATATAATCAAATCTACCATCACTAGTCCAGGTACTGATGGGACACCTTGTTCATCAAACACGTAATTATAGCAGCACATTCATCAATCCAAAAAGTGTCAACAATCTTGTAGTGGTCGTGGCAAAATCTGAATGATGTCCTTGGAGTATCCTCTTTCCGCATCGTCACCTGATGGTGTCCTGATCTCAATACCTTCGCTCTTGTCAGGTGGTTGAACCAGTTGATGGAGAACTATACTTCGAGTCAACATAACGATATTGGGCTTCAATGATCAATCTGCCTAGAGATGATGATCCCTGACTCATTTTAAAGTATAAAGTATCTATCAAGATCTTCTAAGGATGAGACTAGCTAATCTTTAAAGTTATGTTCTAACTTATACTACCTTAGAGGTCATATGTCTTGATTCCAACCTGTTCACCCACTTATGTGGCTTAGATTTTCTCCAATCATCACTCCTAGCAATATTTTTTTTTGCTAGGTCCTAACCATCCTTAATCCTTTGCAGTTCTTCAATCTGTATATAGTGCTGCTCCTATGATCCTTCATCTTTATAACCCTATGTGTATTTTATTCCAATACAATTATTGTAACTATAAGTCCTTTGGGGTTCCTATCTAACCTGTATCGGTGAAGGATTTTATTATGCATACGACTTCTTGTCTACTTAAGATAAGATTTCTAATCCTACTATCAAGTGTTATTTACAGAGGTTAGGATTGCGATAAATCATTCCTTAATCACCTTATCCCATTTTTCTATAGGTTATCAAATTTTCCTATTAATATGGTTAACAACCCACCCTTTTAATTTAAAGGAAGCCATACAATGCCTACAGGTATGCTTAATCTTTTTATGCTTATTTACTAGGCAGTGGACAAGCTTATATATGATACCTTAACAACCACTTACCTTTCGACTAATCTTCTAGTCATGGTTGTTAATAGGTCCTTTCAAGCTATTCCTCCTATGTATAGGGGTATATCCAGTCTAACACCGTCCTCGCCATTTTACAACAAATATTATTAGATCCATACCATGGCACAACCTATCAACAAGCATCATTTTGACTCACTCATTCGATAGGAATCTCCCTATTGAAGATGTCACTGTCCAAGGTAACTTTATTTTCTATATATGCCTACTATCATAACTTCTATATCCTTCAAATGAATAAAAAAAAACCTTTTGCAACCATACAATGTCTATAAGGATTCATATCTATCTACTGTACCTCATCCTTTTCATATCAAGACTTTCGAATTCTTTCAACTATAGTCTTTCATGTGGGTGATCATATTCTAGTTAGGAAACTGTATCTAACTCTAAAATTCTACTTCATAGTCTTCCAACCACTCAATATTTAGGATAGAGGAACATAACTTGCCTTCCTTACTAATCCCCAATTAAACTGTGCTATACCTCTACCCTATTTATATATAACAAAGGTATTCTAATCTGTCTCCATCCACCATAGGTGAATAGTAGAATAGTTGTAGTCAATTTCACATAGAGTCTCTCATTAGGTTTAACTAGCCAATAAGAATTCTAGATTGTTAGTCCGATTTACTCGGTCAATCTAAGTGAGATATCTATCCAAACCCTTACCACCGTAGATAACTAGTTCCCTTTATAAAACACACTATCAATACCTTATAGGCTATGCTAGAACATAATACAATTAGTTCATCAAGCACAAGTATTCGTCCTTCCGAAATAGGAATAGGCGAGAGTCCAAGACAAGGATTTCAAGAAGGATGATTGACTTCAATTATGAGTTCCAAAGGCGATGATAAAATAAAAGGATTTTTAAAGCAATTGTGGATTGAGATCCTATTACAATATCCTACTGCAGGCTCGTTTGGCAGAGTAACTTAACCGAAACGATATATTCTGACCTGCATGGGCCACCACAAAAACATGTAACGCCCCAGTTCCAAAATACGTAGGACTAGGAATACGTAACATGCCAGCTGCACATTCGACCAGACTCTGGTCCGACTCGAATACGCATAAGCTGTTTTATAATGGACACAATCTACATAATAAAAATATATATTTGTCTCAATCCATAATGAAATAAAATACAAGAAAGAGCCACATGTGTTAAAGTCGGCCGCCCAATAACACAGGAACTCGAATAGACTCGAGAAAGAAATATGAGTCTATAAAAACTAGGCTATGGCAGCAGATGAGTAACTAATATGATTAAATAACATACCTCGGTAGAAATGAAATAAGTACCTTGTACCAATGCTCACATATCAAGGCGATTAGCCTCAGCATCTTTAGACAGGCTCCACAACCGTTTAAGCTGCAAAACTGGCAGGGGACCAGGTCCTCAGGGGACATAACAAGGTACAAGAAATAATATGCCAAAAGTAAAATAGTATAATGCCACATACTCAATGATAAACTACTGTAACCATCTAAGTGATATGCAAATGAGAGTATGGTATCGTACCCCGGGCTGGTACTCACGGACTCATCCGTATGCTAGACAGTACCCTCTAGGCTCCGTGTGGGGGAACCCAATAAAGGATAGTATATGTAGATATATGCACTTTAGATTCCGTATAGAGAACCTAAAGTCCAGTACTCATGTATATAGAATATGCCCAGAGCACGATAAAGACTCTCCCCACCCAATGTAACCCAAAGTCCACGACGTCTCATGTCCATGACACGCAAGATCATGACCTCTAACTAATGCAAGGAGTCATAATAATATATATGTTATATACCTATCTCATATCATGTATCCTATAAGCCTACACAGAATCACCATGAATACCTCAAGAATGATTCTGTTACATGTAATAGTGTCAAGTGTCCTACGGTCTGTCGTGCTCAGGATACAAGCACGTAACATGGGTTCGTGGTAACAACTCTCTAACTGACGATACCCGACTCCGCGGACGGATATCGGCACCCGAACCTTATTCGGACACTAAGTATCGTCTCACGGCCCTAAGCTAGACACACACACGCCAATCCTATCAAATAGCTATAGTAACTAAATACTAATAAATAGAGTAAGAACTGAGATACATGATGGCAAGGTACACTTGCCTGTTGCCTGCTGCCTGCTGCGGTATCGTCTGACTGATGTCTTCAGTTGGAGGTACAGCGGATCCAATTTGTCCTATTATAACATATTCTAATCAATGCACAATCTACTTCAATCAATATAAAAAAATGTGATCATTTGCACAATGTCAACTAGTATGGTGACTTTCATGCCAACGATCCAACAGTTGTGTGACCTTCGACAACGTGCTAATAACCACGTACCATGCTACTTTCTATTATGTCGTGTGGGTCTCGAACATCATGTTATCACACGTACATTTAGGCATTTATATGATTCCAATACTGTTATCCTAAACATACGTAGATACGATGTCCCAAATTCACGACGATGCTAAACGATACTTCGAACATGGATGTAGCCTCTCAAACACGCATGTCGACGACAAATAAAACTGAAATTAATATGAATTAATTTCTGGAATTTATATTTATTTAGTAAAAGAATACTAAAATATTTGTTGTTGCATATACAATGTTTCGTTGCATATCGACTAGGTGTTTTAGCAACTTGACAACTAGTTTGTGCATGCAAAGTTGCCAACTTATGTAAAAATAAATAATTTAATATATAAAATACACTAATTTATATTTTGAATATAAATCAAAACTGTTTATAAACATTATTTTATGATAATCTATACAATAAATAATTATCTAGTTAGTATGTCTAATTAATGACACAATATGGCCAACATACCCATTTACTTGGAACCAATTATAATAGAAAAATTAATATTTTAATTATGAAATAATATTTGAAAGTAATTCTAATATATCATATTTATTTTATATACTAAAATTAAGCTAGCCAGTTAGCACATTCAAGTAATCTCACTAGGTTGTCCAATTTCGGTTGATTCAGACTAGATGAAATCTTGAAAATATAACACTTTATATTCTGAAATTAATAAACTTATAAATAATATTTAGAATATATTACCATAGAATTTAAGATTCTTAACCATCGAATTTCAGTAGGACAAATAGGACATAAATATATATATACAAGTTCTATTTTGAGAATCAATGATTACGGTGACAAAAATAATGAAGTTGCAAGCAAATATATAACATAAAACTTTACGAGGTGGATTTTGGACATAGTGGGATGTTGTAGAAGAGTGTTAGGAACATTACCAAGAGATTATTTGCTGCCATGGGGTCTCCTAAGGGTGCACGAACAGCAGTGCACCGAATTCAGTTTCAGCCTGGACACCTCTGATGGAGGGGCTGTTTTGATGGAGTTAGAGTGAGTTTTGATAAAAAGTTTGTGAAGAGAAAATGGTAAGAATAGAGAGAGGAAGAAGTATACTAAAATTGAGAGAGAAATACTTACTGTAGAGAGAGATATGGCTGGAATGGTGGAGACTAGTTAAATTCGGATTCAGCTTTGGGTAGGGGTGGAAAGATGGATGTTTGGAGGAAAATTGAGAAAGATTTTGGAGATGGTTTGTGAAGAGAAAATATTATGAAGTGGGTTAGGAAGAAGTTTTGTTCAGATGCTATGAGGTAATAAGGTGAGGAGAAGTCTATATATAGCCAACCATTAAGGGGGAGGTGAAGGGTTGAGTGGAGAGTTAATGGTTGAGAGTTTTTGTAGGTTATGGAAAGGGAATGGTTAAGGGTGCTTGGGGGTTTTGGAAGATGAATAAGTGGGGAGGATTGCCTGCCCATTTATTTTACTTGACCACAATTGAGTCTAACCTATAGTAGTTAAGTGGTGAGTTAATGGTTGGGTCAAGTCCAAAGTATATAGGGCTGGAATTATTTCTAGTAGGTTAAGTGTTAAGTTTTGGATGTCATATCATTATGTTTGGTGTTTTGTAGAGAGGACAATAGTATATAATGTTTGGTATGAACCATGTGGAGGTATGGGAATATTTGAGTTGAGTTTGGATCAGCTAAGTCAACCGGTAACTCAATAGGACTAGAGATTGTCATTAGGATTTACAATAAAGAAAATATATAAAAGTCTAATTTGTTATAAAATATAATTTAATATTAAAAAAATCCAAAAAATTTGGGAGCTTATATGATTTCCTGGGCTACGTTCCGCAAGGCCTTCGAAGTCAAGTACTTACCTGCGACGATCCGCCAGGAGAAGGAGAACGAGTTCATGCATCTAAAACAGGAAAACATGACGATACGCGAGTGTGCTGCAGAATTCAATAAGTTGGCTAGATTTGCGGGTGTCTACCTGCCAACGACAGCGAGTCGAGCACGAAGTTTCGAAGTTGGCCTGAGGCCTTCAATTTTTGTCGACGTGACTCTACCCGAATACCAAACAATGGGCGAGTCACTCAACCACGCCCTCCGGCTGGAGCCTCAGTTTCCTTCTGCCACTACCGACGCAGTGAAGCATAATAATCACAAATGCTATAGTAATGCAGGATGCAACAACATGCATAAGCGTCCAAACAACGACCACCAGGGAGAAAAACAAGGGCAGAACCCAGGCACGCGCTACAACAAATGTAACAACTTTGGATGCCATGCCGCCGATTTCTATGTCTCTGAAGGTGGATGTTGGGACTGTAGTAAGACGGGCCATCAACGCTCAAATTGTTCGACCAGAAGGCCAAACCCAACGGCACCGCAACAACAATAGTACCAGCAGAACCGAGGCCATGTACCTCGGGGTCCACAGACCGTGCCATAAAATGGTGAAGACCGTCGCCCCAATGCCCATGAACTCGTCTAACCATGCCCGTGATAAAGCGTTCGCATCTGACACAGTCGTGACAGGTATATTGCATTTCAATAACAAACCTGCTCGTGTACTGTTTGATCCAGGTGCCATTTACAACTTTATATCGACAGATTTTGTCGCCGAACACGAATTCCCAGTGCACCATTAGGTCTTAATCTTAGCGTCAACATACCGTCGATCGGGCACGTCACTACTTGCAAACTTAGCCTGTGGAGACGGAATCATTTGTACAGGTGGTCAAAAGGCCGATCTTGATGCGATAGTTCTAGACATTAAGGACTACGACATCATTCTGGGAATGGATTAGCTCGGCCCGTTCAATGCCACCATTGACTGTGCCGAAAAGACGATCACCTTCCATATACCTGGAGTGCCTGAATTCTGCTATTCGTGTGGTGAGGCGTCGTTAACCTACATGGTGATCTCGACAATATCGGCTCGAAGGATGATGCATTTCATATGTGAAGGCTATTTGGTGTTCGTTTGAGACATGAGACAGGATGGTGCAAACGAGGGTCAGACCGACGTTGTGGAAGACTTTCCCAACATATTTTCGGACGAGCTGCTCGGCATGCCACCTGATCAAGAGATTGAGTTCACCATTGACATATTTTCGGATACACAAACGATCTCTAAAGCTCCGTACATAATGGCCCCTGCAGAACTTAAAGAACTCAAAGTACAGTTGCAAGAGTTGCTCGATAAGGGATTCATACGACCTAGTGTCTCACTAAGGGAGTGCCCATGTTGTTTGTTAAAAAGAAGGATGTATCAATGCATATTTGTATCAATTATCGAGAGTTAAACAAGGCCACCGTCCGGAACGAATACCCATTGCCCCGCATAGACGACCAGTTTGATCAGTTACAGGGCGCTTCGGTATTATCTAAAATTGATCTTCGCTCGGGTTACCGTCAACTCAAAATTAAGCCGAACGACGTGTCGAAGTCAGCCTTTCGCACTCGATACGGTCGTTACAAATTCCTGGTAATACTGTTTGGTCTAACGAACGCCCCAGCTCCTTTCATGGATTTAATGAATCGGGTGTTTCGACCCTTCCTTGACAAATTTGTAGTAGTCTTCATCAACGATATACTCGTCTACTTGAAGGACAAGCGGCAACACGCTAAGCATCTGCGGACCATGCTTCAGATCCTTCGAGAAAATTAGTTGTATACGAAGCGGATCAAGTGTGAATTTTGGCTGAGCAGCGTCGCATTCCTCCGAAACATCATTTCTTCCGAAGGCATTACAGTCGACCCAAAGAAAGTTGAAGCCGTTGTCGATTGAAAACGACCAGCGTCAGTCAGCAAGAGGCTTAGTAGGATACTACCGACACTTCGTGAAAGACTTTGCAAAGATCGCATCGTCTTTGACTCGCCTCACCCAGAAAGGAGTCACTTTTGAATGGTCAGACGATTATGAAGCTTCCATCCACGAGTTAAAGCAACGGCTCATCTCGGTCCCGATACTCGCACTTCTAGAAGCGACTGAGGGATTTTAGATCTTCAGAGATGCGTCCGGCCAGGGTTTGGGATGTGTGCTAATGCAGCGGAACAAGGTGATATCTTTTGCTTTCCGACAACTAAAGCTGGACGAGAAGAACTATCCCACCCATGACCTGGAGTTAGCAGCGATTGTGTTCATACTAAAATTGTGGCATCACTATCTTTATGGCATGGCATGTATGATCTATATGGATCACAAGAGTCTCAAGTATCTATTCACGCAGAAGGAGCTGTACTTGTGGTAAAGGCGTTGGCTTGAACTGATCAAAGATTACGATTTGACTATTGACTATACACCGGGCAAGGGAAATTTTGTCGTAAACGCTCTGAGTCGGAAGTATATTGTCTCGCTATCCATCGACCGTAGATTGCTACATGACCTAGAAGAGATGGGCATTAACCTCCGGGTTTAATTCAAGGATGTGCAGTTAGCGCAGTTGCAGTTAGAGCTGAGCTTGCGAAAAAATATCAAGACCGCTCAGAAGGACGATCCGTACCTGAAAAGATGCGAGAGCTAATCTCAACGGGTAGGACGACCGACTTTGTGGAAGATGAAACCGGCGTGCTTCGATTGAAGGGTAGGCTATGCGTTCCGGACGACTCAGAACTTAGAAAGAAGATATTAACGGAGGCGTACTATACAAAATATACCTTGCATCCAGGCAGCACTAAGATGTACAAGGACCTCCGTACGACCTTCTGGTGGCACGGAATAAAAAAGATGTGGCATTATTCATGTCGCAATGCATGGCCTGTCAACAGACAAAAGCTGAGCATCAGAGACCAGACGGAGAGATACAGAACCTTGCCATTCCAGAATGGAAATAGGATCATATCACAATAGAATTTGTTTTTGGCCTACTGAAGATGCCACGGAAGAACGATGCCGTCTGGGTCATCGTCGATCGATTAACCAAGTCAGCACACTTCATTGCCATTAAAGTCACTTAGAGCGTCGATCGCCTTACTCAGATCTATCTTGATGAAATATTTTGGCTACACGGGATATCGGTATCCATCGTCTTAGATCGAGATGGGTGGTTCGTGTCACGCTTCTGG
The DNA here is from genome assembly GCA_029216955.1 of Iris pallida. Lineage (NCBI taxonomy): Eukaryota > Viridiplantae > Streptophyta > Magnoliopsida > Asparagales > Iridaceae > Iris > Iris pallida. Next base: position 2,059,015 of record JANAVB010029419.1, on the reverse strand, counting down.
TGTAGTCTTCAGTCAGCAATGGAGACCAAGTTGAAGTTTAGCTCAGCTTATCATCCTCAGACCGATGGCCAAACAGAACGAGTGAATCAGATTCTCGAAGACATGTTATGCCTCTGTGCAATCGACTTGAAGTCAAGCTGAGACGTTCATATATCGTTGGCCGAATTTGCATATAATAATAGCTATCAGTCAAGTATCCAAATAGTGTCGTACGAAGCTTGTATGGCTGAAATTGCAGATCACCTATTTGCTGGGATAAAGTCGGGAAATGACAGATTCTTGGCCTGGAGCTGGTGGAACAAACCGTGGAGAAGGTCAAGCTCATTCGGAAAAGATTAAAGAAAGCGTAGAGTCGGCAGAAAAGTTATACGGATGTCCATCGCCGGCCTCTCGAGTTCCTAGAAAGCGATCACGTATTTCTTAAAGGGACGCCCATGCGAGGAGTTACCCGATTTGGTGCAAAGGGAAAGCTGAATCTGAGATTCATTGGGCCGTTCGAAATACTAAAGCAAGTTGCCCAAGTGGCCTATCAAATTGCCCTGCTGCCAGTGCTAGCGGATGTATACGATGTCTTCCACGTCTCTCAGTTGCGGAAGTACGTGCATGACCCAAGCCACGTGGTAGATTTTGTTCAGCTGGAGCTGAAGGCAGGCTTATCCTACGTTGAAGTTCCAGTCCAAATCTTGGAACACAAGGATCAGCTGCTACGAATTCGAGCAATCCCTCTCGTTTGCGTACTCTGGAGCAATCATTCGGTCGAGAAGTCGACCTGGGAACTTGCATCAGAGATGAAAGAGAAATTTCCTTCATTATTCTCGTAGAGGTAGGTTCTATTCTTAAGTTTTGAGGACGAAACTTTTTCTTACTTGGTTATGGTGTAGTTCTCCGTCCCTACGTCATGCCCCATTTTCGTCCACGGGGTGCGCGTGAAAGGAACACTATCGCTATCGACTCAGTCGGGACAGATAGATCGGGATCGGTTGAATCGGTTAAACGGAAACTATTGAATTAAGATCCTTTGCTCGATATGGAAAGGCTTCCTCGGAATCAAGTCCCATATTCAGCGGGCTGTGTCTCGGGGATTGGCTTTACTATTGAGTCGGAAGAGACCTCCTGTTGCTCTGCTTTTCATGCCATATTTGTATTGTCTTTGGCTTTAGTTTTCGTGAATGTGTTTTCGTGAATGTTTTCGATGGTTTTCATAGCTTGCGTTTTCGAACTTCGCGTTCGTTTTGAACTCCTCGAATAACATAGTATTTTAATCAGTTGCTTATGCGATTGCAGATGATTGCATAGGCGATATCTAAGCACAGCCAACCAGTCCCTCACCTGAAGTAAAGACTAAGGCGAGTGGCTGACCTCCTTCGTCTCGACCCTCTGTTTTAATATCAATCATGAAACACAAACGCAATGCTTGTCGCCATAGTGTAGAATCAATGAATTGAGGCACGATTCTTTACGAAATACTTGTTAAAGGCAACTCGGAATAACTACATCAATTTGAGTAATTTACTCTGAAAATGTAAGTTTCACACCAAAAAAAGATAAAGGATAAAGTTCTAAAAACGAGATAGAATTATTTCATGATCTGCAAAATGGTTTCGGCATCAAACTGCTATAACGAATGGTTTCGTAGACCATGCTTGAAAAGTTAATTTTAAACTAAGCACGGTCATGGACAACTTGTGCACAAGGTTTCGCTTTCTCGAACGGCAACCCAGGGCCACGAGACCGTTTTGGCCTAGGAGGAATGCAAGATAGCTATGCTGGATGCTAGCATGGGTCATTCGAAACTTTCAGCGGGGCTAGCTACCCACGTAAAAGGGGCGCCGTCTCGACCAGGCTATACATCCAGGATGGCTTGAATTGCCAGTGACCCACACTTGCACATAAAGGATAAGTCTTGATATAAATCTGATAGGGAAGGACATGGTAAGTTAAGCTACAACGACAAGCTCAGCCGTGGGTAAGATTTATCCTAATACGCTATATATCTATCGAATGCTTGCCTCATAACATGCTAACATGCGAATCGATTAGGATGGCTAGAAATATCACTTAATAACTAACATATTTTATAAATCTGCTTGAACAAATAAGAGCATGGGTTTTAATTAGCCACTCGCCAATATATGTGATCATACTGACCCTCGCTCTCTACAGGTGGTACGAATCAGGAGGGACGCGCCAACTGAGCAAGGTGACGTTCGTGCTTTTGAAGCTTCGACCGTGCGTCGAAGACCCCCGCTGCTTAACTTTGGAAGACTCTCTGTAAGTCCAAGGAACATGTCTCGGCATCCCTCAAATCCAGTGGCCGGAATACTTTTGTTGTAAATAAGGGATGTATGTATGGAAGGACTATCTCATCGGCACTCCTTATGTAATCGAGTCATATTATAAAGCCCGTGCGGTACAATTGTAATAGAGTCTTTAAATGATGTCTATTATTCATAAAATGTAAAGTTTCTCTGTCTCAATGTGTTGTTCTATTTGTCTGCGATCTCTCTCTTAGATGTTGTGTTTCAGATTACCTTAGGACTATGCCTTGTGCGATCGCAACCTAGATTCGTACGACATAACGTTCGGAGGACGACTATCGATTCTTCGAAATTGGGGCATGACACTTGCCACATTTGAAGCAAGCCAAATGGTACTTTGGCTTCTGTTACTTGAAAGAAGTCCCCCTCACTTTCAGATTGTTGACGTCCTTCTTCTTGCTGTAGGAAGCCGCATGCTTTCCCTTAGATTCCTTGGTGTGGACAAAATTGGCATTAGCTATCTGTTTGGACAGAGCATCCACCTTTAGTCGATCCTTCATCTAGTCCTCAACATAAATTTCTTGTAGGAGATCTTCCAAACTGATCTCCAATTTCTTCCTGTGCACGTTTGTATAGAACTTGCTCCAACCAGCGGGGAGCTTGGAGATGATCCCTCCAACAACGAACTTGACTTTGAGGGGCATCCCCTCATCTTCCAACTTTTGATGCATCTTCATGAATTCCTTCACTTGAGGCAACATCGTCTTTTCGTCTTCAAAGAATCACTTGTGATATTTTCCAACAACAAATATCTTGCTCCTATTCTTGTCATCTTCGTACAGTTTTTCCAGAGACTCCCATATCTCTCTTACAATAGTCTTCTTAGAATATAATTTCGCCAGGGAGTCCTCCACAGCATTAAGGAGTAGAAGCCTATAAAGGCTATTCACCCTTCTCCATTTGTTCTGACTTTTAGTAGCAACAGTAATTGCGGTTGCACACCCAGTTTCTGGAACATTTGGTTCTTTTTCGGTTAGCAAGTGGTCAACTTCAGCAAGTTGAAGATTAAGGCTAACCTTTCTCTTCCAGACTTGGTAATGCTCTCCATCAAATTTCTGTAACTTGTTAAAGTTAGGATGGATGAGTGACACACGAAAGTTTTCCATCTTGTATAATCTAGCTTTGAGATTGCTAGTCCCGGGACGTGATTTTTCGTAAGAAAATTGTAAAGAATGAACTGAACTGAATGAGAGAGAAGAGAGCAACTTATATAGACGCGTGCAGTAACCATCCAGTATGCAAAACGTTGGGGTTGTGAGAAAAACCGCTCCCGAACATTTCGTAACTGCTCAAATCGTGCACAGACACGATTGAGCCAATTGGCGCACAACACGCACAAATTGCACATAGTGTGCGCTAACTGTGCACAGCGCACGCACTCGCACACCGCTGTGCCAACTACGCACAGCGTGCACTGCGAGCCAACTTGCAACACCATCAGGCCGCACCAACTGACGCACCATCGGACAGTGCCAATTGGTCGCACCATATGGCCGTGCGATCGGGCCACGCGAATGGGCGTGCGATCGGCTGCGCAGATGCTCGCGTAACGAGCGCAACTTAAGTGCACTATGCGCCTAACGACGATGCTGACGTGCTAAGTGCAAAGTGAGCCAACAAAATACCATATTACGCCTCATGAGCTCATAAGCCCGAGTCTGAGTCGCTAAGTCCCTACGGGACTTAGCTCCAATGGAATAAATTTCAAGAGCATGACAAAAAGCATTAATGCTTCATTGTTGAGTTAGCCTTTTTTCTATTAGAAAAATACTCCCACATGGAACCCATGTGCCTCTCCACAACCACATGTGCCTCTCTCAACAAGCAAAGCTTATATAAGGAGATACCAACCATTTGGCCTAGGCAATATGGAAATATGTTTCTAGTGCTAAAGGCCAAAACAACAACAGTTCAAACCGAACCGAATATATAAAAACCAAAATTATCATAAATCGTATTTCTTAAAACCGAAATCGAACCTTCATATAAACCGAACAAAACCAAACCGAATTAATTCGATCGGTTCAATTTCATGGACCAATGGTTTGGACCTTCACATTTTAGCAAATGAGTATATTTAAATAACAAATCTTCAAAAAAAAATGACATTGTTGTAATTATAAATTAATACAATTTACAAAGAGTAAAAAATATATTAGTATATATAGATTGAGGGTATAGAGAGAGAGCGCTCAAGAAAGCGGCGACAAGTGCCAACAGAGAATGGAAGGAGAGTATGCTTGAGTAGGGTTAGCGATTAGTATGTATAAATAGAGGGTAGTTTGGTAAATTATTGAATCTAAATCGGTTTTCGGTTTGGTTATTCGGACCAAGAACCGAAAACCGAATCGATAATTCAAAATTTCAAATCCCCAAACCAAAAATTGAATCTATAACCGAAAAAACATGTTGGTCCATTGGTCATGGTCGAACCAATTTTGATAATCGTCTAAACTCGGACTCGATATAAGGGCTACTCGAATGGATTGCGACAATCAGTGCTGCTACTGTTCATGATGTGCTTAGTCGGCGCATCTGTATTTAGTTTTCCATTCTCAAATATATTTTACACAATTTTGTTGAGTCTAAGTAAAATATAAACCGCGTCGTACTGACAAATATGCTTGACCAAAAATGTTTTCAAACTACCCAGTTTTATTTACAAATGAACTTGTTTTAAAACAGCACACAACCTATGTTTGAAAAACAGCCCACAAAGACAAAACTCAACCTGGTGTGTGTGTGTGTGTGTGTGTGTGTGACCCTATTACTAAATAACCCAAGAATATATATAGAAGATCAACACAGTACTAGAGTTTACAACTGAAAATGAAAAGTAGTTTGGAGGTTATTTCTTGCACAATATATTTGTAATTTAAGTACAGTAGACGGAGCCAAAACTTTGCAATGTGGACGCATGCCTTGTTGAAGAAGCCCTTCGAGAACTACACATATGAACAAAGAGTTGAGCACCTTAGGAAACAAACAGTACATACTTTGGAAAGGAGCTGGAGCCGGAGTCCGGACAGCTCAATTTCCTAATTTCCAGAAGAGTGATTTGGACAATTTTGACCAAGACAGGATCAAGCCTCAGTAACTGAAAGGGACTGCTCATGAATACGGACACGGATATGAAATACAGTAATATTTTTCAAGTAAATACAAGTAGTAGCATATGTTGTACATATAATTATATACATACACTATTTTCTCGTTTCCGTACAACATAGGTTTCAGTGTTTCGGAGTGAAAAACACTAAATAAAAAGAAGGGACCCACCAAAATAACTGACTACTCTCTGCATTCTCTTACCCAAATCGTAGTCCGGACTAGAGGTGCAACTCGGGCGGACTAAATCCGAACCCGAGATAAATCCGTTAATGGGTTGGATTAGGGTTAAAGATATTCGGGTTCGGGCTTGGGCTCGGGTTAAAATATTTGAACCCGATCAAAAATTGGGTTGGACTTGGGTTCATGTGTTGGGTAACCCAAAGAACCCGAAATCCGACATACATATAATTTATATATATATTGTTTCATACTACTTAAATAAAAACTTTAAACTATAATTTTTTTCACTCGAACTCTTCAATTCCTTGTCCTAAATCTCATTTCAGTTTTATTTTGTAATGATTGAGGCTTGATTGCTATTTCATTATGCATTTAATATTACTCTTGTTTAAAATTATTTCAAATATCAAATTAGAGTCCGATAAACCCGATGGACCCGACCCAACCCGAGTCCAACCCGATCCTCCGGACTTGGTCTTGGGCTTCATATGTTGAACCCGAAGTCGGGTCAGGCTTGGGCTTGGGCTAGACTTATGATCTATCGGGTTGGGCTCGGGTTGACCTCAAATCCGACCCAACCCGCCCGAGTTGCACCCCTAGTCCGGACCATGTGCCATGCAGCTGAGTTGAATGTTTTTGTAAACAAAATATTCAACTTTGAATATTAGAAACAGAAAATAGAATGTAAAAAAAATAATCTGACAGAGATCGAGACTCGAACTTGGTTCAATGTCCTTAAGACAATATTCGTTCCCTCCAGGTGTTTACGGTCTAATAGCGATTTAGTCTCCCAGGAGATAACGGTACTTCTACTTCGGTAGAAGCACTTCACACCGCAGGAATTGGATGAAGCAATGAAGGTAGACTATCTCTCTTGGACTGAATGTTTGAATATATGAACGAGTTTTGAATTGTATGAAACAATCACTCATAGGGCTATGCTTTTATAAATGACGAAGAGACACAAATGTGAGTAGACACAACATTTGAAAAGAATGCACCTTTTCCCATGGATACAATATTGAAAAGTGAGCACACCTATCCCAATAATAACCATTGAAAATATTCGTTTAAATTTTAGATTATTTTCGTTCAAATTTTAGATTATTTCCAACATGTCGGCACACCGGACAGTCCATTACTGTTTGAAACTGATTGGTTGTTGACACTACGGAGACTTCGTAGAGTGAGACAAATAGAGTAGATAAAGATTGACTTGGTGCTTCTCTCTGTTTTTTATAAGTAGTTTGTTATTGATGATTGAATGGAGAGTACTGTGGAAGAAGAAAAAGAAGGGGAGTCATGGAGCTGGTGAATTCAAGAGAGTTCCTCTTGGGGTTGGAAGGAGAGGAAGGGAGATCATGCTTCATGCATCCAAAAACTTCGCAGTACTCTTCTTATGATCCTTCTAAATCTAGGACAACCCAGATGCTATATTTTGGTGATCACAGGGTTTATGAGCAACACAACGATTCTTCTTCCTCTTCCTCCCTCAACTCACCCCTTTCTTCTTCCACCAAAACCACCAACAGCAACTCCAAGTCTTCAAGGGTATGCTCATCGATCTCTTGTAGCTTGTTACTACGGGTTAATTGTATTAGCTACCCCTATATTTTTTTTTTTTACACGGACCACCCCTGCTTTGAAACTAATTACACGGATCAGTATATTAACACTACATTTTATGATGTATGCAATATGTTATTTGTAACAAACTTTCTGATCAATATCATGCAGAAAACTGAGAGAGATGAAGGCCATGCAAGTGAAGGGAACAAAGCAAACACTTCTAAGAAGAAGAAAAAGAGAGAGAGCTCTCCTTCTATGACCACAATTAATGTTGGTCTCCTCTTTCCATCATATTCTTGGCATCACGATTTTTTGTGATTTCATTCAAAAATAAAAGTTGTTTGATTTAGGTGAGGAAGGACAAGTTAGGCGATAAAATCACAGAACTGCAACAGTTGGTTTCTCCCTTTGGCAAGGTGAATATATCAATTACCGATCAATTTTAATGCAAATGAATTGGATTTGTTTTTGTTTCTGTTTTTAATTTTATTTTTATTCTGAATGTGTGATTAATGCAGTCAGATACTGCTTCTGTGCTTCATGAAGCTCTGGGTTATATCAGGTTTCTGCATGACCAAGTTCAGGTATTCATAGTCTCATAGATACACAGGTGCTGTCCCTAAAATATTCTCTACTCCCTTTTTTGACACATTAACTCTTAACTCTCTGATATTGTGTTAGGTCCTCAGCTCACCCTACAAGAAATGCCTTCCATCTTCTGCTCACATACAAGTAATGATTCTCTCTCTTCTCTTATACTCGATAATTATTTGTTCAATTGGGAAATTATGTTGTACAGTTAGTTCTTGTAAGCTTGATTCATGATCCTTGTATTGCTGTTCTATAAATTCCTGTTTTACCATTAGGCTGTTTTTGTTCTAAAATTGTTTTTACCTTTCTTTTCCTCTGGCTACTAAGATGTTTCAGTTCGGCATCATTATCTCTGATTACTGAAATTTGAACTGACATAATTTTTTTTTAACTTTTTCTACAATTTTCTTATAATATCACAATTTACACCTGCCTAACTTGGAATTTGGACTAGTTTTTCTTTGCCTGTATCTGCACCCTTATTTCTGTCTGCTCCATTTAGAGCATGTATTGTTTGTCTTTTTATTTTTTATTTTTTTCAATTCATTATTCTAGTGTAGACTTATTCTTTTACTAATTGAAATATTGAGTTGGGTCTATTTTTGGGACCTACTTTTCCATAACAAAACACTAAACATGTTTCAAACCAAAATGTAGTTATGTCGTTTTGTGAACTATGCATGCAAATAGTGTCTTAAATGAGCCAACTTTCTTTTATTTATCATATGTTTAAGGTTGTCTGTAACCTTCTTGTCAAACACAAAATTGAAATGAAAAGAAAAATAGTTCATTGATTAGTTCTTGGTAAGCCAGTTGGCTTATATGATCAATATAAAAAACTGAAACCAGAGTTTTGGTATCAAGCTATACGGCTACCAAACACTATAAAAACAACAATAAAAACCCCTTTTATATTCCATTTAGCTATGTTAAATACCATCTAATCTTTCCAAAGTAAGAAAAATCAAAAGCCGTTAAAACAATATATGTCTTCAATATGCTACAAGTGATCATAGCTAAAACATCTTTACATATTGTGTTTAAGTTGTGTTTTTTTCCCGGGTAATTTCGTGAGTTGTTTGTAAGGTTGAGGTTGAGTGTGGTTACTTTGCAAGCTAATTTTTGTAGTTGTGTTATTATTATGTAATTTGAGTCATATCTTCTGATCTATTTATTGATTCTTAAAACATAGATACATGTTTTTTAGAATGAGGCTCAAACAGTTAATGTCCCCTGCTAAGGTGAACCATTAGGCTGCCTATGATATATGTTAGTTGCCAAGCAAAGTGCCACAGAGTAAATCCTCTTCGGCCAAACCTACGGCCATCCTCCCATTGTCAACATAATTATTTAGGTCCCATGGGCCGGAGATCTAACTAAATGCTTTCATAAGTATAATATATAGACTCTTAGAATTTTTCTTTGAATTCTTTAAACAAAAATAACAAAAGGTCAGAGTTATCGGTTTCTGGGGAAGTCGTGTACGAAGTACTGTCCTAAGAGATATTCGAGGTCTATGTGTAGATTTATTTTCGAATTATCCTAGAGGTAAAACCCATGCTACCGGCTTCTCGTCACTGCACACAGCTTCGAGAAAGTGACCCGAACTTAGTTTTCTCCAGAAATTAGAGGGAATGGAAAATGAAATGAAGATTAATGGTTTTCCAACAATGGAGAGAAGAAAATTTAGAAGAGTGTGGACACATCTTTTAGCCTTTTGATCCATACCAAAACCCACAAATATATACTACATATATAGCCCACCACACCAACCCATTGGATTTAATAGCCATTAGGGACATTAACCGCTAATAATTAGTCATTATGGCCATTACCAATTGTCTGTTGGAGAATTTAAAAGCTAATAAAAATTTGTAACCTTTAGAAAGGAAGAGAATGTTGGTTTTTCACATATACAACATAGACTAATCCTAACCCTAACCCTATGGTTTGAAGCAATCACCAAGAGCATGTTTTGGAAGATTCTGGAAAGTTATAAAGGAATATGGTTATGCAAATCAGACATTCTTTTTTTAGGAGATGGAATGGTAAGATAAGTGCACTTATCATTTATGTAGACTGGAAATGATATCGATGAAATGACTAAGGTGAAGACTTATTTAGCATCATAATTTGATATGAAAGATCTTGGTGGTTTAAATTTTTTTTTGGAAATTGAAGTTACCCGGTCTAAGCATGGAATATTTTTGTTACGACGGATTATGTTTTGGTCTTGTGTGCCAAACACAGCTTGTGTGACCCACCAAGTTGTCGGTGCGTTCTCTTCGGCATAAGCTTCGAGGGGCTCTACAAGCACAATTTGGATGACCTTGGTACGTAGTTGGTACTGTACCAAAACTCTAGAGTTGTGATGATGATTATATGTTAAAATTTTCTCATCACCACAAACCCTCTCACTACTAGAAATTTTGTTTATAGTAACGACGAAGATCAGTCACTAATATGTATTAATAGTGACTGAATTCTGTCAGAAATGATATTAGTGACGGACTAATCATATGAGTAACGGAGTTAGTGTCAGTCACTACTACAAGCGACGCTAATACTACTAGTGACGGATGAATCCCTAAATCCGTCACTATAATTGGACATGCCACGTTGATAAGTATTTATGTTTTAATATAAAAAAGCATCTAATATTTATTACTAACTAATAAATCAGTCACTATTAATGGGTCATTAATAATTATTACTAACTAATAAGTCCGTCTCTATTGTTTGGTCATTAACAAAATTGTTACTAACTAATAAGTCAGTCACTAATATATGGTCATTAATAAAATTATATTATTTTTTAACGACATTTCTGATTGTTTTGTCTGTTAGTAATAATATAAAAAGTAAGTCATGACTACTAGATTCGTAAGTAGAAGTTAATTCCTTTTAAACACATTCCAGCTGAAATCACAGTTTCTTCAGCCAAAATAATAAAATCTAATTCTAATAAAACAATTAAAGCCAAGAATAATATATTCATTAGGTTATACAAACAACTCAAATATAAAAGAGACTCCAAAACAAAGTCAAATATGTTATTAATATTAAAAAACACATTCTACATCAATACAAAGTGATGTTCATATACTCGTACTACAACTGTATATTACTCGGACTACAACTGTATATACATGATTGGCCATGAGACCTTCGTGATGATATTGTAGGAACAATTTGGACCTAAGGCAGCCGATGAGGCATCACACCAAGCCCCTCACCACGTACTTAATTTCGCATCTTTGGGACCATTACTTGGACATACGCTCTTTGTCGCAATTCTAAGATGTCATGTCCCTCAAGTGTAACCAAAGTTGCCTAATTCTGCTCCATTTCAACCTGAAAAGTTTAAATTGATATGTAAAACCAAAGTAATTACTTTTCTCAATATTTACAAAACAAAAATTATTAGCAGATGCTCTGCTTCACGGTTCCTTATCCCCACATATTGTGTAAGTAGCAGATGTTTACTCGTAATATGAAAATAACGCATTAAATGAACATACATTACCTACACTTGTGCAGTCTTTCCTTCCCGAACTAGTTCAATATCTTTCCTCTAATTTTGTGTTTCTACTGGAAAAATTTAGGAAAAACTTTAGGGAAGATTTCCATGACCATGTAGAAGTTTGCTTCAAAGAGTTTGGGGATTGGGTGAAATACTAGATTACCTTCAATGAGCCACATATTTTTACTATTTTTGGGTATGCTGCGGGCATATTTGCACCAGGACGATGCTCCTCTTGGGATGTTGGTAGGTGCAAAACTGGAGACTCTAGCAGGGAACCTTACATCGTAGGCCACCATATACTATTGGTCCATGCAGCAGTTGTCAAACTGTACAGAAACAAGTTTCAGGTGAGAAATATGCCTTTATTGTGGACCTAAACTGAGCTTAGGAATTTGTGACAAACAATCTTCTAGTAATCCAATGGATCATATAGAGGATGTGAAAGTTGACGAGATTGAGGCATCAAATGCAACTAGAAGATTTAGAGCTTTCTTTTCTTTCTTTTTTACCTTATAAATTTTACTTTTTCATACAACTGATCAAAAGCAACAAAACAGTCAAGTGCAAGAAAAGTAGAAGGCTACTAGTCAAATGTCTTCGATACACAATTTCAATGATTTTCTATAACATTGTTTCGAATCAACAAGCAAATACCACATTTTGAGCCACAAATATAGGTTGCTTTCAAGAAAGTCGGCATACTATTACAAATTTCAGGAATATAGAGTAAAAGAAGTCGTCTTAGCAAACCTATACAAGTCTGCATTTGGTCTTGGGAGTTCTCCAAGGAATTTAGCCCATACTTAATTCTCCCAAAAAATTAGCCATATTTTATTTCAAAATTTAACCACAATATCTACATGTACTTGCATCTTCTTGCCTTTTCCATGGGCTACAATATTTGCCCCCCATAAACTCTCTTTTTCTAACCTACTTGTAGTGTCTTCACACAAATGATAAGAAACTCCGTACCTCTATTATTTCTTCATAAGTATTTGGGAGCGAATTATATTTAATTGATTTTTGTACGATCTAACCGCAGGAAGAAAGATTAGGCGATGATCTAAGAAGCCGAGGTCTGTGCCTGGTCCCTGTTTCTTCCACCGAAAACGTGGTAAGCGATAACGGTGCCGATTTCTGGTCTCCGGCCATATCGAACTACCTCTCCCTCTCTTCCAAGCACTAAAGAGTTCCAGGAATCACTTTCTCCTCAAGAGCTAAACTTTTGAGTTGTGTTGTTCAAGCACAAGGCTGTTACTAAGGTCCTCTTCAGTTCTAATCATTGTTCACAGACTGAAAGTACCTGATATATAACCTCAGGAATTGTTTAGAAAGCTGTTAGTCATCAATTAGAAAGCTGTGGTCAGTGTATTAGTATAAATTATGGTTGCTGGAAATGAACTAAACTTAAGAAAACCAGGATTGACCAGTGACTGGTGCATGGTTGATATTGATGGGGCGGCTAAATGTGTTTTGTCATTTGCACCACCTAACATAGTGTGAACTTCTTTTCTGGCTTATGCGAATGGTGGGTTTGACATCTTTCATCTTTGGTCCAATGAGGATACCATTGCATCTTTTGATCATTGATATGATGCTATCTCAATGTATGATGGGAAATGGTGGGGTTTTTTATTATAAGATTTTAGTAGACCTAGCTAGAGAATCAGTGGGGTCATATGTTAGTTTACTTTTATGAACGGTTCTAATCCTAGGTTTGCAAAATATCGGTATCAAAATCGGTATTTGACCCATTTTATAAGTATCAGAATAGACGGTATTGACAATATCGACAGTTTCGGATCGAAGTATCAAATTTTTTGGTATCGAGAAACAAATATTTATTAATAAATTATTTGGTATAAAATAAAAGAGGACGAAATTGTTTGTAGTCGAATAGAATAGTCAACAGCTCCTTATTAGGAATATATAAAGAGGAAATAAGATAAGGGTTGTTATAGAAAATATAAGGACAACCATCATTTAGATTTATCCACAAATCATAACATTTCCCCTTAATTAGATGCCCACTTTAATCATTGTCTCATTAAAAAAATTTCTAAGAAAAAAATCAATCTTTGGAAAAAAATCCATACATGGTAAAAGAAAAGAGCACATGAATATTCTTCAGGAATGTGATTCTTCATGAATTCAAGTGGGTGCGACTTACATTATCTCGTTAAAAACCTTTCGAAGGAAAATTCATTGAAAAAAAATCTCATTGAAGAAAAATAGTACAATGCGCAAAGACATGCTTCAATGTCTCTATTAGCACCTTTAGGATACTTGCATCTACATGATGCTCCCCCTCAAAAAAAAATATGATTTTTAGTTCTTACATCATTTCAAATGAAAAATCAACCCCCAAATAATACACTTGAATATTACATCTCACACCAATTTGCCTATACATTTATATGCATTATCTTCATATTCTCATGAAGAGTTGTATGCTTATTTGTGATTCCTAGAAGCTCGCAACTCTTCCTGATATGTTGAACTGGTGAGACCATAACCATACACATTCACTGTTTGTTCCATGAACCAGGATGATATGTCAAGGTTGCTGCAGTAATTTGCTTGACTGATCTTTGAAATACTTGCAATATTGTTTAGAAGACATATCTCATATCCCCCCTTTTGAGAATCAGATACATAACCTGCATCTGCATATTATAAGATTAACACATTCATATAAATTTAACTCAAGAATGGTTCATTTGGTATATCTAAAAATATATTTAATGTCATTTCAGTGTCTATGTGTATGTGTATATCACCAGGTTCACATAAAGATATTATACTGAGTGAATGACAATAAATTTTTTCATTTATTTTATTTAAATAGGGTACTGCAGGACCTAGAATATGTTCTTTATCTTTTTCGATCTAAATGTATTCCATTGACCTGACCACTATAAGTGTACTGAGTAAATGATAACTACTCATATTAAATCTCTTTAGGAGCTCTTCTCTTCAGGAGATCGCTCAGAAAAATTTCTCTCTGGGTGACCACTTCTAGAAAAAAATTTTCTTCTTGATATTTATCTCTTCTGGAGGTTATCTCTTTAGGAGATAGTCTCTTATGAGGTATTTTCAATCCCTCCAGGAGATACTATCATGTATATAAATGCCGCTTTGATGAATTTGTTCAGGAATTTCTTCATAAATATGACTGAACATTTAAGATTATTATTGTATCTTTTTCTAGACTGACACTCAATGAGACTTAATACTATATTCTTTCGGATGATTTTAGTCCATGGCTTATTTTGCAAATCCTTTGGGAATATCCAGGTGATTTTAAATCCTCCGAAAATATAACTGGCAATTTAAATCATTCGAGAATTTCATGTATATCTTATTATCTAGGTTATCATGACTGAAAAAATATATTTCTTCATATTCTAGTCATGGTCGTTTCGAGAATGCTTGAGCGACTAATATTTTTTAATATATTTGAATCTCATTCCTTTTAATTCTTACTAACATCCATTTAGAACCTACCCGGTTTATTCTTTTTGGGTTTTGTACTATAAGATAGAACACTCCATGTTTTGCAGGAGAATCTAATTTTACTTGTATTGCATCTTTTTATTTTTGACCAATGTTATCTTTTTTCAACATTCAAGAATTATTCGTAGTTCAGTGTTATCCTTTATTTTTATCACCATTTTAATATTTGGTAATATCATCTATGACAAAAAAATTCGATTCCAAATTTCTCCTGAATGTGTATACCACAGATTTTTTGGGTACCGATACCTCTTTCTTAGTCTCTTCTAAAATTTGAGGCATATTCTAGACCGGAGCAATATACTTTATATTTTAAGAAATTGGATCTTTGCTTCACGACATCTTCCAGATCGTCATGAACTTTCTCTACAAGAGATGCTTACTTCAGGAGTTGCTTCTTCAAGAGAAGAACTATGTGTTATTTTATATAGTGTCTTCTTCTGGAGAGCCGAATCTTTAGGACCTTTTAGGTCTTCCACATTCTTAATGTAGAACTAATTTGGTTCTTTTGGTACTTACTTTTATTTTAGAAAGTACATTCATAGTTGGTATATGTTGTAGAGTCCTGTCCCAACACCATGCCCTATTCTTCGTTCGCGGGGAGCACGATTAAGAAATACTGTCACTATTGATTGATCGGGACCGACTGAATTAAGATCCTTTCCTCGTTATGGAATGACTCTTCTGAATTAAGTCCCATATTCAGCGGGTTGCACCTTAAGGATGGACTCTGCGACTGAGTCGAAAGAGGTCTCCGGTTGCTCTATTTTTTATGCTGCACTTGCTTATTTGGCTTTGGTTTTATTAATGCATTCCGTGAATATTTTCGATGGATTTTATTGCTTGCGTTCTTCGAACTTCTTATTTATATTGAACTCGAAATGGAATGGTAGAGTGCTGATCCGTTGTTTATGCGATTTCAGGTGATCGCGTAGGCGCCGTCTAGTACAACCGACCTTTTTCCCTCTCGCCTCGACAATCAAGGTGAGTGGCTAGACCCTTCTCCCCTTTGAACCTCTTATTCTCCAATTAATCGATAGAATATTAGTTGAAGATGCAAGAACACGAATGCTTATTTCTAATGAACTGTCGCACGATTTCTCATGTACACTCGCTATAAAACTGCTATGCCATGAAACTGATTCTTGCTTTTTTATGTTATTCCTGCAATAGAACTTTGTTAAGCAAAAGACTGATTCATTAAATAAATGTTGTCATACAAGACAGAACACGATGAAAATGGTTAAATTTTTATGTTAGACCATGCTTGAGTAACTAGTTTGGTTTTGCACGATCATGGACAACTTGTGCATAAGGTAAAGTTTTCTCGAACGGCAAACCTGGGGGCCATAAGACCGAGTCGACCTAGGAGAAAACATGATAGCTTTGCTAGATACTAGCACGGGTTATTCGAAAGCTTTCAGCGGGGCTCGCTACTTGCGTTGAAAGGATCGCCATCTAAACCAAGCTATAGTCCGAGCTGGCTTGTGGTGTCAGTGACCTTCACATATACATTTACACAAACTATCCTAGTAAATGATAACAATTGACATGGAAGAACATGGTAAGTCTTATATTACAACGACACGCTCTGCCGTAGATAAGTTATATCATAGTTTATGTTATTGTGCCTATCAACTGCTTGCATAAAATTCACGAGGATGGCTAAAAATATCACTGATTTTATAACATGTTTCACATAACTTCTTGAACCAAACGAGAGCGTGGTATTTAATTATTCATTCACTAGTACACGATAATGTACTGATCCTCGCTCTCTACAGGTACTCCGAACCAGGAGGAGCGTGCCACCTAACTGAAGGCAACACTTGTGTGTTTTGAAGCCTCATCCGTGATCCAAAGGCTTGTTTCAATCCTTTTGAAGAATCTACATTCAGTTCAAAGAAGATGGCTCGACTTCCCTTAATAACAGGTAGTTTGAATATTTTGGTTGTAGAAATAGAATGTAATGTATGGAACGACTATCTCATCAGCGTTCATTTTGTGATTGAGTCAATTTTAAAGCCTATGCGGCAACTATTGTAATAGAGTCTTGTAAATATTGTTCATTATCAATGAAGTATAATTTTTTTCTATTCCAAATATCTTGGTCAATTTCTCTGCGTACTCTATTAGATGTTGTATTTCGGATAACCTTATGAGATTGCCTTGTGTGAGCGCAACTTAGGCTCGTACGACATCATGCCCGGGAGACGACTATCGATTCTTTGAAATCGGAGCGTGACATATTGGTATCAGACCACGACTTTACGTCCTTGGCCTTCCGTCTTGAGTCTCAAATCCTTAACCTCGTGTTGATAAGATGAGTGGTTCCATACAATGAGTTTGTAATATTTTTTTAGACTAATGTAAGTTGCCTTCTATTTTCAGAAGTTGGAGAAGCCGCAGTTGAGAACGAGGCGAGCGCTTCAAGTGGCTCGAGTAGCTCGAGGGCCAAACCTTCTGCCAGCGCTATGGAGAGGATGCTGTGAAGGATTGCTTGGAAGGCTATGCGATTGTGTCAGCGCTCGAGTAGCTCAAGTTGGTTCGATCAAGCCTTGTTGGACTTGGGAATACACGTAGGATCGTTTGGAAGGCTATGAGATCGTGGCAGGAATCGTCTCATAAATGTGAGTAGTGTTGAACCCTTCGAAGATCCCTTAGCTTCACGCTTAATAAAAGGACTGTATGCTATGTTTACTTGTTGAGTTGCTGAATAACACCTTGCATGAAAGTCAGAAAGATAATAAAAAATAATTAATCACATGACCCAAAAGTTGTTACAAACTATTTTAATGAATTGTATGCTTGCATGCATTGCAATAAAATACATGACAGGTGAAGAAAAAGTCCAAAATACTTGGGCGGTGAGTATATCGAGCATCAGCTCGATGAATAAAGGGTAACATAGATAATAAGGCCCAAGAACTGGGCAGTGAGTATGCCTGAATTATGTCCTAATGAACGTATGCTAAACAGATGCTAAGTTCCAATAATTGGGCGATGAGTACATTGAGTTTGATTAGAAAGATGTATGGTATCAAAGATATGTGAAAGGGATTGGGTAACAACATTCTATTATTCCGTCGCCGATGTAGAATATTGATTACACTAAGACCCTGAAATGAGAAAGATGGCAATACGAATGAGAATGGTGACGGAAGTACTTAGTTTTTTTTTATAATGTATTATATGTTTCTTCATAGATAAGTTGCATATATTTGCATGGTCATGGACAACTTGTCAACAAGGTTGTTCCTTGAACGGCAATCCGAGGCCACAGACCCGGTTCATCCTAAGGGGAACAAGGATTGGTACCGACGTACTTACATTGGTATATGGGACCTTCAGTGGGGCTCGCTACCCGTACTGTAAGGGGCACCGTTATACCACTAAGATGGTCCAAGATGGCGTGTCGCCAGTGATCACCTTCATATAGATAGGTCCAGTACTAATGATGTCTTATACAGGAAGAGTAAGTTATTACTCAATTATAGGGAAGGATGTCTGTTGTTGGTAAGAAAGCACCTGGTCGATAATAATTATATTGAATCATGATATTGTTCCTAACAATGTCTTGTACAGGCCGAGTAAGTATTATAAATGTACAGGGATGGCTACACAACCGTGGGTAAGAATCACCAAATGGTGATATCATATTGCTTTACATTTATTGGCTATGAGATTTGCATACTTTACTTCTTGTCGGATATGAACTGCTAATTGATCCTAAGGCAACGAGAAAGACCACTTTAATTTAATAATGTTCTATAACATGATTACTTAGTGTTGTCTTCTTAGGTGAGTTGGGCCAGCACCGTTCGCTAGTATATTGATGATGTATTGACCCATGTTGTGGACAATATTACATGTGCTTGTGTATGGGAAAATCGTTTGATCGGTGCTTGGCATCGATGATTCGGATCGGTGCGCAGAAACTCTTCTTACAAGACGGTGTCTTCTGTTATATGGAACATAATATATGGAACAGTGTAACTCAGTTGTACTAGTGATATTGTAAGCAAAGTCGGCAAGTTCGATTATAAAGCCTAAATGGAAAGTATTTATTCAGTTGGATATTCAAGAGTCTTGTAATATGTTGTAAACTCTGTATTCAGTTGCAAGTCTTGTAATCATTTGAGAAAATCAATAAAAAGATATATTTTTTCATATTTTGTTGTGACTTAAATTTATCTGCTTGGTTTTGCTGCGATGTCATTGTTTTCTGTGAAATACCAAGAACTATAATGGTTTTGCCTTTTACAAGTGCAATCTAGACTTGTACTACATCAAGCCCAGTGGCTATTTTTCGATTCTCCGGGATCGGGGCGTGACATAATGGTATCAGAGCATGGCTTTACATTCTTGGATTCTTATTTTCGATTTGTTCAATCAAAGTTGCTCTTATGATAATTCAAAACTGTTTTTGCGATGATTCAAAGACTGCTTCTGTGATTACTCGAAGTTGCTTCCGTGGTGAATCAAAGTTGCTTTTACGAATACTCAAAGTTGCGTCCGTGATGAATCAAAGTTGCCTCTACGATGACTCAAAGTGCTTCCGCGATTATTCAGTGTTGCTTTCGAATTATTCTAAGCTTCTTAACTGAAAATTCGTTGATTCTTCTAGCCGCTCACTGGGTGTTCCATACAATAAGTCTAAATATGTGGGCTATGATTTATGTGCTTTAATGAATGCTTAATGATACCAAAATGAATAATAATGATGTGATACGATAATAAGTTGGTAATGTGTGCTTAATTTATTAAGTATGGGATTCATAGAAGTCGGTTGTTGTGTGGCAATCGGCAGTGGGTGATGGCATGTTATATTGGAACATGAATAGTTCATGATTTCAGTGAATGGAAATCGACATAATATTTGAGTTGGCTTATGTGTGTTGGCTTGGGTATGTTTCAGATGCAGATACGAAGGAATTAGTTGGTATTTTATGGTCGATAGAGCCACTGTGGGATGGATAGTCCATAATGGACGTTGGTTTAATGTGAAGAGGAATATTATGTTGAGTATGGCTTGAGATCTGAGTAGTATATGGCTCTACCCTCTTAGCGATAAAATGACCTTTGACCGTGTTCATAATATAGTGATTGCTTTACCTGTACGTTATTGGGTAGTATCAGTCATAGATGGATTACGAATGATACATGAAGGCTAGACGTGTCCCTTGATAATTAAGTTCAGATAAGTCGCTGCGAGATTTTGATGAGTTCAGATGAACCGTTGCTAGACTCTGATAGTTAGCAATGTGTTGGATAATGAGGATTGAGAATATGAAATGAATGTCTTGGTTAGGAATGGTATGGACTATAGATTCAGGCGATGACTTGAATCAGTTGGGTAAGAAGAATTGTAGGTTTAGTGACAATGATGGGGTATTGCTATCAAAAGATTTAGAAGAATAATATGGAGCGAATATAGAATGATGTTGGAATTGAGTAAATAAAATTGCATGTTGGACATCGACAAATTGATGGTGATGTTAGGCACTTATCGGAATGTTACGAATGATTTAGAAGATGCAGATAGTTGCATCAACAATCGAAAAGTTAGAGAGTGGATTTGAGGAAATAGATGGCTATGCACGTTGTGCAATTGTGCTTAAGAAAACTTGACGTATCCTAAATCAACAAGTTATGACCTTTGATTATTTTGAGGTATAGAGAATGAGTACGTCCTTTGATGCATGAAAGAGCAGATGTTCCTTTTGAGAGTTTGATGGCTAGAATACAATTAAGTATCGAAGTGCAGCGATATGTAAAAGACCTTATCGCAGAATGATGTTATCGCGTGAATAACAAGTTGGCGGATTATAAAATTGTTGGATTTTGACTTAGCTACATGAGTTATGTCATATTTACTAGATGACCGAGATATGAATGCTAGATGATTGATGCCATAGAGAATGGATCGGTGCACGAATAATAGATCTTCTTATGGAATCATAAGAAGATAATGCAAAATGAATATAGATGGTTAACGTGAATTGCTAAGAGATGACCGTGTTGGATGTTAGCGAAAGATTCATAAAGGATGTTTTTGAAAGGAATATGAATATACTAGTTGCCTTATTTTGTTGGTTAAAGAGTACAGACCTTACAGATGATCTAAAATGTGGGAATTGAGTATGTCGCAAAAAGACAGTAGAAAAGAAATCGTAAATGATAGACTATTGAGGTAGCAATGTTGGATTATGACTCAGAATAGTTGGCCGATTGAATAGACAAATTGAGTACGATATGGAAATACAAGTCATGTTGAGCAAGTGATGTTGCGTCTATGCAAATAAGAACTGAATATTTGGATGATCGATTGATAAAGTTTTATATTATGGCTTCGGGTTGACCCATAAGAATTGTCGGATAGATTTTGTCGGTTGTGGGTAAGTCTAGAATGACTTCGTTGAGTATAACCCGAGGATGAGTGTCACGCCCCAGAACCAGAATACTGGAGAGCGGAGGAATGACTCAGCCAGCTACGTATTACGGGTAGATAAATACCGTATAATACGATCAATGCTGTCTAACCAGACGAGGGGGTGCATACTACATGAAAGTCTTACTATGGTCACTTCACATCTATTGTCTCAATCATTCAAACAAGAAGCAAAAATAGAGAACATGTAAGATAAAGCAGTAAGGCATCCCAAATGCTTAGTCAAAATGTTCTTGAGATCTGGCTTTACAAAACATAGCCAGATGGTATAGTAACATATACACAATTGTTATCAGCTGCAGTCTGACTTAATTACAAATATGTAAAAGTAAGTGCAAGACAATCCGACTAAAATGTCGGTGCCAAACGGCTAAGTATGAAGTAAATAACAAAACGAGCGGTGAAGTAAGGAACCCACTCGAGTCCTCCCACGATCATTCCCCTAGTATTGACCATCTTGGAGGTGGAAGTAAGCTGAGTCCTCGGAAACAGGCTCTAAATCTGGCCATGCAAAACCAGAGAGGTTAGATCTCTAATAGCAAGTACCACAAGGAAGCATGATATGAAGGATTAAACCAGTAAGTAAGAGAATATAATAATAGATCTCTGCTTTCCACTAGGATTCACATAACATCACGACACTTCGAACCAACCTCCCAACCAAACAAGGACAGAAGTTGGCCCGTCATGTCCTGACATTCTGATCATCTCAGTTAGGCAACAAAGTAGGTACAGTACACAACCAAATTATCTTGAACGGCCAATCAACTCCTGCGGCTTGCTATTGTGAGTCCCAAGTTATCCTGGAATTATGCAAATAGGGATTCCTCAGTTCTTACTATATGTGAGCAAGGCTAGTCTATCCAGTCAATCAATTGCGCCAATCATGAATTAGATGAGTCCCAGCGGGACGCCCGTCATCACTATACAATATACAATAATAATATAAGCAGATACTGCTCCCTGCCCGTGTGGCAGGTTTACAGTATCTGTGGGAACCAGCCGGCCTGTCGGGCACTACTAGTCCCAAGAGGGCTGCCATGTAAGAACTCGGGGATCCATTCTCTCCATACAATCATTATTTTATTTAACTTAATAGTCTCTACGTTGAGTGAATTCCCATGCCGTGGATTATGGTCATTCAAATGAGTACTTTCGTACGGGGTACGATATGTGTAACTCTACAACGATACCCGTGCGGCTAGGTTGTAGGTCTTATATAGCGTAATGCAACAATCAAATCTAACCACGGAGTAATCATGCCTTGACCATAAAGTACACATGCTGCTTTGTAGAAAAATAAATAAATTGAAGCCTGCACATACCTGTATGTCAATATTCGGGATCGGCTAATCGATTACAATAGTTCATTACGTGAACGTGTCTCATTCATTTAATTCAATAAGATGACTAGCCAGTCTCTTAGTTCCAACTAGGAACGCATGATCAATTTTAGTCAAGATAACCATTATTATCAATGGTGACAAGGCATGAAAGTCAATTAGTATTAAATGGGGTCGAGTCTATAACTCTCAAGGTTAAGTTCCAGCCTTACTGGGTATCCATAAACCAATCAAGACACAGGGCACGTTCTATATAACCATATGTATTAACAATATTAACATGCTAAGATTATCGAGTTCATGCAAAAAGCATAAGGATATAATATGAGAACTATCATGCCACCATTAAATGAATAAATCATAGAACAAATAGAAACACCCAGGTCAGGAAGTTACGCCAACAAGTCTATGCTAAGGCCAACAAGTCACGCCAAGTCTAGCAGGTAGGAGTAAGCGTATAAACAGCGTGAGCGTGAAAAGTGGTTCACGTTGGCACGCACAGCGTGAGCATGAAGGGTAATTCACGCACTCATAAAGTGAGCGTGAAAAGTGATTCTTAACGTGAGCGTGAAAAGTGTGACAAAAAAATCCACGCACGCACGCAAAGACATGAGCGTGACTAAAAATTCACGCACGCACATAAAGACGTGAGCGTGACTAAAAATTCACGCACGCACGTAAAGACGTGAGCGTGACTAAAAATTCACGCACGCACGTAAAGACGTGAGCGTGACTAAAAATTCACGCACGCACGTAAAGACGTGTGCGTGACTAAAAATTCACGCTAACACGTAAGAACGTGAGCGTGACTAAAAATTCACGCTAACACGTAAGAACGTGAGCGTGACTAAAAATTCACGCTGACACGTAAAGACGTGAGTGTGACTAATCTTTCGTTCCAAGCCAGAAATGAAGTTCCCATGGTTCAGAATGGTGTAGAAGGAGAAGCTCTACAACATGAACTATCTACTCCGAAAAGCACGCCAGGTTGGGAGATCAAAACCCATGAACAACCGAGAATGAAACAACTTAGATCTAGAAGAAACAAGCCAAAGAAATCAAAAATGCTAAGTACTAAACTCTCTCAGAATCATGAGAAAAAGACAAATGAACCATAAAAATGGTTCTCCAAGTGGAAACAAGAAGCAAGATGTACTTGCCTGCTGTTGGTTGGTGGAAGAGAGTGGTGAGGAAGAAGAAAAAGTAATGGTGAAGGAGAGTTATGAGGAGAGAGAAGGAGATGGGGGCTTTAAATGGAAGGGTGGTGGTAGGTGGGGGTTTTATTGGGTCGGGTTCATTCGGATCCATCAAGGCCAACCCGAAAGCAAAGCAGAGAGGTTAAAAGCAGAAAATAAAATACAGAAATAAAATACAGGAATAAAATTGCAGGAAATAAAATGCAGATAATTAATTAACGTGAAATTAAAGGAATTTAAATACAGGATAATATATGATAAATATTAAATAAATATATATGAGTTGCACATGTATAAAAATACGTATTCTGGGAATGGGGAGTGACATCTCTACCCACCTTAGAAAAATTCCGTCCTCGGAATTTCAAATCCATGCAGGTAGAAATATCGGAGCTAAACTAATACAAGCAATTCTAGTGAGCAAGCAACCATTTTTACCATATCAAAAGCAAGCACTATATATGTAAATTCATCATTCTACGATATCAAGTAGCTCTACCCATAAGGTGATAAGCATGAAGAATCAGGACAATCAAGGTATACAGAAAGAGATATACCTTGTGAGTCAAACAGGTGTGGATACCGTGATCGGATATCATCCTCACGTTCCCACGTTGACTCTCCCAATGAGTGATGACCCCAAGCAACACGGACAAGACTAATTGTTCGGTTCTTGAGTATCTTCTCTCTTCGGTCCAAAATGGACACAGGCTGTTCCTCGTAAGACAGGTTGGTACCAACAACCAGCTCAGAATGATCGAAGATATGGCTTGGGTCCGATACATACCTACGTAATTGAGATACATGAAACACGTCATGCACCTCTCGTAACGAAGGTGGGAGGGATAAACGATAAGCAACATCGCCTATCCGATCAAGGATAACAAATGGGCCCACGTACCGCAGACTCAATTTCCCGCGAACGCCAAATCTAATGACCCCACGAGTAGGTGAGATCCGCAAGAATACGTGGTCCCCAACAGAGAACTCTGACGGCCTACGATGCTGGTCCGCCCAATGACGATGTCGGTCCTGCGCAACTTGAAGTCGCTCTCTAATTTCCTTAACCACTTCAACCGTCTGAACAATCATTTCTGGGCCTAACATCTTCCTCTTCCCGATATCATCCCATGCAAGCGGTGACCTGCACTTCTTACCATATAGTGCTTTAAATGGCGCCATCTGGATACTGGCTTGATAACTATTGTTGTATGAGAACTCGACTAAGTGCAGGTGACTCTCCCAAGACCCTCCAAAATCTAGAGTGCAAGCTCGCAACATGTCTTCTAAAGTCTGAATCGTTCTTTCTGATTGCCCATCCGTCTGCGGATGGCAAGCCGTGCTAAATCTTAACTTGGTACCCAGACTATGATGTAAGCTCTTCCAGAAATATGATATAAAGCGGGTATCTCGGTCCGACACAATACTGACAGGGACTCCATGCTGCCTGACTATCTGTTGCATATACAACTCTGCCAACTTTTCTGTAGATTGCCCTACTCTGAAAGGAAGAACGTGTGCTACCTTCGTAAGTCGGTCCACTATTACCCAAATAGTGTCCTTGCCACTTGGTGATCTCGGTAAACCGGTCACAAAGTCCATTGTAATATGCTCCTATTTCCATTCCGGAATAGGAAGCGGTTGTAATAATCCAGCTGGCCTCTGTTGTTCTGCCTTCACTTGCTGACATACCAAGCAACGGGAAACAAATCTAGCTATCTCCCTCTTTATCCCGTTCCACCAAAAATGCTGCTTGATATCTTGGTACATCTTGGTCCCTCCAGAATGAATAGAATACTGAGAACTGTGAGCTTCTGCCATAACCTTCTGTCTGATATCTCCACTAGGCACACATAGACGTAATCCAAACCTAAGTGTACCATCTTCATGAATTCTCATCTCCTTCCTGAGTCCTGACTCACATTCTGCCCTAAGCTTCTGAATCCTTGGATCCTGTGCCTGAGCTGCCTTGATCCTGCCTACCAAGTCGGATTAAACTTGCAGACTTGTTAGAACTCCTACATCACTAGGAAGTATAACTTCGATGCCCATCTCCTGAAGGTCTTCTAAGATATGCCTCTATGTTGTCAACATAAATGCGCCGCCTCTCCTGCTAAGAGCATCTGGTACTACATTAGCATTGCCTGGGTGATACTGAAGCTCCACGTCATAATCCTTGATCAACTCCAGCCATCTTCTCTGCCTCATGTTTAGTTCCTTCTGAGTAAAGATGTACTTCAGACTTTTATGGTCTGTGTACATGTCCACTCGGTCACCATATAAGTAATGCCTCCATAGCTTCAGAGCAAACACTACTGCCGCTAACTCCAAATCATGAGTTGGGTAATTCTTTTCGTGGTCCCGAAGCTGCCTAGATGCATATGCTATCACCTTCCCATGTTGCATAAGGACACATCCAAGTCCTTTACCTGACGCATCACAATATACTGTAAAACCTCCGGGTCCAACTGGCAATGTAAGAATAGGTGCTGATATCAATTTCTGCTTCAAAGTCTCAAACGATGCCTGACATTATGCCGACCAAACGAATGGTACATCCTTCCGGGTCAAGCGGGTCATGGGTGCTGAAAGCCTTGCAAAGTCTGATACAAACCTTCTGTAATATCCTGCCAATTCCAAGAAACTCCGCACATCTGCTACGGTCTTGGGTACTGGCCAACTTTCTACTGCTTCTATCTTCTTGGGATCTACTGCTACTCCAGCTCCTGATATGATGTGACCCAAAAATAAAATATGATCCGACCAAAACTCACACTTGCTGAGCTTGGCATACAACTGGTTCTCTCTCAGAACCTGTAACACTTTCCTGAGGTGGTCTTCATGCTCCTCTTCACTAGCAGAGTATACGAGAATGTCGTCAAAAAATACCACGACAAACTGATCTAAGTATGGCATAAAGATGCGATTCATCAAATCCATAAATATTGCTGGAGCATTGGTCAAACCAAACGGCATTACTAAGAATTCATAATGCCCATACTTCGACCTGAATGCTGTCTTGGGAATATCTTCCTTCCGAACCCTCACCTGATGGTACCCTGAACGAAGATCTATCTTGAAGAAAACTCTAAGTCGTCGATCCTGGGTAATAGGTACTTGTTCTTCACTGTTGCCGCGTTAAGCTTCCTGTAGTCAATGCACAATCTGGATGACCCATCCTTCTTTTCCACAAGTACCACTGGTGCTGCCCATGGTGACACGCTGGCTTGGATGAACTTCTTCTCCTTCAGTTCCCCTATATGCTGGTATATCTTGGCCTGCTCTGAATCCGCCATTCTGTAAACTCGATCTGATATCGGTTTAGTCCCTGGTACCAATTCTATACTGAACTCAATATCCCTAACCGGTGGTAGACCTGGAAGTTCTTCAGGAAATACGTCTAGAAACTCTTCAACTACCTTCGGAATCTGAACTTCTTCCATTGCCGTTATTACTCCCTGCTCTTGTTGAGTTGCCTCTGATCTGTCTAAGGTGAACTGCTTCATGCCTGGAATATCAAAAGATACACTCCCTCTACGATAATCCATTGTCGCATGACTGTCTTTCAGCCAGTCCACGCCTAAGATAACGTCGAAATTTCCAACAGGAAATTTTATCAACCGGGCGGGTAAGGAATGCCCGCAAACTACAATGCTACATGCTAAAATAACTCTACTAACTCCTACGAGCCCATTACCAGTGAGTATATTCAACCTCCCTGGCAATGCCTCGAACTCCATTCCTAGTCGAGTCGCAAATTGTGCAGATATAAATGAATGGGATGCTCCCGAATCAAACAATGCTACTGCGGGATATGAGGCGACAAGAATGTTACCTGCCACAACATCTCCCGATGCCAATGCCTCCTCCAAGGATAGAGTGAATGCTTGCCCTCGACCTCCTTGCTGGTTTCCATGCTGCGGCCTAGCCTGATGCTGTTGCTGGCCCCTTCCTTGATGATACTGGGGTGGTCTATGCTGGTGTTGCTGCATCGGCGGCCCCTGCTGCCGAAACATCTGAGCCTGCGGCATTAACGGACGCTGTGCCAACGGCCTTACTGCCACCGTTGGTCCTCGATACTGGCCTGCCGCTGGTACTGGCAGAGCAGGAAACTGTTGCCCTAGTCCTCTTGACCTCGAATTCATGAGACATGTGGTAACCCGATGGTCTGGATTTCTACATATCAGATACAGTCCATTCAATGTCCGACACACATCTCTAGTGTGTCCCATCTTCCCATAATAAGTGCAGCCCGCCGGGGGTTGCTGGTTCTTCTTCTGTTGATGTTGCTGCTGCCTGGGTGGTGGTACTGGTCCTCGTATCGCCATATCGTGGATACGAATGCCAGTGGATGGTACTGTTGTTCGGGGCGTTGCTCCCCCTCCTCCTTCAATCTGACTGTGGGATCTCTTCTGACCCCCAGTCCTTACCGCAAGCCTCTGAATGGTGATCTCATGCCTTCGAGTTGCCGTCAATACTTTGTCAAAAGTTTGGTAATTGTGCCCCTCTATCAATTGCAAGAGTTCAAGATGAAACCCTTGCTGAAACCTTATGGCCCTCTGGCTCTCTATTGCTACCATCTTTGGGGCGAATCTACTCAATCTGCAGACCTCCGCTACATAAGCATCTACAGTCTTGCCGGCCTGCCTGAGGTTGATAAACTTCTGTCGTAGCTCAAACCGTGCCACAACTCCATAGTACTTGGTCTTGAATCTTGCAGTAAAATCGTCCCAAGCCACAGGACGTCTGATGCCCACTTCCTCTGATTCCCACCAATCACGTGCGAGATCCTGAAGTAACAACTTCACTTGATCCACACGTTCTTCTGCCGATACCTTAGCTACTGTCAGAATAGCCTCAATATCCTTAAGCCATGCATCTGCTGAGATGGCATCCTCCGTGCCCTCGAAACGGCGGGGGTTGTACTTGTAAAACCTGGCTGATGCTCCTGAATCAGTCCTCACTCCTCTTTCCAAAGCCGTCTGTAATCCTTGGTTGAGCAACACATTCTGCTCTTGTAGCTGAGTGTGCATGCGTTGCTGGGCCAACATCTGATGTTGCAGAGTAGCCATCATTCCTCTCATGATCTCCAGAAGGGCTGGTGTGTCCACTTGGGTAGGTGGAACTATGGGTGGTATTGGAACTTCCGGATACTGCGGTTCAGCTGCTGGTTCTACTATCACTTCTTCTTGGATAGTCTCCTGAGGTGAGACTGGCCCTTGTTGCTGACCAACCTGGTCATGTTGCCCATGTTGCCCCTGTTGTTGTCCAACTCTGACCGATGCGGACGAAGTGCCCCTAAGAAAAGGGACAAGAGAACAATCAAACAACCGGATATTAAGGATCAATGAAGTCAAAGGATACCGGAATGTCAAGCAAGGGTTGAGAATAACGAATCATGAGATCAAGGGGGAAACACATGTGATTGAGACATCCTATAAATCAAAACACCCCACAAGTCTGAAATCAGACCTGCATGGGCCACCACTAAAATCTTGTCACGCCCAGAACCAGAATACTGGAGAGCGGGGGAATGACTCAGCCAGCTACGTATTACGGGTAGATGAATACCGTATAATACGATCAATGCTGTCTAACCAGACGAGGGGGTGCATACTACATGAAAGTCTTACTATGGTCACTTCACATCTATTGTCTCAATCATTCAAACAAGAAGCAAAAATAGAGAACATGTAAGATAAAGCAGTAAGGCGTCCCAAACGCTTAGTCAAAATGTTCTTGAGATTTGGCTTTACAAAACATAGCCAGATGGTATAGTAACATATACACAATTGTTATAAGCTGCAGTCTGACTTAATTACAATTATGTAAAAGTAAGTGCAAGACAATCCGACTAACATGTCGGTGCCAAACGGCTAAGTATGAAGTAAATAACAAAACGAGCGGTGAAGTAAGGAACCCACTCGAGTCCTCCCGCGATCATTCCCCTAGTATTGACCATCTTGGAGGTGGAAGTAAGCTGAGTCCTCGGGAACCGGCTCTAAATCTGGCCATGCAAAACCAGAGAGGTTAGACCTCTAATAGCAAGTACCACAAGGAAGCACGATATGAAGGATTAAACCAGTAAGTAAGAGAATATAATAATAGATCTCTGTTTTCTACTAGGATTCACATAACATCACGACACTTCGAACCAACCTCCCAACCAAACAAGGACAGAAGTTGGTCCGTCATGTCCTGACATTCTGATCATCTCAGTTAGGCAACAGAGTAGGTACAGTACACAACCAAATCATCTTGAACGACCAATCAACTCCTACGGCTTGCTATTGTGAGTCCCAAGTTATCCTGGAATTATGCAAATAGGGATTCCTCAGTTCTTACTATGTACGAGCAAGGCTAGTCTATCCAATCAATCAATTGCACCAATCATGAATTAGACGAGTCCCAGCGGGACGCCCGTCATCAATATACAATATACATTAATAATATAAGCAGATACCGCTCCCTGCCCGTGTGACAGGTTTACAGTATCTGTGGGAACCAGCCGGCCTGTCGGGCACTACTAGTCCCAAGAGGGCTGCCATGTAAGAACTCGGGGATCCATTCTCTCCATGTAATCATTATTTTATTTAACTTAATAGTCTCTACGTTGAGTGAATTTCCATGCCGTGGATCATGGTCATTCAAATGAGTACTTTCGTACGGGGTACGATATGCGTAACTCTACAACGATACCCGTGCGGCTAGGTGGTAGGTCTTACATAGCGTAATACAACAATCAAATCTAACCACGGAGTAATCATGCCTTGACCATAAAGTACACATGCTGCTTTGTAGAAAAATAAATAAATTGAAGCCTGCACATGCCTGTATGTCAATATTCGGGATCGACTAATCGATTACAATAGTTCATTACGTGAACGTGTCTCATTCATTTAATTCAATAAGACGACTAGTCAGTCTCTTAGTTCCAACTAGGAACGCATGATCAATTTTAGTCAAGATAACCATTATTATCAATGGTGACAAGGCATGAAAGTCAATTAGTATTAAATGGGGTCGAGTCTATAACTCTCAAGGTTAAGTTCCAGCCTTACTGGGTATCCATAAACCAATCAAGACACAGGGCACGTTCTACATAACCATATGTATTAATAATATTAACATGCTAAGATTATCGAGTTCATCCAAAAAGCATAAGGATATAATAGGAGAACTATCATGCCACCATTAAATAAATAAATCATAGAACAAATAGAAACACCCAGGTCAGGAAGTCACTCCAACAAGTCTATGCTAAGGCCAACAAGTCACGCCAAGTCTAGCAGGTAGGAGTGAGCGTATAAACAGCGTGAGCGTGAAAAGTGGTTCACGTTGGCACGCACAGCGTGAGCGCGAAGGGTAATTCACGCACTCATAACGTGAGCGTGAAAAGTGATTCTTAACGTGAGCGTGAAAAGTGTGATAAAAAAATCCACGCACGCACGCAAAGACATGAGCGTGACTAAAAATTCACGCATGCACGTAAAGGCGTGAGCGTGACTAAAAATTCATGCACGCACGTAAAGATATGAGCGTGACTAAAAATTCACGCACGCACGTAAAGACGTGAGCATGACTAAAAATTCACGCACGCACGTAAAGACGTGAGCGTGACTAAAAATTCACGCACGCACGTAAAGACGTGTGCGTGACTAAAAATTCACGCTAACACGTAAGAACGTGAGCGTGACTAAAAATTCACGCTAACACGTAAGAACGTGAGCGTGACTGAAAATTCACGCTAACACGTAAGAACGTGAGCGTGACTGAAAATTCACGCTGACACGTAAAGACGTGAGCGTGACTAATCCTTCGTTCCAAGCCAGAAATAAAGTTCCCATGGTTCAGAATGGTGTAGAAGGAGAAGCTCTACAACATGAACTATCTACTCCGAAAAGCACGCCAGGTTAGGAGATCAAAACCCATGAACAACCGAGAATGAAACAACTTAGATCTAGAAGAAACAAGCCAAAGAAATCAAAAATGCTAAGTACTAAACTCTCTCAGAATCATGAGAAGAAGACAAATGAACCATAAAAATGGTTCTCCAAGTGGAAGCAAGAAGCAAGATGTACTTGCCTGCTGTTGGTTGGTAGAAAAGAGTGGTGAGGAAGAAGAAGAAGTAATGGTGAAGGAGAGTTATGAGGAGAGAGAAGGAGATGGGGGCTTTAAATGGAAGGGTGGTGGTAGGTGGGGGTTTTATTGGGTCGGGTTCATTCGGATCCATCAAGGCCAACCCGAAAGCAAAGCAGAAAGGTTAAAAGCAGAAAATAAAATGCAGAAATAAAATACAGGAATAAAATTGCAGGAAATAAAATGCAGATAATTAATTAACGTGAAATTAAAGGAATTTAAATACAGGATAATACATGATAAATATTAAATAAATATATATGAGTTGCACATGTATAAAAATACGCATTCTGGGAACGGGGAGTGACAATGAGTACGGGTAGAAAGACTTGACCCTAGAATGTCGGTTGGTTGCCTAAGTTTCAGAACTTTTGGCTATGATATTTCAGTTGTTCAGTTTGGAAATAAGTTCATATGATTGGGGTAGCGTACCATGTCCCTTAGATTGGTCGGATCATAGATTGTCCCTGAGATAAGATAGAGTCCCTATGATAAGAGTTGGTTACCTCTAAGATAAGTGATGAATATGTCCCTATTAGCTATCCATCTCAGATGAGTTAGCTGAATGTCTGGTTTAGCTTAGAATAGCTGACCGTAGAGACTTGAACGATGGCTAAGTTGACTATTGGAGACCCTTAGGATGTCCCTATTGATGTCGCGTGGGTATAGTCGGAATGAATGAGATATGTCGGGAAGTAAACTTCGAAATGGAATGAAGATTGAGAAAATTCGATGTTACAATGTTGGATAGAATGACAGTATCATGTTGGCTTCAGAACTTGGTTGCCTTTATTGGAATGTCGGTAATTGTTAGAACGGGTTGGATTTGGTTGATTGAATCATATTGAGATGCTTTAATTGATGGCAGTGCCTTGAGACAGTCGGAATAAATACATTGATGGATAATCAGATTGGAATTAGAGAAAAAAGTGTAATGACAGAATATGATAGTGCATGTAGTCGAGATCGACGAGAGCAAATAAAATTTTGAAATGACCCTTGGAATTAATGTTGTTGGAAATAAGAGTTGCTTATGCGATATGATAATATGTTGGCTTGATCAATACAAGAAAATATTTGAGTACAACGAGAAATGTTACTAGAGTGGAATGATGGTACAAATTGAAAGATAGATCATAATCGAAAATTTTAAGAGTTGCAAATAAAGTATATAGATGCAAACGAAATGGGTATATGAGTTGATCGATGAGAATCGTGGTTTTGAAATAAAAGGGTGGCTATTGGCTTATTCAACTTTGGTGGCATGAATGGCAATGAACTTGAAAGGAATACTTTGGAAAATTTTGGTCGGTTATGGAAAATTACTCGAGTTGAAATTGTAGCATTAATTGTGATAACAGTTGGTTGGGGGATTGAATAATGACTTGAGACTATACAAGATGCTCAAACAGATTAGCTAACATTTGGGAATGAAGTTATACTTGTAGCCCGTTCATTTTCTCTATTACTGAACTTGGTCAAAATGTATGTATTTCTGGGACGCCTAAAATACGTTTATGATTCCAACTAAGTGGTACGTTGAATTCAAACGAAGCCACGAAGAGGATTATCATGTGCTAAGGAATTGCACGAGTGTCGGAGGAAAGATCAAAGATGGTAAACTATATTGAATCAAATTAGAATGCTGTGACGAGATGGTACCTCACTTGAAATCAATCGAGATATTGCGGAGAGATATTAAATGGTGCAAGTTGATCGTTGAGAAGTTTCATAAAAGTCGGTTGAAGTTTTGGGAATGAGTTTTATTTTAAGTTTCGAGGACGAAACTTTTTCCGAGTAGTATATATTGTAGTGTTCCGACCCGCAATATGCCTTATGATGGATGGTTGGTTCGATGAAGCCTTGTTGGACTTGGGAATATACGAAGGATCACTTGGAAGGCTATGCGATCGTGGCAGGAATCTACTCATAAATGTGAGTTGTGTTGAACCCTTCGAAGATCCCTTAGCTTCACGCTTAATAAAAGGACTGTATGCTATGTTTACTCTTTGAGTTGCTGAATAACACCTTGCATGAAAGTCGGAAAGATAATAAAAGATAATTAATCATATGACCCAAAATCTGTTGAGAACTATTTTAATGAATTGTATGCTTACGTGCTTTGCAATGAAATACATGACAGGTGAAGGAAAATTCCCAAATACTTAGGCGGGGAGTATATCGAGTCTCAGCTCGATGAATAGATGGTAACACAAATAATAAAACCCAAGAACTGGGCAGTGAGTATGCCTGAATTACGTCCTAATGAACGTATGCTAAACATATACTAAGTCCCCAGAATTGGGCGGTGAGTACATTGAGTTTGGTTGAAAACATGTATGGTATCAAAGATATGGGAAAGAGATTGGGTAACAACATTCTATTATTCCGGCACCGATGTAGAATGTTGATTACACCAAGACCCTGGAATGAGGAAGATGACAATACAAATGAGAATGGTGGCGGAAGTACTTAGTTTTCCTTATCATGTATTATATGTTTCTTCATAGATAAGTTGTATATATTTGCATGGTCATAGATAACTTGTCGACAAGGTAGTTCCTTGAACGGTAATTCGAGGCCACGGACCCGGTTCATCCTAGGGGGACAAGGATTGGTGCCGACATACTCGCATCGCTATATGGACCTTTAGTGGAGCTAGCTACCCGTACTGTAAGGGGCACCGTTATACCAGTAAGATGGTCCAAGATGGCGTGTCGCCAGTGACCTTCATATAGATAGGTCCAGTGCTAATGATGTCTTATGCAAGAAGAGTTAGTTATTACTCAATTACATGAAAGGATGTCGGTTGTTTGTAAGAAAGCACCTGGACGGTGATAATTATATTGAATCATGATATTTTTCCTAACAATGTCTTGTGCAGGCTGAGTAAGTATTATAAATATACGTGGATGGCTACAAAACCATGGGTAAGAATCACCAAAGGGTGAGATCATATTGCTTTACATTATGTTGGCTATGAGATTTGCATGCTTCTTGTCGGATATGAACTGCTAATTGACCCTAAGGCAACGAGAAAGACCACTTTTAAGAATGTTCTATAACATGATTACTTAGTGTTGTCTTCTTAGGTGAGTTGGGCCAGGAACGCTCGCCAGTACATTGATGATGTACTAACCTACGTTGTGAGCAATATTACATGTGCTTGTGTATGAGGAAATCGTTTGATCAGTGCTTGGCATCGATGATTCAGATGGGTGCGCAGAAGCTCTTCTTACAAGACGATGTCTTCTGCTATACGGGACATAATGTATGGAACAGTATAACTCAGTTGTACCAGTGAGATTGTAAGCAAAGTCGGCATGTTCGGTTGTAAATCCTAAATGGCAAGTATATATTCAGTTGGCTGTTGAAGAGTCTTGTAATCTGTTGTAAACTCTGTATTCAGCTGCAAGTCTTGTAATCATTTAAGAAAATCAATAAAAAGATACATTTCTTTATATCTTGTTGTGACTTCAATTTATCTGCTTGGTTTTGTTGTGCTGTCGTCGTTTTCTGAGAAATACCAGGAACTGTAATAGTTTTGCCTTGTACAAGTACAATCTAGACTTGTGCGGCATCACACCCAATGGCTACTTTTTGATCCTCCGGGATCGGAGCGTGACAACAAGAGGAATGATGTCGTGATCCATAACATCCAATGATTTGAAGATAAGCCCAATATAGGAAAGGTCCAAAGTCGTCGATTTGGTTCACTAGTCACCTATATGTTGTACGATTTAAACAAAATATAAAGTAATTTTAATAATTTCTAAAAATTTAATATATTATAGATCTATGTGTCAGATTTCCTAAACATCAAATGGATTGCAAAAATGAGTTTGGGATCTCCCTGAATCTCGAAAATAGTACGAAACTGATTTTGTGACGAAATTTGTGCTATTTTGGATGAAAAAGAGAGGAATTTTGGGAAAGAAAAATATAAGAGATGCTTGTGTTAGGTATATATATAATGAGTATCGATTACTTAATTTAAATATGATTTGAATTTAATTAATGTGGTATGATTATGATTACCTAATTTGGATTGGATTAGAATTAGTTCAAATAAGAAATGGTTAATTATAGATATGATTCCAATAGGGATAGATGTACTTAGGATACGTGATAATCCTAGGGATTGCTAGATTTATTTAAATGAAGATATGATTTAATTCAAATGTGGTTATAAGATAAGTATTGGCTAGAGGAATTCTATCATGATTAAAATTAAAAGAAATCATGATTTGTTTAAATAATTATTTAAATATAAATTAGGATACTTGTTTAGAAATATTTAATCTATTAATAAGATAATTAATCAAATAATTTCAAAACTACATGAATCACACCATAATCCAATAATTGATCCTCATAATAATTTCAAATAATATTCGATACTTTCAAAATAATTTAAAATATATTTCCATAAATCCAAATCTTTTTTAAAAGTAATTTGAAAAATCTTTTTATCGTTTAGAAATACTTATGATTTTTAAAACCATTTTCGAATCCAAACTTTTGAAAGTCCAAAAACAATGACCAAACATCTTTTGTAATCTCAACATTCAAGAATAAAATATTTTTATTAAAACAAATTAGTACTTTCAAACCATTAGTTTTAAACTAGTTTTTAAAATACAGAAATAAAAAAAAAATCTTTTATAAAGTTTCAAAGAGAATTTATTTTTTAAACACAATATTTAAAATTTAAACAAACAAAATAAAATAAATAAATTTTTTAAAAATCCAAAAAATAGGGTTTACAAATCTACCCACCTTAAATAAATTTCGTCCTCAAAGTTTAAGGACGGCTAAGATAGACATGTTTGGTTTGTCGACAAAAGATAGGAAAACTTCTTTAATAAGAAAATTGCTCATGTGAGATAGAAATGGAAGAGACAAAAATATAGGAATAGCTTTGTTGGAATCTAGGCTTTCTAGAGAATTTAAAGTATGCACAAATACTAGAAGAAAGACTAATAGACAGAATACAGACGAACTTTAGATAACTATGAAAAATATGATCAACGGATATAGTTTAGAAGAGCCTCCTATGGATGACACCTAACTTATTTTTAAATCATCCCATTAACCTTATAGATTCTAACCTCGAGAATAATTTAAAGATTCTCCTTAATTTCAGTCATTAAAATTTTAAACCAACCACTCAATACTTATCACAATCTTCAAAATTTTATGATTTAGCAAATCGTCAATACTGTCTTATCAAATACTCAAGTCTTCATCCAAATTGGTAATTATCTTCAAATTTTGAACTGGACAAAATTTAAATTCTTCAAAATATTTTAAATTTAAATCCACTATTTTATAATCTCCTTAAAAATTTAAATTCAATGAATCTCTAATATCTTATCTCAATTGTATTTATCATACATTAAGTCAAAAAAATTCAACATTATCTTAGCATGAAATTCATATTCATCAATCAACATAGAAATTTAAGCTTTAAAGCATCAAAATTTAAAATTTCTAATCTACAACAATTGAAGAACCTCGAAAAATTAATTTGCCAATCGAGAAGTCTATCCATCTTTGATTATACCATCTTATCAAAACACAATATTATATCATCAAATAAAATTTTCCTCAAAATAGGTTTAACTCAAAGTTCAACATATATCCATACCTTAATTGCGTAGCCTATATAACCAACTTAACTATCGGATCAATAAAATTGAATACGCCTATGTAGCCTATACTTAGTCATAGCCATTCTCCTAAAATCACATCAATCTTAATTATGAATGAGCACTTCTTAGTAGCAGGTTCGCAGTAGTACGACTAATATAGGTACTACCACACGTTTG
Source organism: Iris pallida (assembly GCA_029216955.1). Taxonomy (NCBI): domain Eukaryota; kingdom Viridiplantae; phylum Streptophyta; class Magnoliopsida; order Asparagales; family Iridaceae; genus Iris; species Iris pallida. Next base: position 2,021,244 of record JANAVB010029419.1, on the reverse strand, counting down.
TACTTTTTCAAAAACTGATCTGCATGAGCCACCAAAAAAACTTGTCATGACTCGCACCCGCTTTTTGGGATACGAGTACATGCCCAAGTCCAGCCTACGTCGCAATATCGGCGGTAGTACGCTGTCTCGAGCTCAATTACAATCTCCAATCCATATATTCAAATATTGATCACAAATAATGTATTGCTCATTCGCAATAACTAAATCTTTTTACAACATCTTAAGTTTATATTTGATTAAAATACAAGATCTCATTAATACATCAAAATTTGGAAATAACTTCATTAACATTTAAGATCAAATAAACTGTCTATCTAATCACCATGATCGGCCTCCAAAATATTTCTATCTCCATAAAAAGGGTCCATATTGCATAATATAGAAAGTCACCTAAAATTGTCAACGAATCCAGTCAGGATTGGGAGCAAGAACATACATGACAAGCTATTCATAACATGATAGAAACTACAAAACAGAAATAGCATATATGATTCATGAAAAATAAGCAAACAATAATCATGGTATGGCAAGTAGTATAAAATAGGTAAACATGATAATCATGGCATGGTAACTAGATAGAACATGAAAATACGACTATCATGGCATGTCAAGTAAAATAGAACATGTATGTGTTACCTCTCTCCCAAACCCTAAGGGTTTGTTCTCTCCCAAACCCTAAGGTTTGCAGCGCCGACTATCTGAGTTTTCCCCGTCTCCCTCCGTTCGTCCTCTACATCGCCCCCTCCCCCCTCCTCTCACCATTCCCCATCTCCCTCCCCTCCTCGATCCCCTTTCCCAAGCACGTACCCCTCCTCCATCCGTAACTTAGTTAATGAAGATTACCATCAGCCGGCACTAGAAGACCCGGAACCCACCCATGTCTTCGTACAGGTAGGTGGTAGAGAAGATGTCTTCCCTCTTCCATCTCCCAGGTCCCGCATAAGTCATCTCTCTATCGGAAAGAGAAAGCTCGATTCTCTACCATTGGGCTTCCACAATAGTGGTGAAACCCAACTCCAATCACCAATTCACACGCACCGCGCTTGCAGCCATACTAACGAAACTGTGGAAGACTACTAAAATAGTGTAGGTGTCGGATCTGGATGTTGAGGCAGGGTCCTACTTGGTACTTTTGGATTCTACATCTGAGGTTGATCGAATCCTTCGTGAAGCCCCATGGAGCATCAATGAAGCGTTGCTCGCGATTGAGAAGTACGACCCGGCGAAGCTTCCAGAAGAATATAAATTTAATATGGCCGACCTTTGGGTCCAACTCCACAAAATCCCCCTAAGTTCCTCAACCGCAACGCGATAGCCCGCATAGTAGAGGCATTGGGAAGGCCAAGATCTGTATCGACTGCAGAAGAAGGGCAATGGCGTACCTTCGTACACCTCACAATACTAATTGACATCTCCAAACCTCTCAGGAAATCCATCTCTACATATGCAATGCGAGTCAGGTGGCCGTTAGATATGAGAGGTTATCCCGTCTTTGTTCCTTCTGTGCGAGGGTGGGACACTTGTATCAGAATTGCTCTGAGAAGGAGAGATTTACCTCTCTCATCGGGGATGACTGGTCAGAAGACAAAATTAGCAGAATCAAGGAGCTCCTTAGCCCACGGATAAAAGATGAGGACTACCGAGCGACGGCCCAAAGAGTGTTCCCGCGTAGGGGGGTAATCCAGACCAAGGAGAGAGACAAGAAAGATCGAACACCACGTATGCATCACCACCTTCCCCCACGTCTCTCGTGCCACCAACCCAAGCAAAACCACCGACCGACGTAGTGAACACCCGAACTCCTCGACAAGATCTAATAGTATTATACAACCCACCTCAAAGGAACACTTCACTAGAAAACAACTCAGAAAGGGCGTCGGATCATGAAGCTACGGGGGAGCAGCAAGCGGTGTGAGGCATGAGAGGCTCTAATAAAGAGGAACCCAACCCCGAACCTATGCATTCATTAAAGACAATAGTGGAGGATGGCGAACCCTCGGATTTGACTGCATTGGAACCTTACGACATGATGGACACTGATATAGTATGCCATGCAACATTAAACATCCCCATGTAAATACATAAGGGCCTCAAAAACAAAGAAGTAGAAGAAAGCCACAAAGGGCAACTGCTGAACCCTGACCACGAGAATAATGTAGCAGCACAAGCCACACCAGCAACCATACATGATTAGAACTGCTCTGGTGAAATTATTCGCCATGCGCACCCCCTAAAATTCTCATGGAAACGACTTGCTCGAAAGACATTTCAGGAGAAGCTTCCTCAGGAGAAGGATTCATCTCTCCTCAAGAAGTTCTCATCACCATTCTGGCTGGACTAAAAGGAAAATAAGAAGAGGCATTCCAGTTATTCATCAACGAAGACACACATAAAGATCGTGGCGGCTAACCTCAAACAGCCGCAAGGACAATGTTAGTCCTCGCTTGGAACTGTCGAGGTGCGAGAAATGTCTCAACAGTCCAAACTTTACGATCATTTCTCTCCGCCACCCGCCCTACAATCTTCTTCCTCTCTGAGACCTTGTCTTCTCCCTCCCACACCGCCCTCACTCTCCCCCACCTCGGATATCTAAACTATTTCTTCGTCCCTCCATCCGGCCGCTCAGGTGGTCTTTGGTTGGGGTAGGGCTCTGCGATTAGTGCGACAGTCACTTTTTCATCACAGAACCTCATATTGCTGTCCATTGATATAAGTAGGGAAGGCCCTGCCTGGACTCTACTGTGTATATATGGCTTCCCAAAGAAAAGCGAGCGCCTAAAACTTTGGTCACAGATAGGAGCTCTAGCCGACACCATCTCGGCGCCATGGTGTTGCATTGGAGATATGAATGCCACCCTTCATCCTGAAGAAAAGTAAGGAGGAGGAAGGTGTTGGCCCATTCCATGGTCACACCCGATTTCGATAATCAACTTATACTTTAGTCCATACACAAAATATAGAAAATGCTGCTAACTATTTCAGGATACATGAAATCTTATTCAACGGACGATGTACTGCATAAATCCAAGCGTCAAAGTCATCAAAAATTCTGAAGACTCTTTTCTACTTTTATTCTGTATTTTTACACTTTATTGAGTCTAGGAATTTCCTTGTAAAATCAAGTATGGTATTACTGGCTTAGGGTTAAAATTATTCTCCTTCTCTAAACCTATTTTTACCCTTCATATTTTCGATTACAAATATTTCAAAAATATATTTCGAAAATATTCCTTTACAAATGATTTTACAAATTACCAAAAACATGTTTGTAAACTGTTTTTACAAAAGAATTTTATTATATCTCCTGACAGAACTCCAAGCCGAGTTCGGCCCGAGTTCGGCCCGAACTCTGACCGAGTTCGGTCAGTTTGTATTCAAACTTCAGTTGCCTCCAAATCTGCGAGCAACGTCTATTTTGCGAGATATTTGCATCCGAACTCTGTCCGAGTTCTGCCCGAGTTCGGTTGGTGAAAACACCTATAAATAGAGAAGAACTTTTCATTTCAAAACATCAATTCATTCTTCATTCTCTTCTCTATTCATCTCAAGTGTTTTCTAGTGATCTAAAAATTTCAAATCTCACCTATACTTCTCTTAGCCAAAAGCCAGTACTATCAGATTTGATTTAGAAGTCTTTTGGTTATTCAGAGTTGTAAAGAGGTCGTCAAGTTTCAACAACAAATTCTCGTTGTGGAGCTGGTCGTGCGCTCGTCACCAAGCACGGTGTGTGTTGGAGTTGGTCGTGCACTCGTCAACAAGCACGGTGGTGTAAGAGTTGCAAGCACTCAGTTAAAGCTTGTGCCTTTAGTGGATTAACATCGAGCAAGAGTACTCGAGACTGGATTAGTCCTCTCAGAGGGATACCAGTATACATCGCTGTGTTACTGAGTTTGATTCTCCTATCTTTATTTACTGCTCTTACATCATTGCCATAGTTTAATTTTTTAATTGGTGATTTTATTTCCGCTGCACACACGCACTCTATTCACCCCCCTCTAGAAGTGCTCAACGATCCTACAATTGGTATCAGAGCAGGTTATATTCTTATATAACATATCCTAGAGAGTATATATATGGCAGCCGTGAAATCTATATTCAACGGTGAAGGGCAATCCACAAATAGACCTCCCCTATTTGATGGAACAAACTATACATACTGGAAAACACGTATGACTTTCTTTTTAAAGTCTCTAGATTTTGATTTATGGTCAATAGTCATTGATGGGTATAAGAAACCACCACCTACAGTGGTTGAAGGTATTCTTATGGAAAAGACGCATGACAAGTACACCGATGCTGAAAAAGCAAAGGCTAGTCTTGATGCTCGAGCCATCAATGCACTATTCTGTGCAATTGACAAAACCGAGTTCAATAGAGTTTCTACCTGCAAGACGTCTCATGAAATTTGGAAACTCCTTGAGGTAACCCATGAAGGGACTTCCCAAGTCAAGGAATCCAAAATCAGTAGACTGACTCAGGAATATGAATCTTTTAAAATGAAACCTGGTGAGTCAATTACACAGATGTTTACTCGTTTCCTTGATATAACTAATCCCCTTCAATCTCTTGGTAAAGATTACAGCAACCATGAGAAAATCAGGAAAGTGCTGAGGGCTCTAACAAAGAACTGGAATCCAAAAGCCACAGCAATCATTGAAGGAAACGATCTCACCACGATGACTCTAGAAACACTGATGGGCAAATTGATGACTCATGAGCTCGACTTGTAAGACTTTGAAGAGGCCACACCAAAAGAAAAGACTATCGCCTTCAAAGCTCAAGCAAGAAAATCAACATGCAATGACTCAGATGAAGAATCATCAAGTGGTGATGAACGTGCCTTACTTGTGAAGAACTTCAAGAAATATCTAAAGTTCACAAGCAGAAAGAAGAAAGACATCCAAGAAAGCAATGAAGACGAGACAATATGCTTCGGATGCAAGAAATCAGGGCACATGAAGAAGGACTGTCCAGCTACCAAGAAGAGCAGTCCATATGATCGGTCAAGATCAAACAGAAGATCCACATTTGGCCGAAAGTATGCCAATACAAACATCTGGCACGAGAGTGATGCCAGTGACTCAGAAGAAGAAGACAGACCTTACAGCAATGCAAATGTTTGTCTTATAGCATTCGAAAAGGTATCTTCTAATCCTCTGTTTGATGATTTTACTTTTGATGAACTAGAGACTGCCTTTAGCGATTTACTTGAAGATCACAAAACTATGCTCGACAAGTATAAGCAATCTCGAAAAGAGATTAAGGCACACACAGCCGAGATAGCTAGATTGTCTAATTTAGTTGAAGACATTAAAGAGACATCTACTACCGGTAACACGGAAGAGATAGCCAAACTCAAGGTAGACTATCATGAGGCTATCCTCACTATTCAAAAGAAAGAAAAAGATTATGGTAAGATACAAAAACTGTATGACACAGAGAAGAGAATGCACTTAGTAATAGAACACAGACTCTCAGTTATGACTGCTAAATATGAAGAGTCTATTGCGATTTCTAAAAAGTTAGAAATCAAGTTAGGCAAACAGGCAATGCCTGTGACAGAGCCTAATTTTAGTCCTAATGCAAAGCATACACCTAAGAGGACTAAAAACAAGAAAGCACAGAAGAAACACGAATATCATCATGCTTTCACTTATAGGTTCTCCAAGAAACCAAACAAGCATGTGAACTCAGTTTCAACCACATCTGGTTCTAAACTGACTTGTACTTACTGTGGTACACACGGACACATATCACAGTATTATCTTGCAAGAAAACTTGTTAATAACCATACTTTAGTCTGGAGACCTAAAGCTAATCAGCATGGACCCTTCAGAAAATGGGTACCAAAGGATTCATCTACTTGTTTTGTAGGTGGACCCTCAATCCTCTCATTCTAGAAGCAAATGGATCCTCGATAGCGGATGTTCGCGACACATGACTGGTGATGCATCTTTATTCGCTACGCTATCGATGAAGAAAGAAGGATACATCTTCTTCGAAAATAACTTGAGAGGTGATATTATAGGTAATGGCACTGTAGGTATGTCTCCTTACCCAATAATAAAAAATGTTTGTCTAGTAACCGAATTGAAACATAACCTATTGAGCATAAGTCATTTGGCAGATAATGGTTATGGTATCAATTTTGTGAAAGATAAATGTACTATATATGATATGTCATCTGGTGATCCCATATATAAAGGGATTAGAGAAGACAATATATATGTTTTCTTTTTGGAGAATACTAATAATACAGGAAGGTGTCTAGTAGCCAATCAAAATGAAAGCTGGCTATGGCACATGAGACTAGGACATGCAAACATGGATACTATCTCACGTCTGAACACAAAGAAGTTGGTAAAAGGACTCCCAGAAATTTCTTTCAAGAGAGACATGGTATGTGCTGACTGTGAAAAGAACAAAGCACATAGGTCTTCTTTTAAATCCATCAACGCTGTAAGTACTTCGAGACCTTTGCAGTTGATTCATATGGATTTATTTGGTCCTAGTAGAGTCGCTAGTCTTGACGGTAAACTCTATGCTTTTGTCATTGTTGATGATTTCTCTCGTTTTACATGGGTTTACTTTTTATCAAACAAAAGTGATGCAATTTTTGAATTTCAGATATTTTGTAAAAAGGTTCAAAACGAAAAAGGCTTCATGATTACTCGTATCCGAAGTGATCATGGTGGCGAATTCGAAAATACTGATTTCAAAAAGTTTTGTGATGATAGTGGATACTACCACGAATTTTCTTGTCCTAGAACTCCCCAACAGAATGGTGTTGTGGAGCGGAAGAACCGTACTCTAAGCGAAATGGCTAGAGTCATGCTTAATCAGCATAATCTTCCTAAATATTTTTGGGCAGAAGCTGTTAGTACAGCCTGTCATATTTTAAATAGGGTGTTAATTCGACCTATATCGAAGAAAACACCATATGAGCTTTGGTTTGGAAGAATTCCAAACATATCTTATTTTAAAGTTTTTGGTTGTCGCTGTTTCATCCTGAACACCAAGGATAACTTGGGTAAGTTCGACTCGAAAGCAGATGACGGGATATTTCTCGGATATGCTGCTAAGAGTAAAGGATATAGAATTTTTAATAAAAGATCTTTGATTGTTGAAGAAAGTATTAATGTTACCTTTGATGAGTTGAATAGTCATAGATCTAGCGACAGTGATGATGAAGATGCACCTACAAAGACAAAGAAGAGTTCTGAGAAAGATCCTACCCAAGAGGCAAGAACTGATAAAAGTTCCGAAGATGCAGGAACTGAGAAGAGCCTTGTGAAAGGTATGGCCCAAAGATTCGAATCATTAAGATTCAAACCGGATCATCCAGAAACTCTCATAATAGGTGATGTATCCAAAGGTGTAAGTACTCGTTCATCTCTTAGAGATTCTGAAGTAGCAGCTAATGTAGCATTTATTTCTCAAATAGAACCTAAGAATATTGATGAGGCTTTTTCTGATGAATTTTGGATTTCTGCTATGCAAGAGGAACTTAATCAATTTGAGAGAAACCAAGTTTGGGAACTCGTTCCTAAACCTATTGGTCAATCGATAATTGGTACCAAATGGGTGTTCCGAAATAAACTTAGTGAAGATGGTCAAGTTCTACGCAACAAAGCACGTCTAGTTGCACAAGGTTATAATCAAGAAGAAGGAATTGATTATGATGAGACCTATGCTCCTGTTGCTAGACTAGAAGCCATTCGCATGTTTTGCGCTTTTGCTTGTTTTAATGATTTCAAACTTTTTCAAATGGACGTGAAAAGCGCATTTCTAAATGGATTTTTGAAAGAAGAAGTTTTTGTGAAACAACCCCCTGGTTTTGAAGATTTTCAAAAACCTGATCACGTCTTCAAGCTTAAGAAAGCACTTTATGGACTCAAACAAGCACCTCGTGCTTGGTATGAACGCCTAAGCGCCTTCTTACTTGATAATGGTTTTTCAAAAGGCAAGATTGATACTACTCTTTTTATTAAATCTATGAATAATGATATACTTCTAGTGCAAATTTATGTAGATGACATCATCTTTGGTTCTACTAATGAACAACTCTGTCAAGAATTTGCCAAGTGTATGCAGAGTGAATTTGAAATGAGCATGATGGGAGAGCTGAACTTCTTCCTAGGATTGCAAATCAAACAACACTCAAACGGAACATTCATCAACCAAGCCAAGTACACGAAGGACATACTAAAGAAGTACGACTTCGAGAATATGAAGCCAATTGGGACTCCTATGGCTACATCTACAAAGCTTGATGCTGATGAAAGTGGCAAACCTGTTGATCAGCGTAAGTATCGAGGTATGATTGGTAGTTTATTATATTTAACTGCTAGTCGTCCTGATATTATGTTTAGTGTTTACATATGTGCACGATATCAGGCAAACCCTAAGGAATCACATCTTAGTGCCGTTAAGCGTATCTTCCGATACCTTAAAGGAACTTCTACAGTTGGCTTATGGTATCCTAAAACCAAATCCTTTGACCTCATAGGTTACTCGGATGCGGATTTTGCTGGATGCAAAGTGGACCGTAAAAGTACCAGTGGTACATGTCATTTCTTGGGAAAGGCCCTAGTCTCTTGGTTTAGCAAGAAACAAAATTCAGTAGCATTATCAACAACTGAGGCTGAGTATATCGCCGCAGGACGTTATTGTACTCAAATTTTGTGGATGAAGCAAACCTTAGAGGACTACAATCTGCACTATACAAATGTTCCTATATATTGTGATAACACTAGTGCAATTAATTTAACTAAGAACCCTATCTGTCATTCACGCACAAAGCACATAGAAGTTAGACATCATTTTTTACGTGATCATCAACAACACGGGGATATTTGCTTAAAATTTATTGATACTGAACATCAACTAGCAGATATTTTCACTAAACCATTGGCTGAAGACCGTTTTAACATCTTGAGGCGTGAGCTCGGCATTCTTGAATTCTCGGATTCTTAAAACATATGGTAATTAAATACTGTATTTATGACTTGATAATTTATTATCTAATGAAAATTATTTTTGGGGACAAACTTACAAAGGATATGTCTGTCACCACGGCTACGGTCGAAGCGAAGCGGTACTTAAGAGTTCCCCGGTGAACCACCGTTAGCTGGGACAATCCCTACAGTTAACCTAAAAATAACAGCAATTAGTTAATAAACCAGTCAAACATCATTTATTACAATCTTTACTTACCTGACTGCTTTAACTATCTCGGGAATGCAAGTGGCCGAACTCGGCCCGAACTCTGACCGAGTTCGGACCGAATTCGGACCGAGTTCGGTCGGCGCTGTGATGGCTCCAGAACCGAACAGCCGGCCCTAGCACCTATAAATCCCATCCTTTCTTCCACTATTTCTCCACACCAAAACGTGAAATAGTTCCACCTCCTTCCAGAAGACTTTCCTCCTCCTTCTTTGCAAGGCATCGACGATCTTCCTCCATCTCTTCAAGGCTCCGAAGCGTCAACGAGGAAATTCTTCTCAGGGTGCTTCCTCCTCATCCGACTACACTCCGGCTAGTCTCTTCAGTCCAGCCAAACCTAGAGATCCCGAGGAATATGATGGCACTCTGTTTCCCGACAGAGACTTCTCCAATCTCTGGTTTGATTCCTTTTCTTTACGTCATATTTGTACTGGAGCCTTTGTCAACTTTACAACCTTCTTTGAATATGCTCCTGTTTTTGATCAACTTGGATTTCGCGACTTTTTCGAGGTCCAAGATAGTATTTTCGACAATGCTGTCCGTATGTTCTACTGCAATTTGTAAGTACAACAAAACAGAAATTTCTATTCCTGCGTTGCTGGACAGGAACTAGAATTTAGTGCCACCGATATCAGTGAATATTTTCACGTTCCTGATCTTGGTGATGCTCTTGTTGACATCCACCATATTCAGTTCCCTGCCGATGTCACTTTAGCTTCTTTTAGGGAATTGATTTGTCACCCTACTCCTCCTTCTCGGAGAATATTTTCTAGACATCTTAACCAGAATTTTTACGAACTTCATCGTATGATTTTCTCGGCCCTTCTTCCGAAGAAAGGCTCTACCGATGAGGTCACATTTTTGGAACTCTCTGCTATGTATCACATTCATTTTGGAATTCCTTTCTCCATTCCAAAAACCATGATGTCTTGGATGCTCAACTGCAAGAATGCAGGTAGGAACCTTGTTTTTCCTATGCACCTTGCGAGTATTTTTCGCCGTTTCGAGATTGATCTTGAAACGTGTGCTATTTCTTCTCCACCTGTTGAGTTGACCCGCTCTCGTCGGTTTCCTCAACCTCCCGGTGCTGCTCCTGCTGACCCAGTAGCTGATGCTGAGGCCCCTCCAGCAGATGCTCCTCCTGCTCCGGCCCCTGCCCCTGGACTCGATCAGGCATTCTACCAGCGGTTTGATGATTTCGTTGCCGTATCTACGCAACGTTATCAAGACTCCGAGTTCCGACATATTTCTCAGGCCCAGGTGCTGAGAAACAGCATTGCCGATCTCCATTACAGCCTGGTGCATGATCCAGTTCATCCACTCACTATCCTTCCACATCCTGCTTTCCCTGGTCCTCGTTTTACTGATGAGACTACTTTTCAGTACTTCGACCCGACCACTGCCTATTTTCCTCATGATCCTCCCGGTGCAGACGACGCAGAGATGTGATGTGGATTCAGCCATAGGATAGTGGATTTAGTTTTGTTTAGTTTTGATGCTGTTCATGTAGTACTTTTTACTTTCATGTCTAAACTCTTTCAGTTAGCCATTTATCAGTTGTACTAGTTGACTTTCTAGTGGAAAATTTATGATATTTCAGTTTATTGCATTTCACTTATCTATGCTGTGATTACTATTTTTTCTTTCACTTTGTCTTGTCTTTTCTATTGTTGGCTTCATGATTTACGGGGGAGCCGATTCATTTTACTACTTGACAAAGGGGGAGAAAATGAGTATACAAAAATATCACAAATGCAAGGCTAGAACAAATTTTTTTTCAGGTATTTTGATATGTTGTTTTATTTTTTATAAATATATTTTGGTATAGACTCAAGTTTGTCAATTATCAAAATGGGGGAGATTGTTGGCCCATTCCATGGTCACACCCGATTTCGATAATCAACTTATACTTTAGTCCATACACAAAATATAGAAAATGCTGCTAACTATTTCAGGATACATGAAATCTTATTCAACGGACGATGTACTGCATAAATCCAAGCGTCAAAGTCATCAAAAATTCTGAAGACTCTTTTCTACTTTTATTCTGTATTTTTACACTTTATTGAGTCTAGGAATTTTCTTGTAAAATCAAGTATGGTATTACTGGCTTAGGGTTAAAATTATTCTCCTTCTCTAAACCTATTTTTACCCTTCATATTTTCGATTACAAATATTTCAAAAATATATTTCGAAAATATTCCTTTACAAATGATTTTACAAATTACCAAAAACATGTTTGTAACTGTTTTTACAAAAGAATTTTATTATATCTCCTGACAGAACTCCAAGCCGAGTTCGGCCCGAACTCTGACCGAGCTCGGTCAGTTTGTATTCAAACTTCAGTTGCCTCCAAATCTGCGAGCAACGTCTATTTTGCGAGATATTTGCATCCGAACTCTGTCCGAGTTCTGCCCGAGTTCGGTTGGTGAAAACACCTATAAATAGAGAAGAACTTTTCATTTCAAAACATCAATTCATTCTTCATTCTCTTCTCTATTCATCTCAAGTGTTTTCTAGTGATCTAAAAATTTCAAATCTCACCTATACTTCTCTTAGCCAAAAGCCAGTACTATCAGATTTGATTTAGAAGTCTTTTGGTTATTCAGAGTTGTAAAGAGGTCGTCAAGTTTCAACAACAAATTCTCGTTGTGGAGGTGGTCGTGCGCTCGTCACCAAGCACGGTGTGTGTTGGAGTTGGTCGTGCACTCGTCAACAAGCACGGTGGTGTAAGAGTTGCAAGCACTCAGTTAAAGCTTGTGCCTTTAGTGGATTAACATCGAGCAAGAGTACTCGAGACTGGATTAGTCCTCTCAGAGGGATACCAGTATACATCGCTGTGTTACTGAGTTTGATTCTCCTATCTTTATTTACTGCTCTTACATCATTGCCATAGTTTAATTTTTTAATTGGTGATTTTATTTCCGCTGCACACACGCACTCTATTCACCCCCCCTCTAGAAGTGCTCAACGATCCTACAGAAGGTTCAACCATAAAGCCGCATCCGCGTTTAGCCAAATGATACAACAATGTGGACTCATCGATCTTGGGTGCACTGGTCCGGCTTATACGTGGACAAACCGTAGAGGACCAGCTTTCAATATTAGAGAACGCCTTGACAGGGCGCTAGTGAGCTCACAGTGGTGTTGCATATTCCCGCAATCCACAGTATCTACGCTGCCACGGATCAATAGCGACCACGCTCCAATTCTACTCAATACCAATAGAGGTACGGTACGGAAGAAACGTCTGGAATGCTTTGAAGCTTTCTGGTTGAAACACAATTCTTTCGGTGATGAATTCAAATCATCTTAGCAAGAAGCTAACAACCAGGTAAATGTCTCATTTAGCAACAAAGTTCAGTTTACTCTGTCTAAACCTCACAGGTAGAGTTGCAATAAATTCGGGAACATCAAAAATGGTATAAATAGACTCCAGAAGCGCCTGTTGAAACTACAAGCCATGGAGACGACGTCTCATACCCTAGTGGAAGAGAGAGAGAGATCAATACAGAGATAAATGACCTACTCTCAATCGAGGAGACTTACTGGAGTCAGCGGGCTAAGTGTCAATGGATACGAGACGGTGACAAGAATACAAAGTATTTCCATACGAAGGCGACGGTTCGAAAACACAAGAAGGAAATTCACTCCATTATTCTACCTAATGGAAACTGGACTACAGAGAAGGAAAGCATTTCAGAAGCTTTTCTTAATCATTTCTCCGCTATATATTGCACGGACAAAGCTACTCCCATGGACCCCAACTTTATTGTGTCTAACAATCCCATATCGATAGACGAGAACGTCCAGATTGGTGTCCCTCCAAGCGAAGCAGAAGTGAAACAAACTGTGATGAGAATGGGCCCCTATAAGGCGCCGGGGCCGGACGGATTCCCGACGATCATATACCAAATTAATTGGGACGTGATCGGCAAAGATCTGTATGAACTTGTGAATCGATTCTTCACAGATGGTAGCTTTCCCCCAAGACTAAACCATACATATATCGTGTTGGTCCCAAAGAAGGAAATATCAGTGGAGCCAGGTGACTTCAGACCCATTGCTTTATGTAATGTGGCATATAAGATGATTTCAAAAATCATAACCAATAGACTCAAGCCGCTGCTGAACAGATTAGTGTCCCCAGTCCAGAGTGCATTCATGCCAGGAAGGCAGATCAACGACAACATCATTATTGCACACAAAATCTTACATGCCATGAAGAGCCTCCCGCCAAAGAAAAATGCTTTCACCCTCAAGATTGATATGTCCAAAGCGTATGATCGGCTTCATGGTCGTTCATCCAACAAGTCCTATACGGTATGGGAATCAGGGGACACTCGAATAAGTTAATCATGGAGTGTATCACTACCCCCTCCTTCTCTATATTAGTAAATGGAACACCATAAGGGTTTATAGTGCCAAAGAGAGGGATTCGTCAAGGTTGTCCGCTGTCACCTTTTATCTTTTTCTCTGTTCTAAAGTGCTATCAAGAATTTTTACTAAATTTGAACAAGACATGCTCTATCAAGGCATCCGAATTAGCAGGTACACCCTGTCTATTTCACATCTATTGTTTGTCGATGATATCCTAATCGTTGGACAGGCCATGCTTGTATCAATTTACACAATCCATGATATATTACATATGTACTCTTCATGGTCAGGTCAGAAGGTGAACTATGAGAAATCTAGTATCTACTTTAGTAAAAGGGTTTCAACTAGCGACCAAGAACTTATAGCAGTTGCTCTCAACTTCAAGACGATGATAGACGAAGACAGGTATCTGGGACACCCCATGCTAAAGCCTAAACATAGAGCTTCTACTTATAATTCCCTGGTCGCACAATGTGAGGCTCGGCTGCAAGGGTGGAAGGCTAAACTAGTGTCACATGATGGTCGATCAACACTGATCAAAGCCACACTTGGCTCTATTCCCGTTTACCACATGTCGTCATACCTAATGCCTAAACAGATTCTCAATATGCTGACAAGGCAACAACGATCGTTTTGGTGGGGGCATGCTACCACGGAGAAGAAGATGCACTTTCTTAACTGGAAGAAGATCACCCAACCTAAAGGAGAGGGGGTCTCGGCTTTAGACGGCTAGATTGGGTGAACAAATCGCTAGTAGGGAAATTGCTATGGCAATTTCTTGTTAATCCAGACCAATTATGGGCACGGTTGCTCAGGGGAAAGTACTTACAGAACAGATCAATATGGTCGGTGAGAAAGATGAAGAAGGCCTCGGCTACATGGACGAGTCTCCTGGAAGTGAGAAAATAGTTGGAGGACAACATCCTCTGGCGTATCAAAGGAGGAAGGGTGAAAATCTTTGAAGAACCATGGATACCTACTCTTCCGCGCTTTCGCATCTCTGAAGTAATCCCACGCCCAACAGCCCAACATTCGTTAGGGAACTTATGAACCCTAACATGAGAACCTGGAATGTAGAGCTCATCTAGTCCATATTCTCTGAAAGAGAAGCATCGACCATTTCAAGCATCTCTCTACGAGAAGGAGACGGGGAAGACGATCTTGTATGGGTTAAGACAAGAAACGGGAAGTTTAGCTCGAAGTCACTCTATGAAACATTACGGAGAGAGGCCCCTAGCAGTTCGACAAATACAATGGAGAGCAATGTATGGCACAACCTGTGGCGGATGAAGGATATATCTCCGAGAATACAAACATTTATATGGAGACTCCTCCATAAAGCGCACCCTCTTTTTGACATCTTAAGCAAGCGTATTACCAATATGAACAAAGAATGTCCTTTTTGCCTTTCCCACGTGGAGGACACAAATCACCTCTTCCTCCACTGCAATGTGTCGAGAGCAGTGTGGTTTGCGAGCTCGCTAGGCTTAAGAGTCGACCATCAATGGGACATTCAAACTCCTCGATGAATGGCTGTCCGATAAACAAGACGGGTACAGATTCCTAATGGGGGCGGCTATCCTATGGGCACTATGGAAAGCTCGCTGTACATGCATCTTCAAACACGAAGCTCCGAGTATCCATAAAATTATACAACAGGCGAATCACATGTACTATTCGTACTCTGAAGGACGGACGGAGAGGATGGAGTATATCAATAATCTTCGTAAAGCCACAGAAGTAACGATATGGAAGCCGCCCTCCCTGGGGACTATCAAAGTAAATATAGATGGATCGGTATCATCACACTCTCTAGCTGCTGCGGCCATTGCCAAAGATGAGGAAGGGAATTTTATGGTAGCCAAAGCTCGGCTATCATCGGCAGTACTCGTAGCCGAGGACGATAAAAGCCTAGCTTCGGAACTAATAGCTATTCGAGTAGGCGTGCAGCTGGCCAAATCACTTGATGTTAGAGACATCACGATTGAGGGAGATTCACTCATCGCTCACCGTATAATCAAGGGAGAAAATGGCCTCATCCCGTGGAGATTATATAATTTAGTCCAAGCCATTCAAGAAGATATAGACTGGGCAGGAAAAAATATAGAATTCACATTCATCAGAAGGGAAGGCAATGAAGTAGCTCATCAAGTGGCTACTATAGTATTCTGCAGAATGATTCGATTGTTAATGACTATCATATGATCTCTCCTCTGAATTGTATCCTCCAGCTTCTTGAAAAAGAAGCTAGCATTCATGTTCCGTCTGAAATTTAGTTATGAATAAAAGCACAACAGTTGACTAAAAAAAAGTAAAATGGAACATGTAAACATGATAATCAAAACATCTAAGTGTTTTGAAATATCACTTTCTACATGTAAACGACTAGGGATAAATACGACACAACATACGTAAAATGTGCGACTACTAGCTTTCCAATTTAGACCCGAGGGACTAGTTCCTGATTTGGTATAACCCCTATTTTTGGATTTTTTTCAAATTTTTATTTGTTTTATTTTAATTTTAAATATTGTGTTAGAAAAATAGATTTTTATTTGAATTTCTACGAAGGAAATCACGAATATTTTCGATTGACAAAAATGGTTTTACCAAATTATATTTTCTAGATTAGATTTTTGGGTTTATGAAAATATTGTTTAAATTATTTGATAATTTTAAATATTAATTTTGAATTATTATTGTAAACAAATATTAGAAAATTTAGTCTTGAATTATAGATTATTATCTTTGATCAATAAAATCTATTGTTATATTATTTTAATAAGATTTTGTATTTAAGAAAATCTATTTTTTAAATTATTTTATAATATTAAATATTATTTAAAATTCTTATTGTGATCCATTCTTGATTTAGATTTTGTCAATCTAGTATTAAATAGTTATTTGTTTAATTTAAACTTATGGAAAGATTGAGTCATTGGATCCTAATCCTTATCAATTTAGGAAATCCTGCACCCTATTTAAGGGGGGGGGGGGGGGGGCTATCCTCTACTTTTTCCCACAACCCAACCATCTCAACCATGGCCAACCGCCAACATCCACCATAACAAATCATCAATGCCGTGCACTGTGTCTGTGTCATCTTTCTCCTTCCACTATTTTTATTATATTTACAATTTCTTATTTCCGTGTCCGACACAGCGGACCTTTCCCCAATTCAACCATAGACCCATCCGTCGTGTCCGAACACCAGGACACGACACGACCATCCTCGACACAACCCAGCAGAGAACAAAAGAAAAATCCTAACTCTAACTCATGGCCGTCACTGGCGAGTCACTTGCGAGCCTTCCACCGTGCTGTCAAAATTCTGATTGGCCGTCTCCGGCCACCACGGTCGAAGCCTCCACCACAGACGAACCAGAACAACTGAGAAACTCCACGACATCAACTCGTGCTAGCCTCCAGGCGCCACCCAGCTACGTCGTTCCTCCTTCCTGACTACTAGGCCGCTGATCGTCGCAACCACCAGTACTACTAGCTTCCTCTCATGGCCTTCTCCTCAACCAGTATCGCAGGCTAACACATCGTCACAACCATCACTCACCACCGCCCCCTTCCTGTTCGGCCACCTAAACCCCTTGTCCGTCGCCAGTTGCTGGCACCGCCGTAAACCTCGCGCCTGGTCGTAGACCCCAGCCGCCCTTCGTTCCTCCCTCCGCTCGATCTAAGCCTAGAGCCGGCAGATCCGTGCCACCACGTCGCTCTGAGCGCCGGAGTAGTACCTCCGCTGTCGAGTCCCATAGTGGTGAGCCGTCGCATCCGCATCCACCGCATGTGTCACCCCTACCATCTTTCCAAACCCCTGCTACACCGCCGCGAGCCACGACCAACGCAGATCTGGACCATGCCCGCATTGCCGGGTGGCCTCTCCTTTTTCGCTCGATTGCAGTGCCAGCCACTGCGTCGCCCTCTTCACTGCCGGTGTCGACTCTTGAGCGTCGCTTTGAGCCGTTTGTGCCACCGTCATGGATGTGCCACGCTCGCTTGAAGCCCTCCGCCTCCCTCTTTCGATCTCTACTCACCTCTATTCCTCTCTCTCGACTCTTCAACTTCTTTCCTCTCTTTTTCTTGTTCGTTTTGTTTTTTTTATTTTGTTTGTTTTGTGAAGAGTCAGTGGGTCGGATTAAGGGGTTTTGTGTTTTTGTTTTTGGTTGTTGACTGAAGAGTTAGTGGGCCGGATTAAGGGTATTGGGTTGGGTTTAGTTATATTAAGTTTTATTTGATGGGTTTTTGGGATTGGACTTTAGGCCTAATTCAGATATTTATAAAG
Organism: Iris pallida; assembly: GCA_029216955.1. NCBI lineage: Eukaryota > Viridiplantae > Streptophyta > Magnoliopsida > Asparagales > Iridaceae > Iris > Iris pallida. The sequence goes on along the minus strand of JANAVB010029419.1, from coordinate 2,003,345 downwards.
TTTATATATATATATATATATATATATATATATATCAGATATTTATAAAGTTTATATATATTAGTTGTGGGGTTTGGGCTTTTATCTATCTAACAATTGGTTTCGTTTGGGCTTCAAGCCCAATGTTTTTGAATATATATATATATATATATATATATATATATATATATATATATATATATATAAGAAGAAGAAAAAATATTTTGACTCGTAAAATATTGTTTCCAACTAATATAAATATTTTCTAAAAGTTAATTAAATACTTACTTATACCAATTTCCTTAAAATATCAAATCTTGTCCGTGGCTAGTCATATTCCCTATTTCCTTGCAAATTGTATAAGCATGAAAATTTCAGCATTTTTGACAACCATGCGCCCAAGCTAGGGAGTCATATGCGCCCAAGCCGGGAAGACACATGTGCCCAAGCCAGGACAGTCCACATGCGTCCAAGTCACCAGAGCAAGCTATGCGCCCATGTTGATGGCATACACCCCCTATACCCACTCTAGACTCCTCCAGAAGGGGGCGCATAGCCCTGTTTCAGGCTATGCGCCCAAGTCAGGACAGCCCCCCGACTCGGTCAACACCCACGATCACGCAATCTGCATGCGCCTACACTCTATACGTCCAAAGCAGGACTATACGCCCACATGAAAATTGGTGCATTTTCTCATATAGGCGCATAACATCATTCCAGCACGAAAACGACTATAAAAAGGGGTCTCATACCGCTTCAAAAGACATAACAGAGAGCATTTCAAGAGCCAAATTGCTGCCCTTCTTGCCAGTGAGCCGAGAGTTAGCGATTTTCTTAGGTTTTCTCCCACTTTTCTAATCGGAGTGTCAACAGAGTAAAGGAGCAACTGCCGCTCGATCTCCATCGTCCCATTTCGCAGAATTTTTTTTGTACTCGGGGATCCTCAACGCAGGATCTCTCAGGTGTACTTGATTTGTGGTGCCTTGCGCCAATAAAAAAGACAGCGTTTCTTTTTCTTTTTTGTGTGTGTCCACAAAAATGGCAAATCTGCTGGGGACTACCTATTCTTCTGAAGAGAAGGTGGTGATGCAATCCGATACCGATAAAGTGGAGAGCACTCAGAAGATGTTGATCGTAAAGTTCGATCAACAGGCATTCGAAGAGATGCTCTCGAGGGACGGCTCTACTCCCTCAAAATTAGTGAAGCCAAACAAGTCTCACAAGACTTGGCTTCCTAAGGCTCGTGGTGCATATCCTGTCGGTGTCATAGAAGATATGCAACCGAAGGACTCTGTCACGTGGGCGGATAGGCCTTCCACGTGGACGCATGGTGCTCCTCTGTGGGCGCATAGCTCTGCCACAGAAGCTCCACAAATGAAGAAGGCGCATACCATTTTGGGCTCTAGTAGCCCAGCGACTTCTCTCTTGTGCAATCAACAACAGAGTGTCCAACGCTCGAGACTTGGCAAAAGAAAACACTACGATGCCAAGAATCGAAGTGTTCGACGCTCTGGGCAAACTCAGCGAGGCTCATAAACGAAGAAGGCAAAACTGGAAGAAAATAGTGTTGCTTCACGAAGCATGCGCCCAAAGCTATGCGCCCAACAGGGTGCGAGGGCGCATAACTTTAGCCAGAAGACTTCTGTCTTCGACAGACTATACGCCCAGGGTCATGCGCCCAAAGCTATGCACCCAAGCTCTGCTAATCCATACTATGCACCCACATCCAGGAAGCTCAGGCATGCTGCCAAGACTTCTGGAAAGCATGCGCCTAAAGGCAGACTCCAAGGTCTATGCGCCCACAGCAAAAAGACAGGCCCCAACGCGTATAGCACGAGACTGTCTTCAAGGTCATCACAGAACTTAGGTGTGGGGGTTGCCCCTGCACGTGAACTAAGTACGGATGTGCCAACTCCCCTTACAAACCCATATGCAAAGCTCGACGATGCATATGACATGGGTTTTAAGGCAAAACTTTCTTTCGTTGATTTTTGCGACATGATAAATCATAAGCGTAAAGTGAAGGAGGATACGGCAATCATGGCGTACATCCGTGCACTACTATTGTCAACAACTGTTGCTGCTCTAAAGCAACAAAGTGCCTCAGAGGTAGTCCGTGTTTCGACGACTGTATCGCTCTGATGATAAAAAGCTGCTATGTGTTTCATCCAACATGGCTTCATGGGATCCTCCTTATGGGAGCCCCAATCAAAGAAGGTGGACCCAACTTTTTCTCTCAGTTCTACAAACAGAAGAAGAAAAAGTCTGCCAACAGATAGCCAGCGAGCTGTTGCATCTGAAGGAGTCTATATGAGTACTCGGTTAAGGACAAGATTTCGTATAGATGACGAGGACTCCCAAGCTGGAGGTGATGATCCTTCAGTTGGGGGTAATATTTCCTCAGAGTCTGAAGCAGAAGACCTTCACACCGGGGGTAGCCTTCCAGATGACGATGATCTCTTCGAGTCTGATGGTGACTATCTACCTCCCCTACCTGAAGATGAGGGACTTTTCAACTCAGAGACAGATAGTATCAGCACCAGTTGTACTGTCTCCTCTATTCATCCTCGCATGTTATCTACATATATGGCGGATGGAGAGAGACCTGAAAAAGCCAGTGATCAGACCAACAAGCGGCTAGAGTGTCTTGAAACAGCATTTGCCAAGATCACTGATATGCTTACCAGTATCATGGCAGTCCAAACTGCTGGGGCTGTTCCTCCACCTCAACCAAACATCTCAGCACACGTTAGTCCGACTCATAGCAACAACCCTCCTTCACTACAGAAGGAGAATCATTTCGTTGCGCCTCCTCCAAATCTTGTAAATGCTTGGGGTGGTCCTTCACCAACGACGCCTGACAACCGTACAGCACCCGTTTCTCAACATCTGCTTAATCAACAGGATGCAATTGATTCTCTTTTTGCCCATCTCGATACAATTTCACATAAAGACGAGCTTCAGAAGATGGGAATATCTCAACCTTATCCTCCTGAATGGGAGAATGCTACTTGCCCTCCTAACTACAAGCCATTGACACTAAATTCATTTGACGGGATAACTTCTCCTCGCCAACACATGACATACTTCAACATGCAGACTCTACACTTACCCAGGGATGATCCGTTCTTGTCAAAGCTGTTTATTAGCACCTTGCATGGGGTAGCTTTTGAATGGTTCTACAGTCTGTCCGACGGTTGTATTAATTTCTTTAAAGATTTGGAGAGGTTATTCCTCAACAGTTTTTATGAGAGTGGTATGCATGTTTGTATATCCACCCTCATCGAGACCAAGCAAAGGAGGACTGAGTCTGTTATTGCTTTTATCGAACGCTTCAGGCGACTAGCATTGAAGATGCCCTTCGGTATACCAGACTCAGAACTTATGGATACTTGTCGACATAACTTCCTTCCTACAGTGAAGTTCTGTCTGGGTATACATAAGTATGATACATGTCCTTCTTTCATTGGGACCGCTGATGCTGTTGAAAATGACGTCCCTAATTTGGAATTACTGGGGTTGAAGACACTCAAACCCGAAGACAAAGGCAACCACCCTCAAATTATCCCTGTCCGTGGGGATAAAGGAAAAGAAGTCTTGAAGGTCGACACTTCCAAAGGAGCTTCCAATTCTCAGGGCGCTCCTGACAAACCTAAGAAGTCTTTCTCTTTTGATGAGGATGATGTTATTACCATTTTTTACATATTGATGAAAGGTAATAAACTAACATTACCTCTACCACGATATCCTGCGGAGGCGAACCAACTCAACGATCCCAAGTACTATCTTTATCATCAGTACGTGCACCATCCTACCAAGGATTGCATCTTCCTGAAGAAGAAGATACAACATCTTATCGACATCCAAGTGATCAACCTCGAAGCTGAAGACAAGGTCAAATCTTCTAACATGATCTATCTTCAATTTGGTGACTTTTCTCCTACAGAAGTTCCAGATGGCGTAGTCCCAATCCCCAAGGCAATAATAGAAGTCGTCAACATGCCGCCAGCTCGCAACTCAACCTTGGTGCCACTTACGACTGAACGTGGTAAGATCATGTGGGCCCATCCGAACCTTGTGCAAGAAATGACGTAGGGGGTGGTATCTTCCAAAGTAAAGAAGGACAAGAAATATAAATCATGTCATATGGTGTCTTCTCTCATTTACGAAGTTCTATTTGGCGAAACGCGATCTGGAAAGGCTTACCTACGGACTTATGATCCCGTACAAGAAGATGTAGTACCTTTTCAAGCTCCTGCTGCCCCCACAAGTTCAGAAGTTGGTCCATCTAAGCCCTCAAATACTGACAAAGCCAAGCAGAAGGAGACACAATTTGACAAGTCTCTGAAGGTGCCAACTCCCGAAGGCATGGATCGGCCTTACAACTTTGACATACTGACACAGCTGGCCAATACACCTGCCAGGTTGTCTTTGTTCGATCTATTGCGACTCTCCAAAGAAGCGCAAAAGGCCTTAAGTGAGGCATTGCTACATACCGACTCTTATCTCGCTGAAGTCAAAGCCCCCGCTGAAGATCCCATTTCCTGTCCTCACTGCCACAGCACTATGGAAGTGGTGTCTAACATCACCTTTTCACAGGAGGACATGCTACTCAAAAACAATCGTCATGATAGACCTCTGTACTATACAGGGTAAAGTTCGAGTCTGCATCGATTACCGCGATTTGAACTCTGCATGCCCGAAGGATGAGTTCCCTCTACCGATCACCGACGTAATGATCGATAATACTTGCAGCTTCGAACGGATGTCCTTCATGGATGGGTTCTCAGGCTACAACCAGATCAAAGATGTTCTCCGACAATGAGAAACACACATCTTTTTAAACACCGTTGGGGGTATACTACTATACGGTGATGCCCTTCGGATTGAAAAATATAGGGGCGACATACCAGCGAGCTATGAACATAATTTCTCGCGATTATTTGTGCAAAACATTGGAATGCTATGTAGATGATATTGCAGTTAAAAGTCGTCTCAAGGGCAACCACCTCCAAGATTTGAGAACGGTGTTCGAACTAATGCGTGCACACCAACTCAAGATGAATCCAACCAAGTCTTTTCTGGGAGTCTCCAGCGGCAAGTTCCTTGGTTTTGTTATCACTTAAAAGGGTATACATCTTGACCCAGAGAAAGTGAAAGCTATCCTCGATATGCATCCCCCAAGAAATCTCAAAGAGCTACGCGGACTTCAAGAAAGGCTAGCGTATATCAGACAATTCATTTCAAACCTTTCTGGAAGGTGTCAACTGTTTACTCAGCTCATGAAAAAAGGAGTATCTTTTATCTGGACTGAACAATGTCAACGCGCATTTGAAGACATCAAAAAGTATCTCACAAGCCCCCCACTATTGGTGGCTCCAATAATGGAAAAGCCCTTCTTACTATATGTCCGTGCTATGGACCATTCCCTTGGTGCCCTATTAGCTTAGAAGAATGAAGGCGGCCATGAACAAGCAATCTACTACCTCAGCCGTACGATGGTGTATGCCGAGCACAGATACACACATGTGGAAAAGGAATGTCTCGTACTGGTATTTTCTATCCAGAAGACACGCCACTATGTGTTCGGACAGACTATCCATATCATATCTAAAGTCAATCCTCTCAGAATACTCATAACTAAACCGGGTTCTCTTAATTCCCGTTTAGCTACATGGGCAATGCTGTTGACTCCATACGATATGTTGTTCGTCCCTCAGAAGGCAGTAAAAGGCCAAGCGTTAGTTAATTTCCTAGTAGCTCATCCGGTGCCAGAATCTTCCAAACTCTACGATAAAATCCCTGATGAAGTAGTGGAATCTAACACCGTAACTGAGGAAATCTCCATTTGGAGAATGTTCTTTGACGGTGCATCAAGAACAGAACTAAAGGAAATATCGTGGCCGGAGTAGGCATTGTGCTTGTGTCATCCAACCATCTAGTTATATACTGTGCATATTCTCTCATGGAACCCTGTACTAATAACGTGGTCGAATATAATGCCCTACTGATCGGCCTTCAACTGGCAAAACAACTAGGAGTTGACTATCTAGAAGCTTACGACGATTCTAAGCTAATAGTTAGTCAGTTCCGAGGGGATTATGAAGTTCTTCATGAAGACCTCATCCCATATCACAAAGTAAAAAATCGAATTGGCTTCTACTTTTGCTGGATTCTTCATCGAGCACGTGCCTCGATTACAGAATATAGAAGCAGATGCTTTAGCCGGTCTTGCCGTTTCCTTGACCGTCCCTACCAATACTCAGCATTCGATCACAGTGTCTGGTCGAGAGCTATTCTATGTGAAAATGCCTTGCATGTTCATCACAGTTACGCAACAGAAATAAACGTCAATGACTGGAGATTTTCTTTCATAGACTACGCCATCTACGGAATCCTTCCTGAGGACCCAAAGAAAGCAGTGTCTGTCCAAAGACGATCCCACAAATTTTACTATGATACAGCTACCAAAATGCTGTACTGATGCTCTTAGGACGGGCCACTGTTACGATGTTTATCAGATACAAAAGACAAACATGCACTCCGTGTCACTCCACTTTTTATAAATAGGGGTAAAATGGTCATTTTTGCATTTTTGGGAATTTTAAATTTTTTTATTTAATTATAATGTTATTTGGGGATTTTTAGAGTCGGGTTCGAATTTCAGCTCATTCCGACTTGTATCGGAGACCCGGGGTAGCTTAGACTCTGATCGGGACCCAAACTTAAGTTAGACATGGCCCATAAAATCTCACAAATTATTCTGGTACTTTTAGACAATTCTTCCATGACTTAATCGGTCAATTTGTAGATTTTAACTTGGCCTTTTCAACCCCGAAAATTAGTTTAAGTCAATTTTGACCTAGAGGAGGCTTGGAGGGCATTTTGGACATTTGCCAAATGTCCAAGCCCCCCTACATGGCCGACCACCTATGGGAGACCCTCCCTCTCCATTCACTTCTTCTCCACTCTCAAATTTCTTCCCCCTTTTGTTCTTTCCCAAAACCTAGACCTAAAAATTGAGATTTCATATCTTAATCTTCCATTTTTCCCCAAATTTCTTCCATAGATCCTCTCTACACCATCAAGGGAGGGTGCTACCAAAGTTTGGGAGAAAAGTGCAAGGTGAAAGTGTCCTTTCCATAAGAATCTTCGTATCGGAGAGAGTTTCGTTAGGAATCACTCCTAATAGGTAATTTCCAATTCTCTAAATCATTCTCCTATGATTTTTAATTAGTTTTGGAGCCCATAGGACTTACCCATGGTTGTGTCCCTTTGTGTCAAGGTTAGAGGCCTATGGGAGACTCCTAGGAGAACTAGGAGTTGTGTTTGTATCCATGTGTATGGTGTGTCTATATATATGTATATATATATATTCATGTGTGTGTGTCCATATATATGTATATATATATATATATATATATATATATATATATATATATATATATATATATATATATATATATATATATGGGAGCGGATCGGGAGCCCCGCCCGCGGAGCCCCGCCGAAGGCCCCGCGATCCTTAGCCGTTGGATCGCGCGGGTGGGGGCGGGCCCCACGCGGGCCCCGCGCGATCCGATGGTGCAGGGGGGGGGGGGCGGGGCTTCGGCGGGGCTCCGCGGGCGGGTATCCCGATCCGTTTCCTATATATATATATATATATATATATATATATATATATATATATATATATATATATATAGGAAACGGATCGGGAGGCGGGTATCCCGATCCGTTTCCTATATATATATATATATATATATATATATATATATATATATATATATATATATATATATTCATGTGTGTGTGTGTGTCTATATGTAGATATGTATGCATATAGACACACACACACACATGTATATATATATATATATATATATATATATATATATATATATATATATATATATATATATATATATATATATATTAGAGAGGAAGAGAGTTAAAGGAAATTAGAGAGAATGAGAGGAAGAGATTGAGGGTGAGAAGAGAGGGAGAGAGTAGAGTAACACAGCAGCTGGGGGGGGGGAATTTGGGGCTGCTGTCCCCCCCCCCCCTAAACAGCATGCCATAGCAGCAACAGCATGCCATAGCAGCAGCAACATCATGCAATAATAGCAGCAGCAACATGCAAAAACAGCAGCAGTAGCAGCTATAGCAGCAGCTATAGCCCCCCCTTTAGCCCCCTTTAAACCCCCCATAAACCTCCTATATATATACCAATATATACATATATATATACCTACATATATACTCCTATATATAACCATATATATCCCCCTAAAATGGCCTATGAGTGGGTATGTGGAGTGAGATTAGAGAGTTAGAAATTGTGGGTTAGAGTTTAGCTATAGAGAGAAATAAGAAATAGTTGGATGGTGGGTGAAAGGGTAAATTTAGAATACGAGTGTCGAACGTGTCCAAATTTGAGATAGGACTTAGCTATTGTCAAATAGAGTTTGTGGGTAGGCTCCTAAGTTAAAATCGGAGTTTCGTTTGGGATTAGGAGAATGGTATCTCATGATATCATTGAGTATCTTGCGATACTCAAGATAATGAGAAATTAGACAACATGAGTCGTAAGATGGACTGGATGTCCACTTTATCTAGAAAACTTGGTAGGTAATGTTAGTATAGGTTAGTATTCTACTACCCTAGGAAGCCGGGAGTGGAACTCCTAAGGGAAAGCTACTTGGCCTTAGTGTTAGAGTGGGAAGGGTAAACGGGATAAGTAGGGATAATACCCATTTCACCACATATGAGTTTAATACTTTAAGATATAGCTAAAATTAGGATATTATGGTTGGTAATGGTTAGGAATAGTGGACTTAGACTAGTTTTGACCTTGGTTGACCACGGTTGAATATTTTTGACCAAAAGTCAACCGTAGCCTAAAATTTACTAGAACTTGACCAAACTCGACTAGTTGACCCGAAGTCAACTATTAGTCAACGTTAGTCAAGTTTGACCTAAATTTGACCTAAAGTTGACCTAGGGTTGACCAGAGTTGACAAGTTGACCAAAAGTCAACTGTTGACTTAAATCGACCTAGTTTAATTTTATTTGACTTGCATTGACCCAGTTTGACTTTGTTAGGCCTAATATGACTTACATTGACCCTGTACAATCTAGTTTGACCTTGTTTGACCTAGATTGACTTAGTTTGACGTGTCTTGACCTAGTTTGACTCAGTATGACTTAATTTCACTTCCAAACCATTATATTGATACAGTATTCCATCTATAGGTCCTCGAGGCACTGTTCTTGGACTCAGTCGATTTATCCATTACATTACAGGCGACTACATTCTCTGATAAGTTTTTCAATTTATGATAATTGTTATAATTCATGTAATTAGTGTAGATATGCTTGTTCTCGATACATTGGTCACACGGATTGGTATTCATGGATCCAGACATGAGATGTTATTTCTCGTTATCTTGGTATATCTTGTGCAAGCCTTATTGTAGTTCTTGTACAGTATATGGACACCGATTCTCGAGAAGACTTGCTTCCTTCTCGTAGAATCCCGTGTCGTAACGTGTCTTGCTTGGATCCACTCTACCAGTCGGGAACGGGGAGTACTAGTGTAGATGTGTTGTCAATACCCGCCTTGTATATCTTGTGAACCTTGTGAATGCCAATCCTACACCACACGTATGATTGGCTAGATCATGACCTTGTACAGACCCAAGCCGGCCACATGTTGTAGCTAGTACTCACATACCTAGATAGATGATTCTTGATTCTTGTACATGCCATGATCAGTTTTACTTGCCTTGTTCTAGCACTAGATTTACAGCTTACCTTGCCATGATACTCACATGTACATTCCATGATTTCTTGTATATACTCTCTATTTACAGTCTTATAGCTTTTGTCATATCTTGTGAACTGTTATTAGTTGATTGTGCTCGTTCCATCCTGACTGGATATGTTGACAAAATATTACAGATACCGATGAGGAGGATTGTTGTACCTACTACGGTTCGGTTGATGTAGTGGGCTTAGACTTGGAGACTTTGGTTCAACAGGGCTTAGCTCCGCCCGACAAGCCTCTAGCTTAGTTTAGTTAGAGTAGATATTTTGGACTGGACCTTGTCTCCAGCTTGCTACTTATGTTATGATATATTATATTTTGGGATTGTATAACCATATTACTATGTGGCTCTTTCTCTCGTTGTTGAGCTGGATATTGCACTTGTGGTTTTTATCTATCTAGTTTTCGTGCCATGATTCTTCCTTCTAGATTGTGATTGAGTTTATCAGTATTTTATACTATATTCCTCTATGCGGAGATGACAGGTTATTATATACTGTTTGTTGGCTAGTAGACCTACAGCGTTCTACGTCATTTTTACGGTGTAGGCTGGGTATTGTCACGCACTTATGCCCCTACCTAGGGTGCGAGTCGTGACACATTTTTAGTGGTGGCCTATGCAGGTCCTAAGTCGTAATTAGTATGATGTCGTAGTGGCGCTCGACTTAGAGTGCTGTTACGAGCCTACGGTACGTATTTCGGATACGCTATAGGCTAAGTTACTCAATCACAAAATAGGAAAACTTCCACTTGCTGATCTTTCAACTGTCCTTTTTGATATTGATTTTTGCATTCTAACTGTCCCTTTGATATAATATTTCATGTGCCATATTGATTTCCTTCTTTTACTCTATCTTCAGGAAGGTGCAGACCAGGTCCCAGCATCCTGAGTCCGCAGACATGAAGAGGTCTGCTTTGACTCGCGGACCTGATCCAGACACTCCTGTTGCAGTCGGGGTGTCGGCAACAGCTCTTGGGGGCGCTCCTCCGCCAGTTTCGAGGACTGACCCCGGGGTTGCTACGACTATTCCGGCTGCAGTACCAGTGGTTGATAGGGGCACTCTTTCTCCTTCTGCACAGCGGATTCCTCCGCCAGTTGCAGACGTACTTCCACCTCTACCTCCTCTGCCTACCGACATGGGGTAGATGCTTACCTTTTTACAGCAGATGCTGGAGACTCAGATAGCCTAGGCTGAGGCTCAGTAGAGGCAGACAGATGCGATGCGTCAGGGCATGGAGGATGCCCATCAGTTGGCCCTTGCAGCGGTGGAGCAGAGGGCTCCACATCATGGGGCGCGTCCAAGGTACGAAGATATTCAGGACTTCAAAAAGCTCGGGTCCCGTGACTTTAGCGGGACCGAGTGTGTGGTCTATGCCGATGATTGGCTTGAGGATATCGAGCGACAGATGAGGGCCTCCCGCCTCGCAAACGACCTGAAGGTCGAGGCGGTGGGTTTGCAGTTGCTTGACATTGCACGCACCTGGTTCAGGAATGAGCCAGCCCTTGCTGGGGAGGGCCATACTTGTGTCGAGTTCAAGCTTCTCTTCAAGGAGAAGTTTTTTTCCCCTACAGACAAGATCGACCTGGTGAGGCAGTTCCAGGATCTGCAGCAGGGCAGTTTATCTGTGGAGGAGTAAGCACAGAGTTCGACCGTCTGAGCCGGTATACAGAGTACATGGTTCGTGACCCGGAGATCAGGACGAGCCGTTTCAGAGAGGGGCTGGTCTGGGATATCAAGATCCTCATTCCCTCCTTTTATGAGACTTATACCCAGATCTATGCGGAGGCCCGCAAGGTAGAGCGGGAGTGGGGCTTGAAGCCCAAGAGAAAGCGTGATCTTTTCGCGGGGGCTACTAGCAGCGCGGGGGCTGCTAAGCCCCCTCAGCTTCAACATCGTTCTTTTCAGCATCACCAGCCGCAGGTTCAGGCCAAAGCACCGGTTCAGCAGGTGCAGCACACTCAGCAGAGGCAGGCACAGCATGGGGCTTTTTGCAACTTCTGCATGAAGCCTGGTCACATCTGGGAGGTCTTCCGGAAGAGGCTGGGCGTGTGTCTCTATTGCGGTGAGGCCGGACATCAGTTTAGAGATTATCCTACGAGCCATCGTAGGGTGGCCCGTGGAGCGGTGGCAGCTCAGGGGGCACCAGCGAGAGTACCTGCAGTACAGCCGAGGGGTCTACTTGCGACCCAGCATCAGCGGTTTGCACAGCACCACCAGCCGCGGGGTGTTCAGGGCAGGGCTTTTGCTCTTGCAGCCGAGTAGATCGAGACAGTTGCAGATGTTGTGGCAGGTTCGGTTCTTCGTGATTCTTTTCCTGCCTTAGCATTGTTTGATTCAGGTGCTACACATAGTTTTGTGTCAGTTTCTTTTGCACTTAGACACAACATTATTGTTGAATATCTGGGTAGGACTTGCAATATTATGACCGGGGGAGGCATTATCCTGGTTAATAATATTTGCAAGTGGCAGAGTGTCACTCTGGGTGGCCGAAATTTGAGCACGTGCTTGCTCGTAATGCCACTTCCAAGCTACGATGTGGTACTCGGGATGGACTGTTTGAGCAGGTACCATGCTAGTATAGATTATAGAGCAGGCATAGTATTGTTTAGTCCGCCAGGAGGGCCAGAGTTTCAGTTTATCAGAGGAGCAGCGAAGTCGGGAGATGGATTCTGTGGAGCCTTGTTAGCGGGACAGGAGTTGCCGCATCCATTTATTACAGAGTTCTTGGATGTCTTCTTCGAGGAATTGTCGGGTATGCCGCCCGACAGAGATGTTGAGTTCTCGATAGACTTGATGCCGGACACTGAGCCTATTTCTTAGCATGTCTATCGAATCAACAACATCGAGTTGGCGGAGCTGAAGAAGCCAGTCGATGAGCTGCAGGACAAGGGCTTAATTATCAGATCCAGTTCTTCGCCTTGGGGTGCGCCAGTCCTGTTTGTCCCGAAGAAGGACGGTACGATACAGATGTGTATCGACTACCGAGCGCTCAACAACCTCACTATCAAGAACAGGTATCCTTTCACTACAACAAAAAACTCTTTTAATGACGGCTAAAAAGTGTCATTAATGACGAACCATGACGCCTTTTTTTTCACAGCAACCGTTATGAAAATGGGTGTTATAAATATTTTTTAAAAGCGTCATGAAATAACCGTCATGAATAGTTTCTATAAAAGCGTTATGAAAAGTTAATATATAGTGCACAATTCAGAACAATTTTAAAACGTCATGAATAGATAATTTGTATAGGCTCAATGCAGCACATTTATAACACTTTATACTATTCAAATTAGCATATTTATAATGCTCTATACTGCACAGTATATATTACATTCCAAAAACTTAACATTATATATCACCATCTTTATTATATTTCTCAAAATAGAGTACATATCAACATCTTCATTACATTGAATATCCAAATACAGAATTTACCCAAAAAATAGGAATAAATCTCTCTTTTGCTAACCAAATTATTAGAAATATTTACTTAAGTAGATTCTGACCATGGATCTTCTCTCTGCCATCTCTTGAAGATATTGAGAGTCCCAGAGAGTAGTGTCATAGCTGAGCGATGACTTGGTGCTGCTGCAGTCGGCACCGTCGTAGGAGAGCCTCATCCTCTGATCCCTTACTCTCGCCTGAACCCTCACCAGCGCATGCATGCACCTCAGCGTCACGTTGTGCCCTTTTTGCAAAAGTAGGGGAAATCAACCCTCATAAAAGGAAAAGGCAAAAGGCTGACTGGATCTGTATCCACCATTCTGTATAGCTTTTTAGGCATGAGATACTGATAGATCCTTTGGAATAAATAAACCATATGATACTCTTGTCCGAAATAATTTTTGTTTCCTTTGGGTTTTGTCTAAATTTCTTGAAAAATCAAACTCAGTGTGAATACCTAACTTAACCAACAGTCTACAACACACAAATGATTATTCAAAAGTATGAATAGCAGGTATACACACATCTGTAAAGTAGTGTTACTTGGTATGAACAGAAATATACATTCATAAATTAATGTTACTTGTAATAGACTATAAATCGTAACATCAAACTGCCTCAAACAATTATAGATGTTACATCTTCCCACCAGGAAGCTACATAGTAACACAAAACAGAAGAAATTAGGAGTTTCCAAAGAACAGTGTATGTATAAGCCACACAATAACAGAGGTAAAATATATGTTCCTTTCACTATATGTCACAACGAAACAAGTTTTGGGAACTCGGACTACTTGCATATGTAATACATATGAAAATTTTGGATTTACCAATCTCATGCTTCCATAGACTTCCACCATCCAAACAGTGGAAAATTAAAATTTTTAACAACCAAGTAAAATAACATATACAAATCAAACCAAATCCGAATAAGCAACAGTGTGGGTATAAGCAACAAAATGGGGGATATGCAGAAATTTGCTTGCCTTGTGGATCTACCTTCACTGCCAGCAATTCGGCTGGTAACAGTCACAGCTTTTCCGCAAGCATTATTTTTGGACCATAGACAACCGATTATACTGCCTCAAATATATGGAGTATCACAAAAATCTATTGCTTATTATTTTATTAATCCGGACTTGGCTGGGACAGGAGAATTGAAGGGCAGCATCAGTGAAATAACAAAATATTGCTTGCCAAACTGGAAAGTCTGCAGTATATATCATTAGCATGCAAAAACTATACTTTTGAAGGAAAAATTTGTTGCACAAACCAAATAGAGGAAGAAACTTCTCTAGCTACCTTGAATTCTTCCATAAGAAAAATTACTACTACTCTAGCTAATGCTTCCACAGTAAGCTTATCTATGCGAAATAAGCTATGATTTTGGGATCATGATGTAACCTGAGTGCTATGAGTACTAAACAAATGCAACAGCTTTTATCATTGGAATAAGAAAGCTGACAGATGGAAATCAAGGTTTGCAATTTTATGACAAATTAGCTAAGTAAATAGTTAACTATTCATTTGATTGTGAAGTACAGTACATTTTGACGGTAGTCGAACATACTCACGTTTAATCAGAGAAACAATAACAGAAAAAAATCAAGTGTTAGGTTCCCACAGTTTCAGTTATTTTACTGATATCTACCAACAAAATTTGCTTGTCGACATGAACCTTTTATTTCTGGATTAAACTTTCAAATTAAGGCTGTATATCTATAAACTCAGAAATGAAAAAAAGATTCTCGTCCTCTGCCCAAAATTAGATGCACTAGCAGGTGTAAATAGATCCATCACAGAAAATTATTCTACACAAAAAAAAAGTGAGTGACCGATCGATCGATGACTCGAAATTGAGAGGAGAAGGGGGAGGAAAGAGAAGATTTGACCTTATCGGCGGCGTAAGAATGGGATCTGGGATGGGGCTTCCTGTTGGAGGAAGGAAGAGGCTTCGATGACTTCTGGGAGGAGGCGACGGCGGCGGGATTGGGTTCCGACGAGGCGACGGTGGCGACCTCGGCTTGCTTGCGACGGAAGTAGTCGACAAAGAAGAAGAGGAAGAGGACTCCGCCTACGATGGCAGAAAAGAGCGGGATGGAGATGAAGGAGGAGGAGGACAGCGGCGGGGACGGAGTCGGCATGTCTATACTCTGATAGCAGGAGGAAAATAGAAAGTGGGGAGAGAAACCGTAAACCTAACCCTAGGAAGAGGAGGAAGCGGAAGAGCAGGAAGAGGAGGAGGAGAAACCCTAAACCTAACCCTTGAAAGAGGAGGAGGAGGAGGAGGAGGAGGAGGAAGAGGAAGAGGAGGAGGAGAGGGAAAATGGAAGGAGCGGAGGAAGAGGACGCTGAACCGAACCCTAATATTTCGAACGCTTAATATTAATAAGTTTACAAAATATTACAAGTTTGCCACCGCTCTAAAATATTAATAACGCTTTGTTTTATAAACGTCATAAAAAGTCCTGAATTAGCCCAAACCGTCATAGAAAAAAGTTATTTCGAACTTTGATAACGTTTAGGTATCAGGCGTCATCAATACGTCTAATCGAGCGTTATTAATAGGCCTTTTTGTTGTAGTGTTTGCCCAGGATTGATGACTTGTTTGATCAGTTGAGCGGCGCGAGGGTGTTCTCGAAGATAGACTTACGATCTGGGTACCATCAGCTGAAGGTGAAGCGGGATGACATTTCGAAGACTACTTTTCGTACCCGTTATGGCAAGTATGTGTTTACCGTCATGCCATTTGGGTTGACTAATGCCCCAACGGTATTCATGAACTTGATGAATAAGGTATTCCATCCATACCTTGACAAGTTCATGGTGGTCTTCATTGATGTCATTCTTATCTATTCGAAGACGCCTGAGGAGCACGAGGAGCATCTGCGGGTTGTGCTAGAGACTCTGAGGAGGGAGCAGCTGTATGGGAAGCTGTCGAAGTACGAGTTCTTCTTGGACCGAGTGGAGTTCCTGGGCCATATTGTATCCGGTGATGGGATTTCAGTGGATCAGAGGAAGATTGTGACGGTAGAGTCTTGGTCGATACCCAGTTCAGTTGCCGAGATTCAGAGCTTTCTGGGTTTGGCAGGCTACTATAGGAAGTTCGTACCGAACTTCTCTCAAATAGAAGAGCTGATGACTAGACTCACTAGAAAAGATGTGGAGTTCGTCTGAACTGATGAGTATCAGGCTGCTTTCGAGGAGCTGAAGAAGAGGTTGACATCGGCTCCTATTTTGACGTTGCCATCTGGGTCCGGAGGATTCACGATCTACAGTGATACTTCGGGGAAGGGTCTAGGTTACGTTCTTCAGCAGCATGGAAAGGTAATTACTTATGCATCTAGGCAGTTATGGCCACATGAGAAAAACTACCCAACTCATGATTTGGAGTTCGCATTAGTTTTATTTGCCTTGAAGCTGTGGAAACACTATTTATACGGAGAGCGTGTGGAGATTTTCACTGACCATAAGAGCTTGAAGTACGTGTTTACCCAGAAGGAGCTGAATATGAGGCAGAGGCAATGGTTAGAGCTGATGAAGGATTTTAATATATTCTTACAGTTCCATCCGGAGAAGGCTAACGTGGTTGCGGATGTATCCAGTGGCCATGTGTTTGACGATGGATCGTCACCTTTTGGAAGATCTGGAGAGCTTGGGCATAGAGGTGATAGTTTCTGGGTTTGAGGAGCATATGTGGGGTCTTCAGGTGTAGTCAGAGCTGATGGACAGAGTCAGAGCAGCTGAGTTTGAGGATGAGGCTCTGAGGGTCATCAGGGAGCAGGTTCGGGCAGCACTGTTGGATGAGTTCTCTATAGCGAGAGATGGGTCGTTGAGGCATGGTACCAGATTGTGCGTACCGAGTGGAGGACTTCGGGAGGAGGTTCTTCAGGAGGCGCATCGTTCTCAGTACTCTATGCATCTTGGTGCCAACAAGATGTATAGAGACTTGAGACAGCATGTTTGGTGGTATGGCATGAAACGCGAGGTGGCTCAGTTTATTTCTAGATGCTTGGTGTGCCAGCAGGTGAAAGCCGGAAGGAAGAGACTAGGTGGATTGCTCCAGCCACTACCCATTCCTGAGTGGAAGTGGGAGCATATCACTATGGACTTTGTGTCTGGACTTCCACGTTCTCCAGGAGGGAAAGATACGATTTGGGTCATTGTTGATCGATTGACCAAATCGGTCCACTTTTTGTCTTTCAATGTAGGTTTGTCTACGGAGAGGCTGGCAAAGATGTACGTGCGGCAGATAGTCCGATTGTACGGGATTCCAGTGAGCATAGTCTCGAATCGGGATAACCGATTCACTTCCCACTTCTGGAGGAGTTTGCAGCTTAGCTTGGGCACATCGCTCAAGTTCAGTACCGCATACCACCCCCAGACAGACGGGCAGTCGGAGAGGATGATTCAGACCCTCGAGGATATGTTTCATACCTGTATCTTGGACTTCGGAGGATCTTGGGAGGACCACCTTTACTTGGTAGAGTTTGCTTACAATAACAGCTACCAAGCCAGTATAGAGATGTCACCTTTCGAGGCTCTATACGGACGGAGGTGCCGTACTTCCTTGTCTTGGGATGATGTCGACAAGAGGGTTTTGCTTGGCCATGAGATGGTAGTGGATGCTGCAGAGAAGGTCAGGGTTATCATAGATAGACTTCGGGTGGCACAGGACAGGCAGCGGCATTGGGCCGATAGCCACCGGAGGCCGTTGGAGTTTAAAGTATAGTTTAGATTTTTCTAGTGTTTGAGTCTGATTGTGATTATTTTAGATCAAGCTTTAAGTCTTGTATTTTTGTTCTAGGTTGGTGATTTTGTGTTTCTGCGGATTTCTCCGACTCGTGGCACGATTCATTTTGGTGGAGGCGGGAAGCTTAGTCCACGATACATCGGACCTTTCCGTATCTTGGACAGGGTCAGTGCAGTGGCTTACCGACTGAAGTTACCGCCCGCACTAGAGGGAGTGCACAACGTGTTCCACGTGTCGTAGCTGAGACGGTACGTGGCAGATCCCAGTCACGTTTTGGACCACTCCGAGATCGAAGTGGGACCGACTCTCAGCTATCCAGAGAAGCCGGTTGAGATCTTGGACCAAAGAGAGAAGGTGCTCCGGAACCAGGTCATTCCCTTGGTTCGCGTTGTATGGAGGCACCACTCTCCATGTGAGTCGACCTGGGAGAGAGAGGACGACATACGAGAGCGATTTCCATATCTCTTCGAGCCTTGAGGTAAATTTTTTTTTCTTCCATTTTTCTTTTATGTTGCTGTGATAGTTTCGCCTTCAATTTCGAGGACGAATTTTTTTAAGGTGGGTAGACTTGTCACTCCCACTTTTCATAAATAGGGGTAAAATGGTCATTTTTTGCATTTTTGGAAATTTTAAATTTTTTATTTAATTATAATGTTATTTGGGGATTTTTAGAGTCGGGTTCGAATTTCAGCTCATTCCGACTTGTATCTAGGGGTGAGCATCGATTCGATTCGGTTCAAACCGAACCGAATATGTGAAAACCGAAATAACCGTAAACCGTATTTTTCAAAACCGAACCGTTTTTATAAAAACCGAACAAAACTGAACCGAATTAATTCGGTTTGGTTTTCGGTCGGTTCGGTTTCATGGACCAATGTGCATGGCCTTCAAGTTTTTACCAAAATGAGCATATTTAAATAAAAAATCTAAAAATATGTGACATTATTGTATTTATGAATTGTTATATTACATAGAGTGAAAGATATTAGTATATATAGATTGAGGGTAGATAGAGAGAGTGCTCAAAGAAGCACCGACATAGTATAGGAGAAGAGAGTGCACTCAGTTAGGGATTAATAAACATTAGTATATATATATTGTGGGTAGTTTGATAAATTACTAAATCTAAATCGGTTTTCGGTTCGGTTCAGTTTTCGGATTAAGAACCGAAAAACGAACTGTTATTTTAAATTTTCAAAATTTTAAACCGTAAACCGAACCGATAATCGAAAAAACCGAACCGTTTGTCATATTTCGGTTCGGTTCGGTTCGGTTTTCGGTTTTCAACCGTTATATGCTCACCCCTACTTGTATCGGTGATCTAGGGTAGCTTAGACTCTGATCGGGACCCAAATTTAAGTTAGACATGGCCCATAAAATCCCACAAATTAGTCTGGTACTTTTAGACAATTCCTCCATGACTTAATCGGTGAATATGTAGATTTTAACTTGGCCTTTTCAACCCCGAAAATTAGTTTAAGTCAATTTTGACCTAGAGGAGGCTTGGAGGGCATTTTGGACATTTGCCAAATGCCCCACGCCCCCCCTACATGGCCGGCCACCTATGGGAGACCCTCCCTCTCCATTCACTTCTTCTCCACTCTCAAATTTCTTTCCCCTTTTGTTCTTCCCCAAAACCTAGACCTAAAAATTATGATTTCATCTCTTAATCTTCCATTTTCCCCAAAATTTCTTCCATAGATCCTCTCTACATGTAACGCCCCAGAACCAGAATACTAGAGAGCAGGGGCGTACATAGCCAGCTACGTATATTGAAGTGCAATCCACCTCGCTATACGGCCACGGTTGTCTAGATACATGAGGGTTTAACTACAAGCCAACAGTCTCCTATGGTCATGAACAAGTCTATTATCTCAATCTCAAGCAAGCAATAATAGTTACAAGATGTCAGAGCACCAAATATATAATAGCAAGGCGTCCCATACATTACATATTGGATGATCATGAAGCTAGTCGTTACAAAATGTCAGGACTAGCAAGAATTTAGTCATACATGATCAACCCTAGGATCTGTCAATCATGTTACAGCCCATAGGCAGACAGTAAATAAAAGTGCAATACGTGCTCGCCGGCTAAACGTCTCAAAAGAATAATTTTTATAATAAAGTGGGAGGACAAAAAGAAACCCACTCGTTGCCAAGGTTACGCCTGGTGGTCACCATCTGGCTGGAAGACAGGTGGATCCTCTGGTGCTGCTTCGATATCTGGCCACACAAAACCAGCTGGGTTAGACCCCAGAATGAGCAAGTGCCACAAAGGAGGCTTCACTTAGGAACTAAAACCAGCATATCACAATAGAATATTAAGGATAAATAATAATAAAGAGCTGATAATAATAAAGATAATAACAGTAAACTGAGTACGAAGAAACATTCAAGTAGCCAGGTCACAACCCTTAAGCCAAACAAGGACCGGGGTTGCAGCCCTTCACCTGAATAGAAATCCGTCTCAAATACTATTGGTACAATGAAGACAATAAACGAAGAGAGGACACAGAACTGCTCCGGAAGCCAGGTTACAACCCTTAAACCAAACAAGGACCGGGGTTGTAACCCTTCGCCTGAACAGAACTGGACCCCTGATCTTTATTGCTAAGGCCAGCATAATTAATCATGGTATTAAGGTAAGGTAAAACATGACGAACATGGCATGAGGTTACAATAAGATAATAAACGAAGAGAGGACACAGAACTGCTCCGGAAGCCAGATTACAACCCTTAAATCAAACAAGGACCGGGGTTGTAACCCTTCGCCTGAACAGAACTGGACCCCCGATCGTTATTGTTAAGGCAAGCATAATTAATCATGTCATGTCACAATCTTGCACAGGATCAGGATAAGATTAAGCGAGAATAAACTCCATCCAATCAATCACGGCCAATCAAGAGTATAGCTTGATACTTTTAACTAACTAGGGTTATCACAGGCCTAGTTACTAGCAAGATGCAATGAGATTATCCCAACAGCCTCAAGCCCTGCAGACAATCTGGTTATCCAGGTCGAATGTCCGTTTACGAAGAATGCAACACGTGATTGTGCGCTGGAAATGTGCCCTACTCGTCGGTAGGCTACAAGTCCACTTGAGCGCCCAGATAACGGGATTGCCTGTTGCTGGAAAATCTCTTCATGACTACTGGATTATTCTAGTTATTAGTCTTTGTTGAATTCAGTAGGTACCCCTGACCATGGTATTCAGGGGTCCCTGTCCTAGACATGATGCAAGACAAGACTGGTTTATTTGTACAAACACAATTGCCCACGGTATCCAGATCTTTCATACTTGTCATGTCAGGCTAGCTGTCGTAACAGCATGTCGAGATATATCATGTCGGTTTACTTGTCAAGAGTGCGCCACAGCGGGCCACTATCGTGTTCTATTATTACATTACCATGAATGAGGGAAACTTACATAAAATAACTAGTGACATATTCTTGATGCCAAGGAAAAGATCAACAACTTTTATGTTGGGAGTTAGGAGAAATTCGAGCCACAATTCGGTCAATTAGGACATATAACAGTTAGAAATAGCCAAAATAGGCATTATACGGCCTATTCTGCGACACCATATGCGGCCAACTGCGACATGCGGCCTATACGGCCCAACTGCGACATCTTATACGGCAAACTGCGACATGCGGCTCATGCGGCTCAACTGCGACATCATATGCGGCCAACTGCGACATGCGGCTCATTCGCGACATCATATGTGGCCAACTGCGACATGCGGCTCATGCGGCTCAACTGCGACATCATATGCGGCCAACTGCGACATGTGCCTTATGTGGCTCATTCGCGACATCAAATGCGGCCAACTGCGACATGTGTCTTATGCGGCTCATTCGCGACATCATATGCGGCCAACTGCGACATGTGCCTTATGCGGCTCATTTGCGACATCATATGCGGCCAACTGCGACATGTGCCTTATACGGCTCAACTGCAATATCATATACGGCCAACTGCGACATGTGCCTTATGCGGCTCAAATGCGACATCTTATGCGGCCAACTCCGACATGCTGATAGATGAACATAGAAATGACCAAAAATGCTTTTGGCCATAACCTCCTCAAAACAAGTCAAAATCTAACTTTTCAAAGGTCTATTTTGGGTAAAATCGAATTCTCTACAACATGGAACAATCAAAACATAAAAATAATGAAGTTTAATAGATCAAAACCAAAGAAAACCAAAATTAATATAAACTTAGATCTACAAGAAAATATCCATCAAAATGAAAAAGGCCAAGTTCTAAGGTATCTTAGAATCTCGCGAGGAAGACAATAGAATAACAAAAATGGAGTTTCTCCATGAAGCAAGTTGCACTTTGTTTCACTTAACAAAATTGCCAAACAAAAGGTTGGATTTTGAAAATAAAACGAGAAAAAGTACAAGAATTACAAATTTGATTCTGGGAAAGTATTGCTATGGAAGTCTGATTCGTGAATGATCACTTTGTTCCTTGGACCATATGATGATGATGAAGATCACTGCTTGAAGTAGAAGAACTTGGAAGAACTAAGTCACCAGAAATGTATCGACGCACTTGGGCACTGATGGCGAGGCCGAATGCTTTCCTGCTTTGCTTTACTCTGTTCTGAAAGAAAAGTTGAAGAAGAATGCTCTGAAGGATGAAAATCTCGAAGTCCTGATCTCTGTATTCTCTTCTGTTCTCTCCCTGTCTATCTTTAAGAAAAATGAGTCTATTTATAGACTGGGGCTTCTGTGCGTAAAAAAGCATCAAAATCTGTCTTTACGCTAACAACTGCCACCCATGATCAGAGTCATCCTTTGCATACGTTGACACGCGTCCTATCATTTCAGTGAGAATAGGATGCATGTACACACATTCTTCGAAATATGTGGCATGAAGGCCATGTAGGCAAACCACGTTCCATACTGACCAGAAAGAATAGGGCGTAAAAATAGCTCCAACATCCTCTGGACGTAAAGCAGTAAGATGAGCGTAAAATAGCTCTGTCATAAGTTTCCAGCGTAAAGTGGTTATTGAATAACCTTGAGCGTAAAATGGCTCAAATAGATTTTACGCACACATTGTTTTATGAGCGTAAGAACTCATGTAAAACTCCGTGCGTAAAAGAAACCATATAGTGAGCGTAAAGTAGCTCGATCCCCCATAAACGACAACAATGGTCTTTGTAAAAGACAAATCCCATTGAATTCTGTGGTAAATGCCATCATTAATATCTTCATGTCAGAGTTTGCATTAAATGAGAGATTTGACAGCTTTGTCCAGCGTAAAAGAGGCTGCTCTGTCCTTGGCGTAAAACCACCGGCGTGGACCCAAGCGTAAAATGATCAGCCTGCTTAGGCGTAAATTGATTAGCCTAGTCTTGGGTGTAAAAGAGATTATCCGCTCTTGCTTGGTGTAGAAAACCGATCACTTATGAATAGGATGACTCTTGCTTTGAAGCACTTTTTATGCTCCTACAAGACCCCCTTCAAAGTTTTCAAATATCTCCAAAATTTGAAACACTTTGAACAGAAGCGTAAAAATTGAGATTTGACCTGCCAGCGTAAAATTTGGGATACGCAACAGCCATCCGCGTAAAAGCGGAGATGTCCAACAGTCGGCGTAATTTCCAACAGTGTCGGTCAACACTTATTTGTCACAATGAATTTCCTTTTTCGAAACTCTCAAATGCCTTTTCGCTTCCCCGAGTTTTGCATTTATAATGAACCGTTTCCAATGAGGAATATGAAGAGCTGATTTAACCGTATAAATAAGGAGAAATTCTTCACTCTTGTCATTCATCTCCATAGTGACATGGCGCCCAAGAAGGAGATTAATAATGAAGAGGCTTCAGGCTCAAGGCTTGATTTCGAGCGAGCATGCAACCTTTTAGAGTGTTTTGGAGTAACTAATGCGGTCTTTAGTCACATTGATGGTGGTCCTCCAATTGTGTACGAAGGGCCAGGAGATGCCGAAGCTTTTCTTAATCTGATGCGCCGCTCCGGGATTCACAACATGCGTGAGTTAGGTGCCTCTCTTCGTCAGTCCAACGAAGGAGAGGGGAAATAAAATTCTATGTATTGTGACTCCCTTATATGTAGGGGTCCACTTCCCCTTTTTTATAAATAAAGTCTGATGTTAATCTCAACTGTTGGTAGATAGAACTGTTCAACACTTTATTTTGACTGTTTCTATGGTTGTTCATTCCCGAGAAACAAACCAACACGTGACGTCTGCCTTGTGGTTACGAGAACCTTTAAATAGGATCTTCCCCCGAAATAGACTCTTCCTAACAGTTCTTCAGCCTTTATAAATAGCCGAGAATGTTTCACATATTCTCGTACTCATTCCACTGAAGATAACTTTTTGTGATGTTGTTCTCCAACAAATGAGGATGGCAAAGCTTTCCCGCTGTGTTCTTTTGTATGCCCAGTCATTAGACGTAGATTCAACCACCATTAGAGCCAAACCATTCGACTCAAATGGTAAATTCGATCGTAAGCAAATATCTGTCTTTCGAATTTTTCGTTGAACACATCTACTTTATGAACGTAAATTCTTGACGAGCGTAAAAACTTGCTGAAACACTGGCGCAAAAGCCTTGTTGAAGTACCGGCGTAAAAGCCTTGTTGAAGCACTGGCGTAAGAGCTTTGTTGAAGCACTGGCGTAAAAGTCTTGCTGAAGCACTGGCGTAAAATGCCTTGCTGAATCATTGGCGTAAAAGCCTTGCTGAATCACTGGCGTAAAAGCTTTACTGAAGCACTAGCGTAAAAGCCTTGCTGAAGTATTGGCGTAAAAATGCCTTGTGATCTGTTTTTAATTAGCGTTTAATACGCATCTGATAATACTTCTGTTTTTTAAAAATACTTCTTCTTTGTTGTTTTCTGCAGAAGTTTGGCTGAGCAGCTTTTCCAGAACCGGCATTGGCAATTTTGACGTTGTGAGGAGCATTCTTCTGACATCAATATCAGGGAGCTCATGCACTTTTGACGCGCAAATCAGACAACTCAGAACTCTTCGTGAGATAGAAGGTTCTTCCTCTGTTGGTAGGAAGAGCCTTTATACACGGAGAGTTGGATGGTGGAGTCAACTCTACCCCGAGAAATCGGATAGTAGAGTTCCTTTCACGGCAGAACTAGGAATCGTATCCTAATGCTGGATACATTCCTATCTCCTTTGAGGTGCCGCCACTAATCCACCAATTGTATTAGCAGCAACGCGCCTTCGGGCTGCCATACTCTGGGGTTCTCCTCTCGTCTGAGAGATAAGACCAGAGTTTGATTCTTGCTGTTCCGGTTCCCACTAGAGCTCGGACAGTCAGGAACTGCCACCAACAACGAACCCGTCAAAGAGGATCAAAGAAGAAATAGATCTCTATTAGGTTATCGTTGGTATATAGAATGAAAATCCAAGATTGTAAAAGATTTCCATTATAACTTGTAAGGAAGTCTAAGAAATATAATAGACTTTTTGATGATATGGGAATGAAAATGATGATTCTTCTATGATCAATGATTTGTATCTATCTGGATGTAATATGGACATGATAGATAAATGAAATCTTATTTTCTGTTTTTAGAGTATATGATACTATCAGAGGTAATATGGACATAATAGCATATATGAACTCAAAAGAAAATTAGATTAATATCTATGCAGAGGTCAAATAGAAGTGATAGATAGGAAAAGAAAGTAGATTTAAATTTTATTCAGAGGTCATGGAAACATGATAAATAGCGAATCTCACTTTCTAATCAATTGATAAAAATAGAAGATATAAAATCCCTTTCCCTGGAAACAAGAAATCAGCTTAACCAAACCTTGGTAGCTGGGGAATAAGAAAACAGATATTGTGAGCGTATATGCAAGACGGTGGATGAATCAGCGTATTTCTTGGGAACAGAAAGGACGATTCAATTCCTTAATTTAAATGGATGAACCTGGTAACATGAACGGACGAGTCTTAAAAGTCGTTTCTTTACTTCAGAGACTAGTTCATTAATAATTCTCCTCTATAAATAGGTGAGAATTCTTTGTAATCATTCCATTCTTATTTCTGCTTCTCTATTGGAAATGTCTTCCGAAGATGTACAGTAAAAGAATGAAGTCCCCCGAAAAATCGAGGGCATCATTGATACGTTCCCCGTTGAGCCCCCTGTATCAGTCTCATCAGGCTCAACCGAAATAGGTGGAAGCTCTTCTGCGCCCAAGCCACCCGAAGACATTCTTGCTTTTTTAGTAGAGCCGGGGAAAACTCCTGAAGAAGAAGCGTCGAGGATGGCTGCCTGTAAATTTTTCATGTGTTCAGGAAACGATGCCTTCTATGCATTGGCCGACTATGTATTCAATAAGGAAGGGAGTGGCCCTCGTCCTTAGTCTTTTATTTTGAACAAAAATAATAAAAGAAGCTTTATTTTTTTTTTCTGCCTTTTTTTTATACATAGTATTTCTTAAGAAATTTGACATTGATCGGTAGCATGAGTAGATCTCCATTGGGCTTTGACAACCGATAGGCACCATTGGAAAACACAGACTCAATTACATAAGGGCCTTCCCATTTTGTTTGGAATTTCCCTTTACTTTTATGAGTCATTACCATCGGTCTCCGAACAGCTAATACAAGCTCGCCAACTTTGAATACCCTCTCCTTAACTTTACGATTAAAAGTTCGAGATATACGGGCTTGATATAGTTCAATGTGTTGTTGTGCTTGAAGACGCTTCTCATCCAATCCTTCAAGTTCTTGGAGTCGTAAATGATCATTTTTCTCCGTAGTTAGCTCATTAGCAATGGCTATTCGTAAAGAAGGGATCTGGATTTCCAATGGGAGAACAGCTTCGCATCCGTAAACTAATGAGAATGGTGTAAAACCAGTAGGAGTCCGGACTATTGTTCGATAAGCCCATAAACATTCTCCAAGTTTCTCATTCCAATCACGTTTATTGGAAGAAACAAACTTTTTAAGAAGTTTGATGATCGTCTTATTGAAAGCTTCAGCTAAACCGTTAGTAGCTGGATTATAAGCCGTAGAAGCCAAATTCTGAATTCGATTCTTATCACAGAATCGATAAAATGCTTGACTGGCAAATTGTGGACCATTGTCATGAATTATTCGTCGAGGAATCCTGAAACGATAAATGACATGGTGCTTGATGAAACTGATCACATTAGATGTTTTCACTTCCGCAAGGGGAACCGCTTCTGCCCACTTCGAAAAGTAATCGGTTATAGCTAGTATGAACCGATGTCCCTTGACAGAAGGAGGGTTAATAGGACCAATGACATCCATACCCCAAGCTTCGAATGGCTAAGAGGCTGTTGTAGGATGTAGAAATTCAGATGGTTGATGAATAAAATCAGCATGAATCTGACATGCTTTACATCTTCTGGCATAGTCTACAGCATCTGCTATCATAGAAGGCCAATAATACCCCATTCTCCGAATGCGCTCTTGCAACTTTGGACCCGGTTGATGAGCACCACAGACACCATCATGAGCCTCACGCAGCGTTTGTTTAGCTTCACTTTCTGAGAGACAGCGCAGCAAGAGTCCGTCATATGAACGACGATATAGCATATGTAAAGACGAATCATAATAGAATCGAAATGATCGTCTCTTAATTGATGCAGCTTCTTTAGGATTTTTGGGCAAAATTCCATGAACTGCATAATCAATGAATGGAATTCTCCAATCCTTCTGTTGGGAACTTGACTCTGTAGTATAACTTTGTTCAATATGCAGATTACTCTTCACACAGAACAAGTCTTGGTCTAACAAAGTAATTATATTTTGCCTACGGATTGGGACAGCCAAGTCTGCAACTAAACTGGCAAGAGCATCAGCCTCCACATTCTGAGAACGTGGTACAAATTCAATGAAGAATCCTTTGAATGAAAGGACCAACTCGACTACCACTTGATGATAGGGGATGAGATCAGGATTTCTGACTTCATAAGTTCCTCTAACTTGATTAACGATCAATTGAGAATCTCCATAAGCCTCTAAGAATTCAATATCCAATTGTTTTGCTACTTGGAGACCAATCAATAGAGCATTATATTCTGCTACATTGTTAGAGCATGGCTCATTAAGAGAATAGGCACGGTATATGACCATTTTGTCAGGAGAAACCAAGACAATTCCTACCCCAGAGACAATATTGCCTTTAGGTCCTACTCTTGATGCTCCATCAAAATATAATTGCCATATATCATTCTTCGAAGTCATGTTACAATCCACTACTTCGTCTGGAATGTCTTCATATAACTTCGAAGTTTCAGGTATAGGATGAGCAGCTAAGAAATCAGCTAACACTTGGCCCTTCACTAATTTTTGAGGCACATAAATCATGTCATAAGGAGTGAGCATCATTGCCCAGGTGGCTAACCTGGAATTAAGAATGCTCGGTTTTCTCATCAATACCCGAATGGGATTTATTCTGGAGATAACATGAATAGTCTGTCTAGTGACATAATGCCTTGTCTTTTGGACGGCAAAAACCAAAGCTAGACATTCCTTTTCCACAGGAGTATATCTGTGTTCAGCTCCGACCATCATTCTGCTCAGATAATATATTGCTTGTTCATGACCCATATCACTTTTCTGTGCTAGAAGAGCGCCAAGTGAATGATCTAAGGCTCGAACATATAGCAAAAATGGTCTTCCTATCACCGGAGGTACCAGAACATACGAGTTTGTAAGATATTACTTAATGTCATTGAAGGCTTTTTGACACGCTTCATCCCAGACGAAAGATACCCCTTTCTTTAATAGACGGGAGAAAGGTTGACATCTCCCAGAAAGATTAGATATAAATCTTCTGATATAAGCAATACGGCCCTGAAAGCCACGGAGTTCTTTCAGATTACGAGGAGGACGCATTTCAAGAATTGCTTTAACCTTGTCAGGATCAACATGGATACCTTGAGAGGTAATGACAAATCCTAGAAACTTGCCACTGGAAACCCCTAAGAAAGACTTAGTAGGGTTCATTTTCAATTGATGCTGACGCATCAATTCAAATACTGTTCTCAAGTCCTGAATGTGATCATCCTTTGATCGACTTTTAACAACAATGTCATCTACATAACATTCAACTATCTTTCGTAGATGTTCTTGAAAGATATTGCTCATAGCCCGTTGATACGTGGCACCGGCATTTTTAAGACCAAACGACATAACTGTATAGCAGTAGACCCCAAGAGGTGTACGAAAAGCGGTGTGCTTCTCATCTTCTGGATGTATCTTGATCTGATTGTATCCTGAGAATCCATCCATGAAAGACATGCGTTCAAAACCACATGTATTGTCTATCATGATATCGATAATTGGAAGTAGAAATTCGTCTTTTGGACAAGCCGTATTAAGATCTCGGTAATCTATACAAACTTGGACTTTTCCGTTCTTCTTCATAACAGGAACAATATTGGCCACCCAATCTGGGTGTTGTTCTTCACGAACAAAGCCACACGTAATCAGCTTTTTGACTTCTGTCTCAATCGCATCCATCATATCTGGTCTAAAGCGTCGTTGCTGTTGTTTTACAGGCTTGACATTAGGCAAAATGTTGAGTTTGTGGGTAGCAACTGTAGGATCTAGCCCTGGCATATCTTCATAACTCCACGCAAAGATGTCAATGTAATTTTTTATAAGTTTTATTAGCTTTTCCTTTTCATCTTCAGAAAGATTCTTACTGATGAATATTGGTTT
This sequence comes from Iris pallida, assembly GCA_029216955.1. Classification (NCBI taxonomy): domain Eukaryota; kingdom Viridiplantae; phylum Streptophyta; class Magnoliopsida; order Asparagales; family Iridaceae; genus Iris; species Iris pallida. The sequence goes on along the minus strand of JANAVB010029419.1, from coordinate 1,973,629 downwards.
GGACGTAACTCCATCTCCAACATCAATCTGGATAACCTCATCTTCTGTAGGTGGCTGTCGTTGTTCAAAACGAAGTTCCCATTGAGTATCCATTTGTTGAGCCCAAGAATCATTTTCAAATGGCTCTGATTCATCATCGGTTTGAACCATATTAACTGAGAGTACTTGCCCAGATTCACAATATGAGGAATGAGAAATATCGGATTCGATGAATAGAATTTCTTCCGGTTCTATGTTGTCTTTATATTGATGACTTTGATTATCAGAAGATAAAGTCATTCTTTCAATAAACTTGACAGCCATATACTCGAACAGGAAATCTTCATTGATATCAAAAAGTACAGAATGATCAATATTTACATCATTTACAGTCTGATTGCTATGCTTCGGATTAATCAACAGTGGACCATCATCTATCTTCTGCGTAGATTTGCCAAGATTGACAATCAACGGTAGTTCTGGATCATTCGTATAAGAAGTACGTCCTTTGACCTTAATCATAAAAGGTTGAACTTGGCTTTTAGCAGGAATATTTATTGATTTCTCAGATGAAGTTTGAGTTCTTCCTTTAACCTTGATCATCAAAGGTTGATCATTGACAGGTTGGGATTGGATTCGTCCCTTGACTATGATCTTCAAAGGTTGCTCCTCTGGCGGATCTTCATTAATAGAGTGATCCTCAGAGGGTAATTGATCTTCAGCCATGTCTGATATATCTTTCACATGCTCTTGTTTATAAAGTCTTGAATCAGAGAAGTAGGCTTCAACACCTTTGAATGGATTAATATCAGCAAACTCAGTTTTCACAACTCCTTGGGAGTCCACATATTTGAAACATTGGTGAAGAGTTGAAGGCACAATATTGTGCTCATGAATCCACGGTCTTCCAAGAAGAATATTGTAGGATATGTCTGAGTTGATAACATAGAAAGTTACCATAGTTCGAAGATCACCAATCTGAATCTGCAGACGAATCTTCCCTAGTGGTTTGCTCTTGCCAGAGTTAAAATCGACTATCGTAGTACTAGTGTAAGTCAGCTCACTAGTAGGAATCCTCAAGGGTCTTAGCATATTCTGAAGAATTATACTAATTGAAGATCCAGGATCGATGTAAATCCTATCAATTTCAGTAGATCCGATATATCCAGTGTAACACAGAGGTCTATCATGCTTGTTGTGTTTCAATAGCATATCCTCTTGTGTAAAGGTGATGTTAGAAATTGCTTCCATCACACTATGACATTGCGGACATGACACTGGTATATTATCATGAGTCTTGAGTTGTGCCAAGCATGAATCTGTTTGAAGTAAAGCTTCGCTCAAAGTCTCTCTGCTTTCTCTGGAAAGGCGAAGCAGTTCAAATATAGAAAGTCTAGCCGGAGTATTGGCTAACTGAGCTAGAATGTCAAATTTGTAAGGCTTCATCACCACCCCCTGATTGGTAGCAGGCTTCAATGGGATATCAAAGCGTACTGCCTTCTGTTTCCCCTTTTCAACCACAGACGGTTTAATAGGAACAGGAGAAGGTTGAACTGGTAGAGTTTCCACTATATCTTTCGCTTCTTTGGAGGATCCCTCATAGTCTTTATGGTACTCTTTTCCAGATCTTGTACCAGTAAATGTTTCTTCTTCAGACTCAGGAGAAGGAAATACCATATTACAGGATTTAATCTTTCTTCCCTTAGTCTTCTTCTTGTGAGGGTTGTTATAAGGCATTTCAGAACCTAATCCAGCAGTGGAATTCTGATTTTGAATCTGTAAAGGAAGACGTATTCCTTTATCATAATTCAAACCTTCTGCCTTTTGAAAGTCGTAACCCATCTTCTTCATGAGATGAACAGATTGCTGACTTTACAAGTGAGTGGGCAGCGGACTTTTGACAGGTGTTTCAACAGAGGAAGAGGAAGAAGCAAGACCTTCTGTAACCTCAGGAGAATGAAGAATAGATGTCTCTGTAGTTACGAAAGAAGGAGGATTCGGGATATGAGGAAAAATCCCTGTCGGAGCTTTTTTATAAGCAGCAAAGACTTGTTGTGCCCGATATAAAGGAACAGTATTCATGGCTAGCCACTGCTGATGGGTAAGCTTGAGCTTGGTAGGAGGAGCTAGACTTGGAGGACAGATTTTTAGTCCTCTCAGTCTACCTTCTAGAGGAAGGCCATCCCATAGATGATCCAAGTCATCAGGATTAGTAATAACATGAGAAATCATGTTGCAGGTTTTGACTTTCTTACCTTTCTTGGATTTTAAAGTTTTACCTTCATTTTCCAACTCAGGTATTAAGTCAGGATGTACCCACATGATTTTACCTTTCTTTAATGTGAGCGACAACAATCCTGTATTTTCTCCCCTGGCGGGCCGGATATTTACGATCTTCATCGTCGTCTTCGGAATTGGAATAATTCCATCTGGGACTTGCTGTGGAGGAAAAACTCTAAATTGAAGAGAGACCATGTTAGTTGTAACCGTATGGTCATCATTGGTTAAAGCGATAGCGCCACCATTTATCAGGTCTTGGATCTTCTTTTTCAAGACATAGCAAGCACTGGTAGGATGATTAATGTATCTATGATAGATACAATATTTGGGATTGTCAGTCAGATTCACCTCATTAGGCCTTTTTGGCTCTGGAATCTGAAGTTTGCCACTTTTTACCAGACACTGAAATATCCCTGGGATATCACTTTCGTCAAAAGAGTATTCTTCCTTTGGCCTGGAAGATTTCCTGATTATTTGGCGTCGTTTTGTTCTTGGAGAGATTGACCATAAGAGTATCTTTTCCTTTCACGTTACGATTGCCAGGATTATTACCAAGATTACTTTTCTTCCCTTTATCTTCTGAAGCGAAAATCATCCCATGTTCCCGAGCCAACCTACCATTGGTTTCGGTAGAAACTGCTGCTATGATAAACGAAGCCCAATCTGTGAATTGGGAACCTGTGAAGACAGCAATGGATGGTCGCAGATTCATCTTGCATGTATCGATCAACGCTGAATCTGGCATACCATGAGGCATCTTTAGAGTAGCCTGTCGGAAACGTTCAATGAACGTCCGAGTATCTTCTTTCTCCTTTTATTTTATTTCTATTAAGGAAGACATGTTCATGTCCATACCTCCTTCATAGAAGCGGAAGAGAAACATTGCCTTGAATTCGTCAAAAGACGAAATAGAGTTATCGGGTAAGCTACGATACCAGTCATAAGCCGAACCCGTCAAGCACCCAATGAACACTCGAGTGAGGAGAGCATCATTTTTCTGCAAGTGTACAGTCATAATATCAAAGTAATTGATATATTGACTGGGAGATGCTTTTCCATCGAATAAAACCTTAGATTGTGGTTTGAACTTCGGAGGGAAGGGTACATCATTCCAATGAGGAGGATAAGGTTGCTTAATCCCTAACCTCTGGAGCTGATCTTTGTGCCTCAAAACCTCAAACTGTGCTTGAAGTTTACGCACTGCTTGAATGGCTTCACTGGTTTGAAGAAGCACATTTGATTGAATAGTCGTTGGATGTACCGTAACCCCCACTGGAGGTGGTACATCTTCTGGAATGATGGGATCTGGAGATGCAGAATTTTGATTAACAGCAGGTTCTTGAATATTCGAAGGTATATCAGCCCCTTGACTATCTTGAGTTTGTGCTGCTGCTGGTACCGAAGTTATTACTGTGGGTTGAGCAGTTTGCTGATTCAAAATTATCTGATGCATGCTTTGCACCATGTTGAGCATGTCTTTCAATGATTGCTCCACGGCAGTGAGACATTTTTCCGTATTAGCAGATGACGTCTCTGGTTCATCTCCAACAGCGTAGGATTCAACCTCTCTTGAAGATATAGAGGGATTAGTATAGAAGTATGAATCCACACTATCGGTATCAGACTCAAAAGATTGAGTACCCCCAGCTTCTGAATCAGAAATCTGCAATTGTCTTTGTCTTCTTGATCGAGTATTCTGATATACTCCTTCAAAGGAATCAAGAAGTCTGTTGAACTGTTGTTGACCTGGAGTTTGGGACATGTTCCGTCTCGGTCGTCGTCCTCTGTTAGTATGAGATGCCATGTTGACTGATGCATATGACAACTCATCTTCTTGGTCTTCAGCTTGATGTTGAAGTAAGAAATTCAGTCGATCAAAAACTGATCGTTTTGAAGCTGAACAACAACAATTAATCACAACCTGATGATATCCACATTGATGTCTTTCTTGGGGGAGCATCGCCGGAGATTGTGAATTCTTACGCTTTTGCATTAACAATTCACGTAAGTCAGAAGGAATGGAGGGAATATTCTTCTTTATTATATTTGGGGTAGAAAAACGTTTAGTCCCCTGTGTATAAAGAAGATTACTGGCTTCATTCGCAGAACCAAACTGTACATTTTTACGCGTTTGGAGTTGTGTGCGTAAATCTTGAGATTTAGTACGAAGGACCCCATTTTTATGGCATGTGATTTGCAAGTTTAGTACTTTGCGTAAAGCAGTATAAGAAGGTTGTTGGTGTAGGACAGAAGTTTTACCAACATCACTTTTACGCTGTATGCGTTTAGGTATATTCACATTAGATGTGCAAACATCGTTGTGAATTTTATCTACACTGTCACAGACAGGAGAATTACCTTTACGCGTAAAACGTAAAAATTGATTATCTACCAAATCACAGACGGGAGATTTTGTTTTACGCGAGGAGCGTAATTTGTGTGAGTCTACCACGTCACCGACGGGAGACGGGTTCTTACACTCAGAAACATTAGAATCTGCCATATTACAAATGGGAGACTCATTCTTATGCTTTGAGCGTAAAATTTGGTTCTTACCCACTGAGCGTAAAACTTGATTCTTACGCAGTGGGCGTGAAACCTGATTATCTTCTCCGTTACAAACGGAAGATAAATCATCACACTTTGAGTGCAACTCTGAAGTAAGGACTGCCTCGTTACGAACGGGAGCCCCTACGACAGGAGTGGGAAGAATTCCCTTGTCATCAGAAGCAACAGAGAGACCAGAAACCACTTTGGATTTGGGAATCCAAACTTTTCGTGCTTTGCGAGACTTTTGAACATTGGAGTGGTGAGAACCACCCCCAGTTCGGAGCATTTCTTCATAGGCAGTCTGGTCGAAGTGCACGACCAGAGTCTTCTTGGTCGAACCGACCGAAGCATCATCATATTGAGCAATCACTTCCTCGTCGGAGGAGAAAGTCGTCCCCAGCAGAGTCGCCATTTTGTTTCACTTAACAAAATTGCCAAACAAAAGGTTAGATTTTGAAAATAAAACGAGAAAAAGTACAAGAAGTACAAATTTGATTCTGGGAAAGTATTGCTATGGAAGTCTAATTCGTGAATGATCACTTTGTTCCTTGGACCATATGATGATGAAGATCACTGCTTGAAGTAGAACAACTTGGAAGAACTAAGTCACCAGAAAGGTATCGACGCACTTGGGCACTGATGGCGAGGCCGAATGCTTTCCTGCTTTACTTCACTCTGTTCTGAAAGAAAAGTTGAAGAAGAATGCTTCGGAGGATCAAAATCTCGAAGTCCTGATCTCTGTATTCTCTCCTGTTCTCTCCCTGTCTATCTTTAAGAAAAATGAGACTATTTATAGACTGGGGCTTCTGTGCGTAAAAAAGCATCAAAATCTATCTTTACGCTAACAACTGCCACCCATGATCAGAGTCATCCTTTGTATACGTTGACACGCGTCCCATCATTTCAGTGAGAATAGGATGCATGTACACACGTTCTTCGAAATATGTGGCATGAAGGCCATGTAGCCAAACCACGTTCTATACTGACCAGAAAGAATAGGGCGTAAAAATAGCTCCAACATTCTCTGGGCGTAAAGCAGTAAGATGAGCGTAAAATAACTCTGTCATAAGTTTCCAGCGTAAAGTGGTTATTGAATAACCTTGAGCGTAAAATGGCTCAAATAGACTTTACGCACACATTGTTTTATGAGCGTAAGAACTCATGTAAAACTCTGTGCGTAAAAGAAACCATATAGTGAGCGTAAAGTAGCTCGATCCCCCATAAACGACAACAATGGTCTATGTAAAAGATAAATCCCATTGAATTCTATGGTAAATGCCATCATTAATATCTTCATGTTAGAGTTTGCATTAAATGAGAGATTTGACAGCTTTGTCCAGCGTAAAAGAGGCTGCTCTGTCCTTGGCGTAAAACCACCGGCGTGGACCCAAGCGTAAAATGATCAGCCTGCTTAGGCGTAAATTGATTAGCCTAGTCTTGGGTGTAAAAGAGATTATCTGCTCTTACTTGGTGTAGAAAACCGATCACTTATGAATGGGATGACTCTTGCTTTGAAGCACTTTTTACGCTCCTACACACTTGCCTAAGCTTCTCTTGCTAGGTGGAGAAGTTAAGAGGAAGAAGATGAAGAAATAAATGAAGAGTAAAGATGAGAGAGAAAAGGGGTTGGGTTTTAAATGATGATGATGGTAGTAGGTAGGGGTTTTCTTTTGGTTCATGATAAACCCAAAAGCAAACCAAACCAAGCTAAACCCAACCAAGCTAAGCCATAACCAATGAAATGCCAAAATAACCATGCCAATGCAACATGCTAAAAATAAAATCATGACTAGCTAACCATGACTAATAAAATACGGACCCGAAATATGTACACGTATACGAAAATACGTAACACGGATTTTGAGGGTGACAACTCTACCCACCTTAAAAGAATTCCGTCCTCGAAATTTTATTAAAGAGGCCAGAGGTGTCGGGACAAGTTACACTATCAGATGCAATCTACAGCTAAGCAATCAATCAAGCAATCAAATATGCAAGCAAGGATTCGAAGTATAAGGCATAAGAAAGATATTATACCTCACGAGTCAAACAGGTCGGGATATCGCGATCGGATATCATCCTCACGCTCCCACGTTGACTCTTCCAAAGAGTGATGACCCCAAACAACTCGGACTAACTTGATAGTCTTGTTCTTGAGTGTCTTCTCTCTTCGGTCCAATATGGACACGGGCCTCTCCTCATACGAAAGGTTGGTACCAACAACCAATTCTGAATGATCCAGGATATGGCTCGGGTCCGGGGTGTACCGTCGTAGTTGGGATACATGGAATACGTCATACACCTCAAGTAGCGATGGTGGAAGAGCGAGACGATAGCATACATCTCCTACTCGCTCCAGAATGTCAAATGGCCATATATACTTAGAACTAAGCTTTTCCCGTACGCCGAAACGAATGACGCCACGGTTAGGCAAAATCCTCCGGAATACATAGTCGCTGACAGAAAACTCAAGAGGGCGCCGATAAGAATCGGTCCAATGACGCTGGCGATCTTGGGCAACTCGAAGATGATCTCTGACTCTCCTGACCACCTCAACGGTCTGAGTAATCATTTTTGGACCGAGCATCTATCTCTCTCCGATATCGTCCCATGCTACCGGGATCGGCACTTCCTACCATACAGTGCCTCAAATGGTGCCATCTGGATACTAGCTTGGAAACAGTTGTTGTACGAGAACTCTAGCAGGTGCAGCTGATCTTCCCACGAACCACCGAAGTCGAGTGTACAAGATCTCAACATATCTTCCAAGGTTTGTATGGTACGCTCTAACTAACCATCTGTCTGTGGGTGATTCGCTGAGCTGAACTAGAGGCGAGTTCCCAAACTCTCTTGCAGGCTACGCCAAAAGTACGATGTAAATCTGAAATCTCTGTCCGAGGTGATACTGACTGGTACATCGTGCAATCTGACAACCTGCCGGAGATACATCTTTGCTAGCTGAGCCGTCGATTGACCAACTCTGAATGGGAGAAACTGAGCCACCTTCGTGAGCCTGTCTATGACAACCCAAATAGCATCTCTGCCAGCCGGAGATCTAGGCAATACAGTTACAAAATCCATGGTTATATGCTCCCATTTTCACTCTGGAATTGGCAATGGTTGAAGTAGTCCAGCTGGTCTCTGATGTTCAGCCTTAACTTGTTGGCAGACTAAACAATGAGAGACAAACCGGGCTATCTTCCTCTTCATGCCATTCCATAAAAAGTGCTAGCGGATATCACGGTACATCTTCGTGCCACTGGGATGAATGGAATACTGCAAACTGTGGGCCTCTGCCATGATCTCCTGTCTGATATCTCCACTGGGTACACAAAGACGCCTCCCATGACTAAGTATACCGTCTTCATGGATACATAACTCTCACTCTGCTCTGAGTCGCTGAAGCTTGGAATCTGCTGACTATGCCATCCGGATCCTCTAGACTATAGTGGACTGAACTTGCATGCTGGCCATCAATGTCATACTGGAAGGAAGGACAACTTCTATACCTATCTTCTGAAGATCGACTAACAGCTCTGGTTGCGCTGTTAGGAAATAAACTCCGGCTCTCCTGCTAAATGCATCCACAACAACGTTGGCCTTCCCAGGATGAAACTGCAAGTTGATATCATAATCCACAAGCAGCTCTAGCCATCTCCTCTGTCACATGTTGAGATCCTTCTGGGTGAACACATACTTCAGACTCTTGTGGTCGGTAAAAATTTCCACCCTATCTCCATACAAGTAGTGCCTCCAAAGCTTAAGTGCAAATACTACTGCTGCCAGCTCCAAGTCATGGGTTGGATAATTCATCTTATGATCACGAAGTTGTCGTGACACATAAGCTATTACCTTCCCATGCTGCATCAGAACACATCCTAAACCTCTGCCCGAAGTATCACAATACACTAAAAATCCTCCACTTCTATCTGGAAGCGTAAGAATAGGAGCCGTCATCAAGCCTCGCTTCAACCTCTCAAAAGAATCCTGGCACTCTACTATCCAAGCAAACTACATATCCTTGCGGGTTAACTGGGTCAATGGCGCTGAAATTCGAGCAAAGTCTGAAATAAATCGCCGGTAGTAGCCGGCCAAGCAAAGAAAACTGCGAATTTCTGCCACTGTGCTAGGTACCGACCACGTTTCAATGGCCACGATCTTCTGGGGATCTACCTCCACTTCTCCTCTGGTGATGATATGAGCCAAGTACAAAATACGATCGAACCAGAACTCGCATTTACTGAACTTGGCATACAACTGGTACTCCTTGAGAATCTGGAGGACAATTCTGAGATGCTGCTCATGCTCTGCCTCACTCTTGCTGTAGACCAGAATGTCGTCTAGGAACACAATTACGAACTGATCCAAATAAGGCATAAAGATACGATTCATGAGGTCCATGAATACTGCCGGCGCATTGGTTGCTCCAAATGGCATCACAAGGAACTCCCAATATCCATATCTCGATCTAAAAGCTGTCTTCGGGATGTCCTGCTCTCTGACTCTAATCTGATGGTATCCTGACCGCAAGTCGATCTTGGAGAATACTGCTGCCCCCTTGAGTTGATCAAACAAGTCATCTATCCTCGGAAGGGCGTATCTGTTCTTGATTGTCACCGAGTTCAAGCTACGATAATCTACACATAATCTGGATGTACCATCCTTTTTTTCACAAGAAGCATCGGGTCTCCCCAAGGCGATCCACTAGCACGAATGAATTCCTTGGTTCTGAGTTCTTCAATCATCTTATATAATATCTCTAGCTCTGACGGCGCCACCCTGTAGACTCTCTCTGACACTGGGGCTGTCCCGGGAATCAAGTCGATGGTAAACTCGATCTCTCGCTCTGGCGGCATCCCTGGAAGCTCTTCTGGGAAAACATCTGGAAACTCTTCGACTATCCAAGATAACTGTACTACTGCTACTGCCATCCACAACATTGGAGGAGAAGGTTCAACTTTTCCTCGGGAGAAGGAAAACTCCGGCTCGTCTGGAATGCTAAAAATAACCCTGCCAATGTGGCATTCTATCCTAGCATACTGGTCCCTCAACCAATCCATCCTTAAGACCACATCATAATCGGCCATCGGAAACTCTATCAATCTAGCAGAAAATTCTCTACCGCTAACTACGATCCGACACGAGAAAAATACTCTAACTACTCCCACAAGTCCATTACCAGTAAGTATACTGAGCCTTACTGATAATGACTCGGGCTCCAGTCCTACCCGTGTCACGAATCGTGCAGACATAAATGAATGCGATGCACCAGAATCAAATAATACTGAAGCTAGAAAGGTGTTGACGAGAATAGTACCTGCCACCACCTCACCTGGTGCTACTCCTTCCTCTCCTATGGTCAAAGCCACCACTTGACCATGCCCTCTGGATGCGGGTCCCCTCTGCTGAAAATTTCTCAGCCTGCTCTGGATCAGGGCTTGGGCTCGGGCATACTGCTGCGGTCTCTGCTGCTGGAATGCCTGGGCTTGCGTCGGCAATGGCCTCGGGAACGGGTATTGCAGCTGCTATTGGACTGGTGCTGGTCCTCTAACTTAAGGACTAGAGGCCGATGAATTCCCCCTGTTCGGGCAGTTCCAAACCCTGTGGTCTGGGGCACCACAAACCAAGCATAAACCCTGTGCTCTGCGACATTCTGATACCACATGCCCTGGCTTCCCGCAGTGTGAACATCCCACTGCGGAAGACTGCTTCTGCTTCTGCTGCTGAGGGTACGTCGGGGTAGAATGTTGAACCGACGTCACTGAGACCGCCCACCTCAGAGCTACAATGGTCAAAGCCCTGGCTGCCGGGGCTGGTGCTGATGACTGGTTCATCTGGCCGTGAGATCGCTTCCGACCTCCGGTCCTATCCATGATCCTCTGGGAGGTATACTCATGCCTTCGGGTTGCTCTCAACACTGCATCAAAAGTCTGATGTTCAAACTGCTCCACCGCCAATAAAATCTCTAGGTGGAGCCCCTGCTGGAACCGCTGGGCTCTATCGAACTCGGTCGCCACCATGGTGGAAGCAAACCGACTAAGCCTGGAGAACTCGGCCACATATCCATTGACCGTCCTGTCCATCTGCTTCAGATTGGTGAACCTCGTCTGTAGATCGTACCGAGCTACAACATCGAAGTACTTGGTCTAGAATCTTTCCCTGAATACTGCCCATGATAGAGGGGCCACTAATCCATCGGCCTGTGCTGCCCACCAGCTGTGGGCATGATCTAGTAACTGCAGGCGCACTACGGCTACCTTCTCATTCTCTGGAGTCCTGGCTGCTTCTAGAATCACCTCTGTGTCCTGAAGCCATGCATCTGCAGCGATCGCATCTTCACTGTCGTCGAAGAAGGGAGGGTTCAAGCGCTTGAAGCTGTTGGCCGCGCTATTACCCTGATGACCTTCTCTGGTCAAAGCATCTGCCACCGCCTGGTGCAAGGCATCTCTGCGACGATCCTGGAAAGCTAATAGGGACCTGATGAGACCCACCAAAGTGCCATCAGCAGGCTCTGCAGGCTGGATGGGCTGAATTGGTGGTTCTCCTCCGGTAGGCACGACTCTGGAGGCTACTCCTGAATGCTGGGCTTGATCTCCAGGTTGCGGCTGGTCCACGGGAGGTGCTCCGCCTTGCTGATCGACAGGTCCAGGAACAATGCCGTTGAAGAAGACGATATAGGAAACAATAAGGAAGGACCAGGACAGATCAACGATACAAGCATGTGATCAGCTCAAGATTATCAGGAATTTGAAAATACGAGCAGAGATCAAGGGCGAATACTGATTGAGACATCTATTCGATAAACCCTCACATGTCTTGATTTACAAGACCTGCATGGGCCACCACTAAAACCATGTAATGCCCCAGAACCAGAATACTGGAGAGGGGGGCGTACATAGCCAGCTACGTATATTGAAGTGCAACCCACCTCGCTATACGGTCACGGCTGTCTAGATACATGAGGGTTTAACTACAAGCCAACAGTCTCATATGGTCATGAACAAGCCTACTGTCTCAATCTCAAGCAGGCAATAATAGTTACAAGATGTCAGAGCACCAAATATATAATAGCAAGGTGTCTCATACATTACATATTGGATGATTAAGAAGCTAGTCGTTACAAAATGTCAGGACTAGCAAGAGTTTAGTCAGACATGATCAACCCTAGGATCTGTCAATCATGTTATAGCCCGTAGGTAAACAGTAAATAAAAGTGCAATACGAGTTAACACGTGCTCGCCGACTAAACGCCTCAAAAGAATAATTTTTACAATAAAGTGGGAGGACAAAAAGAAATCCACTCATTGTCAGGGTTACGCCTGGTGGTCACCATCTGACTGGAAGACAGGTGGATCCTCTGGTGCTACTCTGATATCTGGCCACACAAAACTAGCTAGGTCAGACCCCAGAAAGAGTAAGTGCCACAAAGGAGGCTTCACATACAAACTAAAACCAGCATATCACAATAGAATATGAAGGATAAATAATAATAAAGAGCTGATAATAATAGAGATAACAACAATAAACTGAGTACGAAGAAACCATTCAAGTAGCCAGTTCACAACCCTTAAACCAAACAAGGACCGGGGTTGCAGCCCTTCACCTGAATAGAAATCCGTCTCAAATACTATTGGTACAGTGAAGACAATAAACGAAAAGAGGACACAGAACTGCTCCGGGAGCCAGGTTACAACCCTTAAACAAACAAGGACCGGGGTTGTAACCAGAACTGGACCCCTGATCTTTATTTCTAAGGCCAGCATAATTAAGCATGGTATTAAGGTAAGGTAAAACATAACGAACATGGCATGGGATTGCAATAAGACAATAAACGAAAAAAGGGCACAGAATTGCTCCGGGAGCCAGGTTACAACCCTTAAACCAAACAAGGACCGGGGTTGTAACCCTTCGCCTGAACAAAACTGGACCCCCGATCGTTATTATTAAGGCAAGCATAATTAATCATGTCATGTCACAATCTTGCACAGGATCATGATAAGACTAAGCGGGAATAAACTCCATCCAATCAATCACGGCCAATCAAGAGTACGGCTTGATACTTTTAACTAACTAGGGTTATCACAGGCCTAATTACTAGCAAGATGCAATGAGATTATTCCAACAACCACAAGTCCTGCAGACCATCCGGTTATCCAGGTCGAATGTTCGTTTATGAAGAATGCAACACGTGACTGTGTGCTGAAAATGTGCCCTACTCGTCAGTAGGCTAAAAGTCCACTTGAGCGCCCAGATAACGGGATTGCATGTAGCTGAAAAATCTCTTCATGACTACTGGATTATTCTAGTTATTAGCCTTAGTTGAATTCAGTAGGTATCCCTGACCGTGGTATTAAGGGGTCCCTGTCCTAGACATGATGCAAGACAAGACTGGTTTATTTGTACAAACACAATTGCCCATGGTGTCCAGATCTTTTATACTTGTCATGTCAGGCTAGCTTCGTAACATCATGTCGAGATATATCATATCGGTTTACTTGTCAAGAGTGCGCCATAGCGGGCCACTATCGAGTTCTATTCTTACATTATCATGAATGAGAGAAACTTGCATAAAATAACTAGTGACATATTCTTAATGCCAAGGAAAAGATCTACAACTTTCATGTTGGGAGTTGGGAGAAATTCGAGCCACAATTCGGTCAATTAGGACATATAATAGTTAGAAATAGCCAAAATTGGCATTATACGACCTATTCTGCGACACCATATGCGGCCAACTGTGACATGCGGCCTATGCGGCCCAACTGCGACATCATATGCGGCCAACTGTGACATGCGGCTCATGCGGCTCAACTGCGACATCATATGCGGCCAACTGTGACATGCGGCTCATTCGCGACATCATATGCGGCCAACTGCGACATGCGGTTCATGAGGCTTAACTGCGACATCATATGTGGCCAACTGCGACATGTGCCTTATGCGGCTCATTCGCGACATCATATGCGGCCAACTGCGACATGTGCCTTATGCGGCTCATTCGCGACATCATATGCGGCCAACTGCGACATATGCCTTATGCGGCTCAACTGCGATATCATATGCGGCCAACTGCGACATGTGTCTTATGCGGCTCAACTGCGACATCATATGCGGCCAACTGCGACATGTTGACAGATAAACATAGAAATGACCAAAAATGCTTTTAACCATAACCTCCTCAAAATAAGTCAAAATCCAACTTTTCAAAAGTCTATTTTGGGTAAAATCGAATTCTCTACAACATGGAACAGTCAAAACATGAAAATAATAAAGTTTAATAGATCAAAACCCAAAAAAAACCAAAAATAATATAAACTTAGATCTACAAGAAAATATCCATCAAAATGAAAAAGGCCAAGTTCTAAGGTATCTTAGAATCTCGCGAGGAGGACAATAGAACAACAAAAATGGAGTTTTTCTATTAAGCAAGTTGCACTTGCCTAAGCTTCCCTTGGTAGGTGGAGATGTTAAGAGGAAGAAGATGAAGAAATAAATGAAGAGTAAAGATGAGAGAGAAAGGGGGTTGGATTTTAAATGATGATGGTGGTATTAGGTAGGGGTTTTCTTTTGGTTCATAATGAACCCAAAAGCAAACCAAACCAAGCTAAATCGAACCAAGCTAAGCCATAACCAATGAAATGCCAAAATAACCATGCCAATGCAACATGCTAAAAATAAAATCATGACTAGCTAACCATGACTAATAAAATACGAACCCGAAATATGTACACGTATACGAAAATACGTAACACGGATTTCGAGGGTGACACTACACCATCAAGGGAGGGTGCTACCAAAGTTTGGAAGAAAAGTGCAAGGTGGAAGTGTCATTTCCACAAGAATCTTCGTATCGGAGAGAGTTTCGTTAGGAATCACTCCTAATAGGTAATTTCCTATACTCTAAATCATTCTCCTATGATTTTTAATTAGTTTTGGAGCCCATAGGACTTACCCATGGTTGTGTCCCTTTGTGTCAAGGTTAGAGGCCTATAGGAGACTCCTAGGTGCACTAGGAGTTGTGTTTGTATCCATGTGTGTGTGTGTCCATATTATATATATATATATATATATATATATATATATATATATATATATATATATATATATATGTGTGTGTATGTGTGTGTGTATATATGTGTCCATATATATATATATATATATATATATATATATATATATATATATATATATGAAGAGAGAGAGCTCCATCGCCTTGGCGATCGTAACCCTAGCCGCCCCCTTTGTCCACGATTTCGGCTTGGCCTCTGGCCGGGCCGGGGTTCTTGTCTGTGGAGACGCTCGCTCCACCGGCGCCCATGGCTAAGACGTTCGCTGAGGCGGTGGCGGGGGTCCCTCCGTCCCCGACTCCATCGATTCCCATCCGAGCTCCGTCTTTCTCTAGGGGGATCCCCGTCATATCCTTCTCAGAGGAAGAGGAATCCATCCTTGCGGATCCCTTCCGCTTTGCTCTCATTGGAAAGTTCTCTCATTCACGTCCGTCTATGGAGGTGATTAGGAAAGCTTTCATGACCTTCAAGTTCGTCGGGCCTGTTCACGTTGGCTCCATCGACCCAAAACATCTCCTGATCCGGCCGCAGGAGGAGGTGGACTTCCTTCGCCTCTGGTCTAAAGACCTATGGTTCATATCGAGGGCCCCTATGCGGTTGTTTCGGTGGCATAAAGAATTGTCTTCGACGGAGGAGTCTCCTCTCGCTCCTGTATGGGTCTCTCTTCCAGGCTTGCCGATCCAATTCTTCAGCAAAAATGCCCTATTCTCTATCGCCATGGGGATAGGAAATCCTCTGCGTATGGATCGTGCTACCGAAGAGCTGACACGCCCTAGTGTCGCCCGCATACTCATTGAAGTTGATGCTAGCAAGCCCCACCCTCCCATCATCTCGATCCAGCTTTCTAATGGAAGACGGATCTCTCAGAGAGTCGAATATGAATCCTCCCCCATGTTCTGCTCATACTGCAAACATCAAGGTCACGTCCGCAGTTCGTGCAAAGCTATCCAAAAAGACAAGCAACCTATGAGCGAACCCTTGAAACGTGCATGTGATCCAGCCAATGGGAATCAAACTAATTTACTTAATAGGGAAGGCTCGACTCAAGCCCTTACTCATGCAGCAGTAATTATTGATCAGGTTCATCCTTCTTTGAGTGAGGCTCCTAACACAATTGATCCCGAGGCAACTTTAACTTCTCCCCTTCCCCACGTGAATTTGTCCCCAGCTCCCAATGCACCCTCCAATCCCGATCTGCCACCTCTTTCCCCTATTACCCAGGCTCAAGCCTCTCCCACAGAAGCCCTTATACTCTCCCCAGTTGACGGTTGTATTAATCATCACAATGCCATGGAAGAGCCTGCAGCTATCTCGTTAGGGACTAGTGACCTCACTGCCATGCCTCCTCCTTCAGAGGCACTGCTATCCACTATCAATCCCCCTTCCCTTCCTCAAGCGCCCTCACCAGACGATCCTCCTGATGACCAACTCGAGGAGGGAGAACTGCATGCGGGGTCTTGGGCACTCCAGGTGGAGGAAGAAGAGGCCTGTGCAGCACCACCAGAGACTGAAAGTAGCCGCCCTGCTCCTAGACAAAAGAAATTGCCGCCGCCGCTATCTGACCGAATCCTGCGATCGGCAGCTAAGATCCCTCCAACTCCATCCCCCTCGTCAACCTCTAATGCTTGACTTTCTCTTCTGGAATGTTCGAGGCATAGCAAACCACATGACTTTCAAAAGAATCAAAACTCTATGTCGTATCCATAAGATTCCTTTCCTTACTATTATAGAGCCAAAAGTCACTCCTGACCAACTTTACTTCTATCGAATCAAGCTCGGGTTTGCCATGGGTTTTGCAAACGACAGAGGAAATATTTGGATCTTCTGCGGCAAGGAAGGACAAATCTCTCTGGTAGATTCTACGGACCAATCACGCTCGGTCCTTTTCATGCATCCACTTCTCCCCTCTACTGCTCTTATTTCTGTGGTTCATGGCAATAACACGAAGGAAGGCCGTCGGGAACTCTGGGACTCTCTTCTCCATCTCCAAACCTTCTTCCCTCACCCTTGGATGATTGGTGGTGATTTCAATACTATCATTAGCTCGGACGAGAAATTCGGGGGCCTCCCGCCCAGTAAAAGTACCATGCGGGACTTTCGGGATTTTCAGCTGGCTGCAGGTGTTGTGGAAACACCTTTCTCAGGTAACTGCTTTACGTGGATCAAATCGGACGTCGGCCCTGACCGACAAGGCGCAAGGCTAGACAGGGTCTTATTAGACAAAGGCTGGTAGGAATGGGCTCCTCTCACTACATGTGATCACCTTAATAGGACGGAGTCTGATCATGCACCACTACTTGTCCACCTTCGTGCTCGAGCTTCAGTGCCGAAGAAACCATTCCGCTTCCTGTCTTTTTGGGCAGCCCACCCTACTTTCCTCATGACTGTCGAACAAGCTTGGAAGTCTGCTTACCATCATCATCCTATCATTAACTTGGGGATTAGGCTTTCTGCGACTAGGAAGGCTCTATCAGCTTGGAGTCACTCGACATTCGGTGATATCTTCCAAGCAGTCAAGCTTGCAGAGGACAAGGTTGTGGCAGCTGAGGTCGCATTCGAACATGATCCTTCTTTGCGCCCAATTCTTCAGGAAGCGCAGGCTCAGCTTAAGCAGAGGATTCAGATTGAAGAATCGTACTGGAAACAAAAAGCCCGGCTCAAAAGGGATCTTCAAGTGGATCGTAACTCTGGATACTTCCATTCATGTGTTTCGAACAAACGCCGTCGCCTTCATATTCACCAACTCAAGGGGGAGGATGGATCTTTTGCATCTGAACTTGAGGGTATCCAGAAGATTGCTAATGATCACTTTGAGAAGGTGTTCCTTCCTGAACCAGTTCAGGCTGATGAGGATTTTATGTCTGTCATCCCCAGACTGTTGAGTGATGAAGACAGTGCTGCCCTCACCCAAAAGCCTTCTATGGATGAACTTTATGCTACGGTTAAATCAATCGACCGTCACAGTGCTCCCGGGCCTGATGGATTCTCGAAAATCTTCTTCATTAAATGCTGGCAAATTATAAAGGATGATATCTTAGCTGCGGTGCACATGTTCTTTGATGGCTTCTCCCTTCCGAAAGTTATTACAAGTACCTTCCTCATCTTGATCCCTAAAAACAAACACCCTACATCTATATCGGAATATAGACCAATTAGCCTCTGCAATTTTGTTAATAAGATATTTTCTAAGCTCCTGGCTAATTGCCTCTCTCCTCTTATGACACGTATCATATCTCCGGAGCAAAGCGGATTTATCAAGGGCAGGGAGATCGTCGACAACATTATCCTTGCACAGGAAATGTTCAGCATGCTAGGGCACGATAACTGGGGTCACAATGCTGCCATAAAACTCGACATGAGTAAGGCTTACGATAGGGTGAACCGGAGGTTCCTATTTGCTACTCTTCGTAGATTGGGATTCAATGAAACTTGGATTAACATGGTCCTCCATCTTGTTAACAATGTCTGGTTCTCAACTATGATCAACGGCAACAGTTCGGGTTATTTCCAGGCGTTCAGGGGGCTTCGTCAGGGTGATCCATTATCGCCTATGCTCTTTGTGATTGCTGCAGAATCATTGAGTCGCAATCTTCAGCGTCTGGCGCTCCAACCGGGGTTCACTCCGTATTACTCTTCCAGTGGTTGCCAGCGTGTGACCCATCTCGCGTATGCGGATGATATCATTATCTTCTCGGGTGGAGACAGGAGATCAGTTCATATGCTTATGCAGGTCCTTCAGCGCTACGAGCGCACATCTGGACAGCTTGTGAGTGCTCCTAAATCAGCAATCTGTGTCACGGAGGATTTCCCCGAAGAAAGAGGCCTCTCTTTGAGTTTATTAACGGGGTTCCAGCTCAAACACCCGCCTATTACTTACCTCGGCTGCCCACTGATGAATGGCCGACGGAACTCGGCTATGTTCGAGGAGCTTAAGGAGAAAGTTCATAGCAAGATAGAAGGATGGCACAACAAGACTCTGTCGCATGGGGGTAAGCTAATTCTACTCAAATCTGTGTTATCTTCCATTCCTATCTTCTGCCTTGCTGCAAGTAACCCCCCTTTGAGTGTGCTTAAGCAAATTGAAGCAATGTTTAGTGAGTTTTTATGGGGATCGAAGGACGAAATCAGGAAACACTCCTGGATCGGTTGGCACCATATTGCAAGACCTCATGAGGAGGGTGGTTTGGGTGTTAGAAGACTTAAAGATATATTCGATGCCTTTACTATTAAACTCTGGTGGAAATTGCGCTCTCAAGATCTCTTGTGGACACAATTCATGAAGAGAAGATATTTTCCATACATTCACCCATCCCAAGCTAGAATCTAATCTAATGCATCTCATATTTGGCGGCGTATATTAGCCGGAAGAGATATTGATGATAGACTCCAACTGATAGAGGAAGAGGGGTCTAGCCTTCGGTGGACTCCAGCATCATCGTTCTCAGTTTCTTCGGCTTGGAAAGTTATTCGACAACCGTTCCCTGTTGATAATAGATTTCGTCACATCTGGAGTACTTGTATTCCGTCTAAATGGTCTATACTCATGTGTAGGATACTACTCGGACGCCTACCGACGGATGATAACGTCTAAAGGCTTGGCTACCATATAGCCTCTTTCTGTCATTGTTGTGAGCATCCCCAACCTGAAAGCATTAGCCATATATTTTATGCAGGGGATTTGGCTTACCAAGCATGGGATCACTCGTCATCGCTCCTTCGGGTTCGTGGTCGGGCGTCGAATCTGGAAGAATGCCTCTCGCTGTGGTGGAGTCGTAATAATCTTCATTCTAAGCAGATAACTGTTGCGGCTATATGCTGGGTTCTGTGGAAGAATAGAAACAAGTGGAGATATGAGCAGTTCAAGTATAATGGCAGACAAATCAACTTGGAGATCCATAGACAAATTGGCAAGGCAACGATCGCATGCTCCCATGGCAGGAAGAAGCCCTAAGTCTTATTTTTGTTTTGTTCATGGATTCATATGAAATCCTTTGTAATCTCTGGTTTGCCTCTAAATATCAATAAAAACGTCCTGTTTTGAAAATATATATATATATATATATATATATATATATATATATATATATATATATATATATATATATATATATATATGGACACACACACACACACATGAATATACATATCTATAGATACATATATACACACACCCTCACATACATATCTACATATAGACACACACATGAATATATATATATATATATATATATATATATATATATATATATATATATATATATATATATATATATATATATATATATATTTTTATATATATATATATATATATATATATATATATATATATATATATATATATATATATATATATATATATATTCATGTGTGTGTCTATATGTAGATATGTATGTGAGGGTGTGTGTATATATGTATCTATAGATATGTATGTGTGTGTGTGTGTCTGTATATATATATATATATATAAAAATATATATATATATATATATATATATATATATATATATATATATATATATATATATATATATATATATATATATATATATATATATATATATATATATATATATATATATATATATTTATATATGAATGTGTGAGAGTTTAGAGAGGGTGAGAAAAAAAAAGAATGTGTGAGAGTTTAGAGAGGAAGAGAGTTGAAGGAAATTAGAGAAAATGAGAGAAAGAGATTGAGGGTGAGAAGAGAGGGAGAGAGTAGAGCAACACAGCAGCTGGGGGGGGGGGGGGGGGGGGGAATTTGGGGCTGCTGTCCCCTCCCCCCAAACAGCATGCCATAGCAGCAGCAGCATGCAATAATAGCAGCAGCAGCAGCATGCAAAAACAGCAGCAGTAGCAGCTATAGCAGCAGCTATAGCCCCCCCCCCTTTAGCCCCTTTAAACCCCCCACAAACCTCCTATATATATACCAATATATACATATATATATATACCTATATAAATACTCCTATATATAACCATATATCCCCCCTGAAATGGCCTATGAGTGGGTATGTGGAGTGAGATTAGAGAGTTAGAAATTGTGGGTTAGAGTTTAGCTATAGAGAGAAATAGGAAATAGTTGGATGGTAGGTGAAAGGGTAAATTTAGAATACGAGTGTCGAACGTGTCCAAATTTGAAATAGGACTTAGCTATTGTGAAATAGAGTTTGTGGGTAGGCTCCTAAGTTAAAATCAGGATTTTGTTTGGGATTAGGAGAATGGTATCTCATGATATCATTGAGTATCTTGCGATACTCAAGATAATGAGAAATTAGACAACATGAGTCATAAGATGGACTGGATGTCCACTTTACCTAGAAAACATGGTAGGTAATGTTAGTATAGGTTAGTATCCTACTACCCTAGGAAGCCGGGAGTGGAACTCCTAAGGGAAAGCTACTTGGCCTTAGTGTTAGAGTGGGAAGGATAAACAGGATAAGTAGGAATAATACCCATTTCACCACATATGAGTTTAATACTTTAAGATATAGCTAAAATTAGGATATTATGGTTGGTAATGGTTGGGAATAGTAGACTTGGACTAGTTTTGACCTTGGTTGACTACGGTTGAATATTTTGGACCAAAAGTCAACCGAAAGTCAACCGTAGCCTAAAATTTACTAGAACTTGACCAAACTCGACCAGTTAACCCAAAGTCAACTGTTAGTCAACGTTAGTCAAGTTTGACCTAAAGTTGACCTAGGGTTGACCAAAGTTGACCAGTTGACCAAAAGTCAACTGTAAGTCAACTGTTGACTTAAATCGACCTAGTTTAATTTTGTTTGACTTGCATTGACCCAGTTTGACTTTGTTAGGCCTAATATGACTTAGATTGACCCTGTACAATCTAGTTTGACCTTATTTGACCTAGATTGACTTAGTTTGACGTGTCTTGACCTAATTTGACTCAGTACGACTTAATTTCACTTCCAAACTATTATATTGATACAGTATTCCATCTGTAGGTCCTCGAGGCACTGTTCTTGGACTCAGTCTATTTATCCATCACATTACAGGCGAGTATATTCTGATAACTTTTCCAATTTACGATAATTGTTATAATTCATGTAATTAGTGTAGATATGCTTGTTCTCGACACATTGGTCACACGGATTGGTATTCATGGATCTCGACATAAGATGTTATTCCTCGTTATCTTGGTATATATTGTGCAAGCTCCCTTGTAGTTCTTGTGCAGTATATGGACATCGATTCTCGAGGAGACTTGTTCCCTTCTCGTAGAATCCCGTGTCGTAATGTGTCTTGCTTGGATCCACTCTACCAGTCGAGGACGGGGAGTACTAGTGTAGATGTGTGGTCAATACCCGCCTTGTATATCTTGTGAACCTTGTGAATGCCAATCCTACACCACACGTATGATTGGCTAGATCATGACCTTGTGCAGACCCAAGCCGGCCACATGTTGTAGCTAGTACTCACACACCTAGATAGATGATTCTTGATTCTTGTACATATCATAATCAGTTTTACTTGCCTTGTTCTAGCTCTAAATTTACAGCTTACCTTGTCATGATACTCACATGTACATTCCATAATTTCTTGTATATAGTCTCTATTTACAGTCTTATAACTTTTGTCATATCTTGTGAACTGTTGTTAGTTGATTGTGCTCGTTCCATCCTGACTGGATATGTTGACAAAATATTACAGATACCGATGAGGAGGATTGCTGTACCTACTACGGTCCGGTTGACGTAGTGGGCTTAGACTTGGAGACTTTGGTTCTGCAGGGCTTAGCTCCGTCCGACGAGCCTCTGGCTTAGTTTTGTTAGAGTAGATATTTTGGACTGGACCTTGTCTCCAGCTTGCTACTTATGTTATGATATATTATATTTTGGGATTGTATAACCATATTATTCTGTGACTCTTTCTCTCGTTGTTGAGCTGGATATTGCACTTGTGGTTTTTATCTATCTAGTTTTCGTGCCATGATTCTTTCTTCTAGATTGTGATTGAGTTTATCAGTATTTCATACTATATTCCTCCGTGCAGAGATGAGAGGTTATTATATACTGTTTGTTGGCTAGTAGACCTACAGCGTTCTACGCCATTTTTACGGTATAGGCTGGGCGTTGTCACGCACTTGTGCCCCTACCTAGGGTGCGGGTCGTAACACTCCGTGAGGCTTACGACGGAGTTTGTGACGCAGATCAACCAGGCCCCAAATTACAAGATTATCTCAGACGAATGGGTTATTATTGGCCCACGATGATAGCATATGCTGTTGAATATGCAAAGAAGTGTAGGGCTTGTCAGTTTTATGCCGACTTCATTCATCAACCTTCGGAGTTTTTACACCAGACGGCAGCATCTTGGCCTTTTGAAGCCTGTAGTATGGACATCATAGGCCGAATCAGGCCGCCATCTTCCAGAGGACATCGGTTCATCCTAGGTATAACCGATTACTTCTCCAAATAAGCGGAAACTATACCGTTCACCGAAGTGAAGACGTCGAACATGATCAGTTTCATCAAACATCACGTTATCTATCGCTTCGGCCTACCTTGCAGAATCATCCATGATAATGGTCTATAATTCGCGAGCAATACATTCTATCGGTTCTGCGATAAGAATCGAATCCAGAATATAGCCTCTACTACCTACAATCGAGCGGCTAATGGGTTAGCAGAAGCCTTCAATAAGACCATCATTAAAATTCTCAAGAAGTTCGTGTCTTCAAACAAGCACGATTGGAATGAAGCTCGACGAATGTCTCTGGGCCTAATGTACAACGGTACGGACTCCAACAGGCAGTACGCCATTCTCTCTGGTTTATGGAAGCGAAGTAGTTCTCACTACACCAAATAAGGTCTTTTATGGCCCACAATTTGTGCCGTAAAACTAATTTTATGGCTCACAGGGTCATGCCGTAAAAGCTCCAGCCGTAAAAGGGTACTAGTAGTTACGGCGTGCAATAATTGGCCATAACCTCATTAAATTCACGCCGTAAGTGAAGTTACTGAAAAACTTTGGATCTTATTTACGGCCCAAAATGCAGGCCGTAAATGCTAAACTTTTATGACACAAAATGAGGGCCATCAAAGTTTACGATTGCTTCAGTTTATGGCACACATAGCAAGCTGTGAATACTTAAGACAAACATATTTAAGGCTTGTATTTGTGGGCCGTTAAAGGGTTTATGAGTTTCATTTATGGCTCGTAAGGCGTGTCATGATTATTATTTTTTAAATAAATCCACATTTGAATAGCTACAAATACAAATTACTCAACCAAAATAAAATTGACTATAATATAGTTCTCACAGTATTTTTAACATAAATCAAACAAATATCACATTGATTGAGAATATTTTCTTACAACAAGTAGATCGAGATACAAGTTGGAATAAAGCCACAAACATTAATAAGATGATACAACAATATGGTAGAATATTAACACAAAGCAAAAGTATTTAAACAAGATTTCCAAGTGCAAAAGTCTTTAAACAAGATTTTCAAGAACAGAAATCATTTTCCCGCTACAAGACTCAAAGCAAAAGTCACTCTCTTCACTATACAACTGGACACTTCAAGTACTTCATACAAGATTTCCAAGTCTTCAAGCTCACACGTATAAGATAACTTATTTTCTAGAAGCATGCTTCCCCTCTTCTTTAAGCTTTACCTGAATAAATATAAAAATAATATTAATACAAACAATAATGATCAAAATGAGACTCCTATAGTTTCTAATATTCTTGCATGTATGAACTTATGTTGTTCTCATAGAAAGACTCGTCAACAACCTGCACATCTGCCCAATGTAATAGAAATCCCCACGCTGAATTAAACAGGAAACACTTATTTGGACACATGTATCCAAGATTAGTTTTTATCCATTCTCTTCCTTTTATTGCATCAAGCAAATGGGATGATAAACTAGAGTGTCATGGGATATAAGATGTCGGATAATTTAAAATGTTCACCAATAAGGCTGTATCTAGTTCTTATTCCTTTTTCTAGTTTTAGTTGTGACTAGAGATTGCTTTTATGGGACCATATGCTTCATCTCTACTAGAATACTGCTAGCATGTGTACAAATTGCTAAGCATGTGTACAAATTCCTTACAGTTAGATACTGAAATAAAAGAGACTCGCTGATTTTGCTTCACCTCTACTGGAATATTGCTACCATGTGTACTAATTGCTAAGCATTCTTCTACTACTACTACTACTACTGTTTGTAACAATCTTCACAAAATGACCCCTGTGCTTTGAGTTGAAGATTGATACTCTTTTGATACTGGGTTAAAGACTGATACTCTTCTGATACTGGACATAACGTTCTCCCCTTCGCTTTGATACTACTACCACCTTAGCTCTGATACTGCTACTAGTAGGCTGCATTCTTATGGGAATGCATAGGGAAGCCGAGATAGATATCCAGCCACTAGTTTTGGTAGCCAAAGCATATGAAAGTTCAAAAATTTAGAGTCTGTAGCTTGGAAAATAGATGGCCTCTGACGACAACACATTGGTCAAGGACAGTATAATCTCCTTTGTGGAAGGGAAGGTAAAGCAAGAAGTCACCCTAAAGCTTCAAAATGTGGAATGTAGGGTGTTGGAGATCGAGCTGGAATGTGTACCCCTCAGCCAATGATGATGACCAAAAAGACTTAAAAAATAAAATAATTAGAGACAGATAAATCTTGTAATACAAAGTACCCACGAGATAGTTGTATTAATGAGAAGCCTTGTTATTTGTTAGTTTGTGGAAGCATCTCACTTCCAAAGGTATATAGAAATAAATGTGAACTCATTCCAGTTTGCTCTAGTAGAATTATAATGTTTGGTGGTACTCGTAGAGTATATTGTTGCGACCAATTTACAAATCCTTTTGATAATGAAGTCGAAACAACTATAAAAGTTTATTTCTTAATTGGAGATGAATCAACCAATTTAAAGATTCTGAACCTTCATAGAGGTACAAAATAGGTTGAGGGGTAGGAATTTAAGATAATGAGTGCTAGTATTTTGTAGATGGAAATTGGTTGTGGATTAGGTATTCATTGTGGTTGTATTTTTTAAACTCCCATTACCTTGTTGTGGCAGCTCTTTTTTTTTCTAGAGAAGGTTATACAACTATAGACGTCGTGTAGTCAAGGGTCTGATACTACCAAAAACTCTTGAATGGAAGAAGAAATCATCTGATACTACCAAAAACTCTTGAATGGACCTTAGATTGGTGCATATTTAATAGCATGTTTGGCAGGTAAGTATTTATCTCCATCATACCAAAAAATAGATGTGTAAGAATTTGAATTGAATGATAATCCATCAATTCTGGATCCTAATCCAACAATCCTATTATTCTATTTCCAATTTTCTATAATTCTCCTAGCAAATCCTAAAAGAAATGGTTTTTAGCACAGAAAAGGAATATCATAACTGTCAAAGGAGAACATGAAAGTACATAACCAAACTGCCAATATGAACATACAATATGAAGTTAAAACCAACAATAAGATTTGAAGACTCAAGACCAGCTTATGCAAAAGCCTTAGTAACCTGCAGAGATGATTATTAGAACACTACAATTTCTATATACAAGAGGCAAATACCTTTACTGAAATATACATGTAGTTGAACAATCTTCAGTACTAGAATGTGCTCTTGTTTTATAAGATAAAAAAATTTACATTTATATATTATACAAGTCAATTACTGTCTAGTATTAAACTTTAATGAAAGGTTATATATATAAATGTAATAAGAAGCTAAAATATTGCATGTGATAAGGGTCCAAGACTATTTATATCAATATCACACATTTATTGAAGACTTGAAGCTAATATATAGTTGACAGGTTTGCTCTCGCTCAATTTGCTGTGTCAGACTTGCTGCCATATTCAGCAACATAGGTGCTCACCAGATGCCTAAGCAATCTTCTAGGGCATAACTTTCAGAATGAGGGAACAAAAGCGGACAATGAACAAACCCACACAATTACCTACTCTTAAAGGGAATGTAGTTCATTTAGTCGTATGGAATATATATTGACTGCATAGGAAGCAGGAACAAATTGACATTAAAAATTCAACACCTTGAAACAGACTAATAAAAAACAGACCATCTAGGTATCCAAGAGGGCCTAGACAGAATTAATGCAGCATGCTTAGGTGCTTCCCCTCTTTATATTCAGTACACTTTTGGCAAGTATAAAGGGGTACAAGTTAGGAAATGCTAGGGTCTACTTTTTATACTAAATTAGTATTTGATGACTTGGAAGAAACTTATTCAATGTGGTTTCTTCCACCCCGATGTGGTATTCACCTATTCATTATTCTACTGCCCAAATTTCTAAATGAAGGAAAGCATTCACAACATAGATTGTTTCATGCCACAATCTACCAGTGACTTACATCTAGGAAGCACATATACTACAAAATAAATGTCACATCACATACACATAGTATCTATGTCGAATAGGCATCAGACATACAGGAAACAAACACTCGAAAATATATTTGAACACGAAATCAATGCTGTATTATTTTTTGTCATAGCAATGTAGCCTTCCATTGACCCTTCTTACTCATCAACTCTATCATCCTCCTCAGGCCGATGAGGTATGTATCTATCGATAATATTTTGCTTTCATTCCTCCTATTATTGTTAAAAAAAAATTCCTCTATTTTTATCAAATCTTCAATTACATAAGGTTCATGTTGCAGTTACTTCTTTTTGTACTGTCATTTCTTTTTCTTTATGGTTAAGCATGTGAACAAATGACAAGTATTCTTCTCAATATAAATGCTTCTTTTTTGTTTGATTTTTTCCCTATAGGTGACACGGGATTGATAGCAGGCAATAATAAAATAGCTTGAATGCTGGGTTGAGTTGAGTCTTTCTCCGTTTACAAGTATTTCTCAATTTTTTTGTAAAAATAGACTCGTAGCATGTGAACAGTAGACAATCATAATTAAAAGATTTGTTTATAAAGCAAACAGTCAATGAAAACCATTTAATACAAAGAAGCACAATAAAACCCTTTAATACAAAGAACATGGTCCATGAAAACAATCAATGAAAATCAAAGAATACAGGAAAAATCACAATAGAAACATAGACAATAAGGTTTCTTAGCAAAAAGAAAAAGAAGTCATACGAGATGCCTCTATGAAATTCAAACAATTAACAAACATAGACAATATTGTACCAACAAGTAGAAAAAGGAATCGAAACATAGACAATGGTCCTTACATAGCGAGTCACATGGTCTCTATGCCGCCCTAATTGCACAAAATTTGTCCTGAAAAAATATAACAGAGATCAGAGGAATTCGATAGAATGCACTGGTCCAATTAACCGAACCATAACATTTTGAGAATACCTCGAAGTCACGGTTCGCCTGACTGGAGCTGGTGGCACCTTTGAGGAATTTGATCGAACACCTACCAGTCAAGTTCGAATCAAAAAAATCAATGAAGGTTTACGATCGAACCAAAGCTCACCGATGAAGACTCATCGAGAAGGATGATCTTCCCGGAGAAGAAATACATGAGGTTAAAATGATCTTCGTCGATGAAGACTCGTTGAGAAAGAGGATCTTCACCGACGAAGACTCATCAGGATCTTACCTTACTTGAGAAGGAAGCGGTCGCTTGCGATCGTCCACTCGGAGAATATGAAGCCGCTATGTTTCTTTGTGAATAGGGTTTTTAGGTTTAGTCGTGTCTCAAGCCCTCATGGTTTTTGACTGAAACCTTATGTTTTGTTTTTGGGTTTGGTAGATAGAAATTGGGGAGGGAAATTTTCTAGTTTCGCAGTTTTTGGGCTTGGTGGCAAAAAAATTTTGTTACCAAAACTAAACTATAGGCAGGAAGTGATTTATGGCATGAATTTGGTAGGCTATGAAAGTCCATTTATTTTATAGCCTACAACGTAGGCCATAAAATGACGTAAGAACCTTATATGTTATGGCTTGCATTAATGCATGTCGTAATTGATAACATTTAACGGCCTTAAAAATGCATGCCGTATTAAAAAGCAAAAAAAGGGAATTTACGGCTCGTATTTATGGTGTGCCATAAT
The DNA here is from genome assembly GCA_029216955.1 of Iris pallida. Lineage (NCBI taxonomy): Eukaryota > Viridiplantae > Streptophyta > Magnoliopsida > Asparagales > Iridaceae > Iris > Iris pallida. The sequence continues at coordinate 1,944,696 of JANAVB010029419.1, read as the reverse complement.
ATAATATCATTTACGGCCTACATCTAATACACGCCGTAAATCAGAGGCCGTAAAAGCCCAGATTTGGTGTAGCGTCTTCCTCTAAAAATCCAGATTCCCTCTCTTCGAGTAGCCTTAGCCAGTGAGTTGACTGCCGAAGAAAGTTACCATCTGCGAATACAAGAACTCGAAGCGCTAGACGAAACCGCTTATTAGCTCAGCAGCGTATTGAGCTATACCAAGCATACCTTTCCAGAGCCTTTAATAAAAAGGTGAAGGAAAAAATCTTCCAAGTTGGTGATCTGGTCTTAGCAGTTAGAAGACCAATTGTCATGACGCACAAGACAAAAGGAAAATTCTAGCCTAAATGGGAATGTTCTTTCATTATAGAATCAGTGTATTCTAACGGTACGTATCGACTAACCAAGCCTGATGGTGACTTGCTCATGATACCGATCAACGACAAGTTCCTGAAGAAATATTATGTGTAACCTTCATGAACAGCGTTCACATATACCCTGTTTTAGTCATGTAAATGTACAGTACAATATTTATGTGATTAAAAAAATTATTTAACTATTATCCGTATTTTAAAAGTCTTGAATACACCATGGATAATAGGTCCTCTAAAAAGATTCTCCAGTGGAATTATTTTCGTTTTGGACTCTGCCCAAACTCGGTCTGACGAAAATAAGTCACGTCCATATTACCTCTGAACTATTTTCCGATAATTATTTCCCCAGTGGGATGATTAAGAAACATTTTGCCACGTCCATATAACCTCTGAGCAAAGCATTCATTAAGGATAATCACGTCCATATTACCTCTGAATTATCTACTCCTACCTAATGTTATATATCCTTCTACGCCCATATTACCTCTGGTCAGATATAGAACATCCTCTGCTATTACGTCCATATTACCTCTATTAAGCAGCTTCTTTCAACTTATTATCAATATTCAAGAAACTTGAATAGAAAACAGATAATAAGTCCACATCAAATTCTCCAACGGAATACCTACCAGAAATATCCATACTACGTCCATATTACCTCTTGTTCTGATATTTCACAAACTTCATTCATGAATTTTGAAAGCCAAAAGATTATTTATTAAAAATGTCTATCAAAAGACAGAGAAAATAAAAAGATACAGGAGTCTTGACGGCTAATTGAGCCTATTAGAAGAAAAAAATCTAAGGGATACACAATCGATTGATACTATCCGTTAGAGCCGCAATTTCGGCTTCGGACTTCGCGGTAGCACAGCGGCGTGCCTCTCCTTGAAGAGCAGCCTCATCCTGGAAGGGGATCAGATTTACGTGCTCTCCCTCCAACTTCACTAGCTGTTCTTTTAAGTGGTCAGAATTTGTGGCGATCATAGCAGCCTGAACCAAATAGTCTTCCTGTTCAAACGTCGCTGTCCTCAAGCTGGCCTCCAGTTGACCAATCTCACTTTGGATCTGTGCAATGTCATTATATTTCTCAGTAATCTGCGCAACCAGCTTATTCTTTGAAGCAGCACGTGCCTCATTCGCAGCGCTGAACTGCTCATACTGATCAGCCAATTCAATGATCTCTTGAGCGAGGGCATCCTTTCTTGCTTGGAAAGTAGTCCCCTTTCTGCGAGAGTCACGAATAAGTCCTCGTCTTCTGCACAGAACTACGACGTCGGGCTCCGTTGTTTGGCATCCCAAAATCTGGCCACCTGACTTTCCAGATCATTCAGAACCCTCCTTAGAGTATTAGCCCGCTCTTCATAGCCGGCGATGATCCCAAGGACTGCCACCTGGCATTCAGCAACGGCTTTCACGGGGCCAAAGACGGTGTTTCGGTTCAAGACCCCAGGAAGCTTTACTTTCAAGATAGAATAGAAAGCTTTGACAACTTCATGGGCCATCTCGTCGTCTTCAGTAGAGGTCGTCGGGGAGGAAGCTTGATGAGGTTCTTCCGCTCCAGGAAGTAATGCCTGACAAGAAGCCGAACTTGACAAGAAAACAATATATGTATCAGTAACAAAAAGGGGCAATGCGAAAGAGTTGTAATTTCGTACCTTCGGCATGCTCAGCGCCAACTTGGGCTAAGTCATTGGTCTTGGCTTCAGGAAAATTGAGAGCAGGCCCAGGTTGTTTAAGAAGAAAAATATCGAGATCTCGAGCAGCATCAGGATGGGTATCTTCTATGGCCCCAGCTGGACCGGGAGTAGATTCAACAACAACACCTCAGGAGGCTTTTCAACCTCTCCTTCTGCAATCGATGTCGGCTTACTGACAGAATCCTCCGCACCAGCAACTCCAGAGGAGCCAGGGACAACCTCTTTTCCTCCTGCAATATCTTGGGCTATCTCTATGCATGGTTCCTTCTCTTTGACTACAAGGGAATACACAATGGTAGTCAGCGTCACGAGGAGCACGCAAAATCGAAGTCAACAAATCTCATCTGAAGAGAGGTGCAAAGATAACATACCCAGAGGAGGGTGAGCTGATTGGACTTGATTTTTATCAAATTCTTTCATCACAGCTCCTATCGCAGACATATCCTCCAAAGAAATGTCATAGAAGGGACTGGCTTTCTGATCGCCGTCATGGTCTGGGCCTTCGCCCTGATCATCTCTCTGCTCAAGCCTTACAACTGAGGAAGACCCGCCCTTGTCCCTCGGTTGAGGACGAGTAGGGGACACTGTTGTTATGTCCACCTCTTCAGACGAAGAAGCACCTGTCGCAGTCGTAACTTCAACATCCTGCGCAAAGGACAAACGCAATGGTGAGAAAGCTTCTAACGGTTTGACCAAAATGGCTATGGAGTCTAGGAAGGGATCTACCTCCCGAATGGTAACGGCCCGCGACGCCGTCTGCCGAGAAGATCTTCTAGGAGGAGGCAAGCCGGCGCTCACGTCCGTGACCTTCTTTCTCCCTCGGGAGACAACAATCTTCTTCCTTTTGGGTCGTGGAACCAGCTTGTTGGAAGCTTTCCTCTTATGAGGAATATCAGGAAGAGGTTCTTCAGTATCCTCTCTCTGAGGTGCTACAACAACAGGCTCCTCAAGAGTGACTCTCTGCTGTGGCACTACAACCGGCTCAGCTGAGGGCACGGGGCCTTCCTTTCTATGACCGCCCATTACACGCACTCTTCTTATATCTGCAAGAGTGGGAGAAAGCCTAGTCCTCGATATCAAACTCTGCTCACGGTTATACCAAGAGTAAAAGGTATTGACCTGAATATAGAACTTGGCAGCAGTAAAGAGCATGTGGGTGTCAGGCTTATCTTCTGGCAGGGTAAAAACTGTCCCCGTACATCCAGTGTTATAGTAGCCCCATGTATGTGCCCCGTCGATCAGGCTTTCTATCGACTGCAGATGTGGGATGGGATTACCCAAGAGGAGCTGGCTGTAGCTGAACTGTCGTACAAAGCGACTCGACAGATAAGGTTCCAGAAAAGTGTGGTTCCTATTCCTGAACACCAGATGGAAAGTCCTGATGGATTGGAGCCAACGAAATGCCCCAATAGGAAGGCTAGTAGTGAGTGCTCCCTCATCTACTAGGGTGTCTCATGCACAGCCACTACCAGATGGAGGCGACACTTTGAAGAATTCATAATTCTGCAGAAAACTCAAAGCCTTTCTGCAAATAGGCACCCCTGTAACGATCCAATCCGCATCTTTGAATCTCCGAAGGAAGGCATCTTCCGCCAAAGAGTCTGCCATTAGCCCAACATTCATTAGTTTGGGACAGTACAACACCAGCCATCCCATCAGATAATGAAAAGAAAATTCAGTCCTAATAAAATCCTTTCTGCCATCGGGCGTCACCGCGTTCACAACGAAGTGTCGCAAGCTCCGTTGGATGGCGCAGACCATCGTAGGAAGCAGGGCAAGCTGGCATCCAAAGGCCAACTTTACAGCCGGAAGTATCATACTTCGGCTTATTCTTTTAATAAACCCTGAACCACCAGGGACTACACAATCACGAAGCCATGTCATCAGGAAAGCGGCTAGCACTACCTTTTTAGACAGCTTGAACTCGGCTTGCCTGAAGAAATGATAAACCGATAAGTTCTCCTTAGGATCATCACTATCTTCGGTGTCTACAAACCCGTGATATGCCATCAAATGCTCTATCTCAGATTTCGTCAAGGGCTTGCGAGTCGAGAAAGAGACTGGGCCGTCTCCTTCTTCTCTGATGAAGATGTAGTTGGTCCAGGCCCTCGTATGAGAAAGAAATCCCTCAGTCTTACACTTCTTTGTGACCTGGTGACAGATAAAGTGGTGACAGAGTAACTCTTTGTACACCTCCATCATCTCGGAGTTCTCCCTCTCCAAATCCAGGAGCTTTTCATCACAGGGGATGTATTCTTCGTATGGCTCAGTCCCCCAGGGAAGTTTTGATATCGCCTGCATCTCATGAAGAGCCAGACCCATCTCTCCACCCGGAGTGAAGAAGGTACACATGTGATAGTTGTACAACTCCACTAAAGAGATAAATATAGGCCAGTTAACCTTAATACCATATTGGGTGGCTCTAACGGCATAAAAAAGGTCGGCTACTTTTAGGGTGGCTTCGTAAGTCGAGAGCACCCATCCAGTAAGGTCGCTCCAGAATGGGACAGAGTACCTCCAACCTTCCATCCGTAGCTTTCCTCTCGGATACGACTCCTTCTTTGACAGTATCAGATTGGAGAGAGTCTCAGCAGCATAAGGGTGAAGATTAGTCGGGACATCATTTATTATGGCCCCAGGATGCTGTCCCCTCGTGGAGTAGGATGTGGAGCCCTTGACACGCTTGAAAGTGTCCTTCTTCCGGTCACCAGAGTTGAATTGGATCCTTCCAGAAACGACCCCATACAGTTCAGGGCTCAGGTCCCATTTCATCTGCCTCCGCACAGCCATATTAGTAAACGCTGACAGAGGGTATTGGCGTTTTATCAATGGCAACCATATCCTTTGGTTATTTAACCTAACTACCAGAGGGTCTTCTAGACATATCGTTTCGTCATCCTCAAATCCCAAGATGCCACCAAACATGAAGTGCGGTCTCTTAAAGCTCCGTGCCTCTCCGAGTGTGAACTTTTCATCATTTATCATCTGTTTTAAGAACATTTTGTCCTGCTCAAGCATAGCAATCACCCGCACTGAAGGCTGGTTATGACTGATCTTCACCTGAGCTTTTGTGACCATTACGATGACAAGGCTTGAATCCAGACCATGGCAGGCAGAGCCAAGAGGAATCCCTCCAAGAACCGGGACAACCATGTCAACTGAGAAGACATAAGAGAAATTCAGACTCAGGATCTGCAGAAAAAAAAAAACTAAGTTCTAGAGGAATCCTATGCGCCCAAACAACATATGAGCGCATAAACATACAAACAACATGTGGACGCATAACATGCAGCAGCATGTGGGTGCATAACACACCACAGTGTGGGCGTATGCTTCCGCGGGCGCATATGAATGCTCACAAAAACATGTTGCCTTGGGCACATGAGCCCAGGCAGAGGAAAAGTCTGAGCGTCGTAAATTAACGTTCAAGACTTTGTTTTGAGGCGTAGCCTCACCCATGATCGGGTCTTGGACTAGGGAGGACACTGTCGCAGGAGGAGAGCCACTCGGGCAGCCCCTTGCCCTTCGCAGATCTCTTAGCGGCCTTGGGAGACATGGTTCATGCAGAGAAGAGATGAAAAGTCTTCTGGTTTGAAGAAAAAGAGAGTAATGAATCCTCTCTCTTCAAGGCCTATTTATAGGCATGGGACAAACACTATGCGCCCACTACTCCTATGCGCCCACTGCATACTATGCGCCCACTACGGCTTATGCGCTCACATGAAGACCTAGTCTCTAGCACATTATGCGACTACCAATTCTTGACGTGGATAACGCATGAAGGATGGACCTCTTCAAATTCTACTCCGATGAATCTGTCAGTTCAAATTTTTGAAGAAGATCTCAACAGCCATCTCTCTAACAGTCTGGCCAAACTCTATGCGCCCAAAGGGAGAGCTATGCAATGCGTCCATTACATCACGAGAAGATGGTCCATGCTTCTTTCAAAGTATTTCGAACTCGTTCAAGTATCGAAAACTTTGAAGGGGGTCTTGTAGAAATATGAAAATTTTAGCATTCTTGACAACCATGCGCCCAAGCCAGGGAGTCATATACGCCCAAGCCAGGGAGACATATGCGCCCAAGCCAGGACAGCCCACATGCGCCCCAAGTCACCAAAGCAAGTTATGCGCCCATGTTGATGGCATACACCTTCTATACGTCCACTCTGGACTCCTCCAGAAGGGGGCACAACATAGCCCTGTTTTAGGCTATGCGCCCAAGTCAGGACAACCCCCCGACTCAGTCAACACCCACGATCAATCGTGCACCGAAGCATACGGCCATGTCAGTCTCCACGAGCAGTCGTGCACCGAAGCATGCAGCCACGTCAACCCTACGATCAATCCACGATCACGCAGTCTGCATTCGCCTACACTCTATAAGCCCAGAGCAGGACTATGCGCCCACATGAAAATTAGTATATTTTCTCATGGGCGTATAACATCATTCCAGCACAAAAACTACTATAAAAAGGGGTCTCATACCTCTTCAAAAGATACAACGGAGAGCATTTTAAGAGCCAAATTGCTGCCATTCTTGCCAGTGAGCCGAGAGTTAGTAATTTTCTTAGGTTTTCTCCCACTTTTGTAATCGGAGTGTTAATGGAGTAAAGGAGCAACTGTCGCTCAATCTCCATCGTCCCATTCCTCAGAATTCTTTTTGTACTCGGGGATCCTCAGCGCAGGATCTCTCAGGCGTACTCGATTTATGGTGCCTTGCGCTAATAAGAAAAGACAGCATTTCTTCTTCTTTTTTGTGTGTGTCCACACAAATTTGGACTTTCTTATATCGATCCTAGCTAATTTGACTATTCTGGACTCCATGGAACGGTCCGTTCCATCATCTGAGATCATCTTGCATAGTTTTGACATCTAAAAATATTCTGTGCTAAAAATATCATATCGCGAGTATCGACTCCAATCAAACCGAGGCAAGTACTTATTTATGCTTTCATGTACAATTACTTTATATTGTTGTATTTCACTTATACATACTATTTTCCATGTCTTGATTGTTTACACACACACGAGAGTCTAATGATTGATTAAATTTTATATTTTTTTATCGTTATCGTGACTATGTTTACATGATTGTGAGGTATGGATATTACAGAGGTACAATTACTGTGTACGTGAAAAAAGCCTGATTGTATTGTTGGCAATCCTCCTGTTTACGGGGGTGGGCCGTTTGTATCCTCATCATTCGTCCAAGCCTTCCACGTGTAGGAACATTGTACTTCTCATGACACGTGCACTATTATTGATTACATGAGTTTCTTCAACTTGTCATATTTTTTATTTCCTTTATTAGTTTCTTTTATTGCATGATTTTTTGATCATATTGTACATATATTTTTTCTTTATCCTTGTTCTCCATGTTTATTGTTATATTGTATTATCTTGTACTTGTATTGTGATGGCTAGACTTGTAGTTGTTCCATTATTGACTGTAAACCTATTTTTTTAGCTTAGTCCGTTGCTACCCTTAGCACTTAAAACCTTGATGGAGGAGATAAAGATTTTTGGAGGCAGAGCTTAGATTCTAAATAGATTAGATAGTTCATAAAATTAATATTTAGCGAATGTATTTCTAAAAGTTATTTTGATTTATTATTGGATTAGTAAATGGAATAGTTATTGTGAATGAGCAAATAAATAATTTTGTGAGTAAATATTATGTTGATGATTTTTATCGAGGTTTAGACAGCGTACTTCCGTCGATGTTACGTCGTAGGCTAGACTTGGCCACATACTCCTATCCCAAAAGTGGGACCGGGTCATGACATTTGGGAATGTTCACATGTCTACTAAGATATTTTTTTGCCCCACTAGTAGCAATGGATCCAAGTCCCAACATGTAAATCAAGATATAAGACCAGCCAAATAAATATAAGTGATGCCTGTAAGAGAGTCTTGATAAGCCAGTCCAGTAGGAAAACAATGTACTCAAAATGAATCCATAAAATACTACTCCGTGTAAAAAACTTGTCAGAAAATAAGAGATGCATATGTATAACATGTAATGAAAAAACTATCAGAAAATGAAAGTAATCAGTGTAAGTACTTGCCTCAATTAGTTGGAGTCGATGTATGTGACATGAGCATGTCGACATAGAATAGAACAAAAAATATAGTCATATTTGGTCCCAAGAGTAACGATGTCGTGATCCATAACATCCAATGATTCCAAGATAAGCCCAATATAGAGAAAGTCCAAAGTCGTCGATTCGGTTCACTAGTCATCTATATGTTCTACGATTTAAATATAATATAAAATAATTTTATTAAGTTTTAGAAATTTAATATGTTGTAGATCTCCGTGTCAGCTTACTAAAACATCAAAAATATCACAAAAGAGAGTTTAGAATCTCCCTGAATCTCGAAAATAGTGCGATACGTCAACTTTTGGATAACTGACACTCAAATAATTTTAAAGAAAAATATATTACGAATTTTCTAAAATAAATTAGATATTATCAAATCTAAGCTTAATACGGTTCAAATAGAAACAACTGAGGGGGTGAAACGGAGTCCAAAGTTAGGAGTTATTGCCCTTTAAAGTTGCTACATCTTCTAAAAAATCAGGTTGGTTTTGTGACGAATTTTGGGCTATTTTGGACGAAAAAGAGAGAAATTTTGGGAAAAAAAAATGAGAGATGATTTTATTTCATACGTGTTTAATAGGTATATATAATTAGTAGTGATTGCTTAATTTAAGTACGATTAGAATGTAATTAATGTAGATATGATTAGGATTACCTAATTTGGATAGGATTAGGATTAGTTAAAATAAGAAATGGTTAATTATAGATATGATTCCAATAGGACCATATGTACTTAGGATACTTGGTAATCCTAAGGATTGATATATTTGTTTAAATGAAGATATGATTAATGGGTTATAAGACAATGATTGGCTAGAGAAATTCTATTAGGATTAAAACTAAAAGAAATCATGATTTGTTTAAATAATTATTTAAATATAAATTAGGTTACTTGTTTAGAAAATATTTAAACTATTAATTAGATAATTAATCAAATAATTTCAAAATTACATTTATTACATCATAATCCAATAATTGATCCACATAATAATTTAAAATAATATTTGATACTTTTAAAATGATTTAAAATATATTTTTATAAATTTAAATTTTTTTTAAAATAATTTGGCAAATCTTTTTATCGTTCAGAAATACTTATGATTTTTAAAACCATTTTCGAAACCAAAATTTTGAAAGTGCAAAAACAATGACTAACCATCTTTTGTAATGTCAATAATAAAATTCAAGAATAAAATATTTTTATTAAAATAAATTAGTACTTTCAAACCATTAATTTTAAACTAGTTTTTGAAATACATAAATAATAAAAAAAATTATCTTTTTACAAAGTTTCAAAGAGAATTTATTTTTTAAACACAATATTTAAAATTTAAATAAACAAAATAAAATAAATAATTTTTTTGAAAATAAAATAACAGGGTTTACATCGCTCTTTCAAACGGGACTGAAGGATTTCAAATATTCAATGATGTTTCAGGCTAGGGATTGGGATGTGTGCTCATGCAATGAGGCAATGATCTTTTGCCTCAAGACAGTTGAAGCCGCACGAGAAGAACCATTCCACGCACGACTTGGAGTTAGCGGCAATTGTGGTCGCATTAAAATTATGGCAACAATCCCTTTATGGCATGTCGTACAGCATCTACACCGATCACAAAAGTCTTAAGTATCTCTACACCCAGAAAAAACTGAACTTACGACAAAGGTGTTGGCTACAACTAATCAAAGACTAGGACTTACCGATCGAATACACGTCGGGTAAAGAAAATTTTGTGGCAGACGCTCTAAGTCGAAAATATATTGCCTTGATATCTACCACCAACAAGCTACTACGGGACCTAGAAGAGATGGGCATCGACCTCCGAGTTTGATTCAGGGGAGTATAGTTGGCGCAACTACAACTGGTAGGACGATCGACTTTGCGAAAGATGAAACCGGCGTGCTGCGATTGATGGGTCGACTATGTGTTCCGGATGACTCATGACTCAGAAAGAAAATAATGTCAGAGGCGCATTATATAAAGTATTCATTGCATCCTGGCAGTATAAAGATGTATAAGGACCTCCGCATAACCTTCTGGTGGCACGAAATAAAAACAGATGTGGCACTCTTCGTGTCTCAATGCATGGCCTGTCAGCGGGTGAAAGGTGAACATCTGAGGCTGGACGGAGAGATGCAGAACCTGGCGATTTCGAAATAGAAGTGGAAGCACGTGAGTATGGATTTTGTTATTGGCTTGCCGAAGACGCCACAAAAAAATGATGATGTCTGGGTCATCGTCGATCGACTAACCAAGTCAACGCATTGCATTGCCATCAAAGTTACTTAGAGCTTCGATCGCCTGGCTCAGATATGCCTTGACGAGATAGTACAACTGAACAGAGTTCCAGTATCCATCGTCACAGATCAAGATGGACGATTTTTGTCGCGCTTCTGGAGTAGCCTTCAGTCTGCTCTGGGTACTAAGTTAAAGTTTAGCACTGCTTGCCATCCTCAAACCGACGGCCAAACGGAGCACATGAATCAAATTCTCGAAGACATGCTACGCCTATGCGCAATTGGTTGAAGTCAAGTTGGAACGTCCATCTATCTTTGGCCGAATTTGCATATAATAACAACTATTAATCCAACATCCAGATGGCGTCGTACGAAGCTTTGTCTGGGCATAAGTGCAGATATCCATTTGTTGGGATGAAGTCAGAGAGTGACAAATTCTTGGCCAGAGCTGGTGGATCGTAGACTTTATAGAAGGTCAGGCTTATTCAGGAATGACTAAAAGTAGCACAGAATCGACAGAAAAGCTACGCCAACGTCCACCGACGACCCCTCGAGTTCTTGGAAGGCGATCACATATTTATGAAGGTAACCACCATGCGAGGAGTCACTAGATTCGGCACAAAGGGAAAGCTGAGTCCAAAATTTGTTGGTCCTTTCGAAATACTAAAGCGAGTCGCCCCAGTAGCCTACCAAATTGCATTACCACCAGCACTGTCGGATGTGCATGATATCTTCCATGTCTCTCAGTAGTGGAAGTATGTGCACGATCTGAGCCATATGGTAGATTTTGGTCAGATAGAACTGAAGGAAGACTTATCGTATGTGGAAGAACCTATGTAGATCTTAGAGCATAAGGATAAGTTGCTTCGTAATTGTGCGATCCCTCTCGTTCAAGTGCTCTGGAGGAACCATTCTGTTGATGAGTCGACCTGGAAAATCGAACAGAGATGAAGGAGAAGTCTCCTTCATTGTTCTCTTAGAGCTAGGTTCTATTCTTAAGTGTCGAGGACAAAACTTTTTCTTAGTTGGTTAAGATGAAGTACCCCGTCCCAACACTGTGTCCCGTTCTTCATTCGTGGGGAATGCTGTTAAGAAATACTGTTGCTATTGATTGATCTGGATCGACTGAATTAAGATCATTTCCTCATTATGGAATGACTTCTTCAGAATCAAGTCCCATATTCAACATGCTGCGCCACGAGGATGGGCTCTGCGGTTGAGTCGGAAGAGACCTCCTATTGCTCAATTTTTTTATGCCATACTTGCTTCTTTGGCTTTAATTTTATGAATGTATTTTCGTGAATATTTTCAATAGAATTTATTACTTGCGTTCTTCAAACTTCATATTTCATATCGAACTCAGAATAGAAGGGTAGATTGTTGATCCATTACTTATGCGATTTCATGTGATCATGTAGGCTCCATCTAGCACAACCGACCTTTTTTCCTCTCACCTTAACAATCAAGATGACTGGTTGGACCCTTTATTTCCTTTGACCCTCTTGTTCTCCAATCAATCGACAGAATGTTAGTTGAATATGCAAGAACACAAATGCTTATTTTCAATGAACTGTTGAACGATTTCTCACATACACTCGCTATAAAAGTGTTACGCCATGAAATTTCTACTTGCTTGTTATGTTATTCATGCTATAGAACTGTGTTAAGCAAAATACTGATTCATTGAATAAATGTTGCCACGATAAGGCAGGACATGATAAAAATAGTTAAATTCTTATGTTAGACCATGCTTGAGTAACTAGTTTGGTCTTTCACGGTCATGGATAACTTGTGCACAAGGTAAAGTTTCCTCGAACAAAGAACCCGGGGTCCACGAGACCGATTTGACCTAGAAGGAAACATGATAGCTGTGCTGGATACTAACATGGGTTTTTCGGGAGCTTTCAGCGGGGCTCGCTACTTGCGCTGAAAGAATCGCCATCTCAACCAAGCTATAGTCCGGGATGGCTTGTGGTGTCAGTGACCTTTACATATACATTTAAATACTATGGTAGTAAATGATAACAATTGACTTGGAAGAACATGCTACACATTGCAATGGCACGCTCTGCCGTAGCTAAGTTCTCGCATAGTTTATGGTATTGTGGCTATCATCTGCTTGCATGAAATTCACTATGGCTAAAAAGACCACTAATTTTTTAACATGTTTCATATAATTTCTTGAACCAAATGAGAGCGTGATATTTAATTAGCCATTCACTAGTACACGAAAATGTACTAATCCTCGCTCTCTACAGGTATTACGAACCAGGAGGAGCGTGCCACCTAACTGAAGGCAACACTTGTGTGTTTTGAAGCCTCGTCTGTGAGCCAAAAGCTTGTTTCAATCCTTTTGAATACTCTACATTCAGTTTAAACAAGATGGCTCGACTTCCCTCGATAGCAGGTGGTTTGAATATTTTGGTTGTAAAATGGGATGTAATATATGGAACGACTATCTCATCATCGTTCATTTTGTAATCGAGTCAAGTTGTAAGCCCGCACGACAACTATTGCAATAGATTCTTGTAAATGATATTCATTATCAATGAAGTAAAGTTTTCTTCTATTCCAAATGTGGTGTTCAATTTCTCTGCATACTCTATTAGATGTTGTGTTTCAGATAACCTTAAGATTGTCTTGTGCGAGCGCAACTTAGGCTCGTACGGGCCTCACGCCCGGAGGACGACTATCGATTCTTCAGAATCAGGACGTGACAAATATGACCTAGCTATTTATACATAATTATTATAGTCATCAATTAATTATTTGTAATGAAATACAAGGGACAATTCTCATACTTGAGATGAGATAAAGTGAAAGTATGCCATGATAACTCACAACGTTATTCTGTAGCGATGATTCAAGACGTTCTTCTGGAATGCTAATTTACGACGTTTTTTAGAACGATGATTCATGACGTTCTTATGGAACGATAATTCACGACGTTCTTATGGAACAATAATTCACGACGTTATTCTGGAATAAATTTTTTTTAATCTTCTTTCTATTTCCCTCCAACGACGGAAATACCATCTTATCAAGTGACAGTCCACAAATTTTACTGTTAATTAAGATATCTCATGACAAAGTTACTAAAAATTATTCACAAATATAGATGCCAAGACTACTGTTTTAAATAATATAAATATAAGCCATAAAAATACGAAAATAATACAATTCTAAATAAATAAAAATAAGCTACTGATTATTCATATGCAATATTTAGGATTGATGGTTTAGAAATAAACTAATCCTTGAGATCAAAGACACAGAGTTGACAATTAGGTATACTGCAATTTGTTAAGAGATGATCTTAAGAATTTGTTATGATCATTCTTATCATTATCTCGGGGTGTTCTTGGTCGATCATGCCACAATTTAAAAGTTATGGAAGGCTTGTGGCTTATATTGGGCCTTAGGACTGAGCTTATGGATCTTGTAGTATATGACTTGACATCCCCAATGTGAGTGACGTATGTCCCTAGTGAATAGCTAAAGAATCTCTCTAGACGAATTTTTGGTTCTCTACGCTATAGGATGTACGAAGATATTTCTTATTAGACTCGCTCAGAGATTTAATATGGTGCCCATTTGTCCTTATATCCTTCAAACTTGGTAAATTTCTTATGAAATTATAAGAGTACGAGACATTATGCGTCTGTTGGATAAAATATGTTATGTCGGAGCCTTCAATAATTAAGCAAGACCAACTACCGTGGGTACTATTTTCGAAATAATATTCGATATTGGAGAAAGAAGATCCTATTAAGGATAATATGTGTAGCAGCAATGTAAATTATCAATAAAAATATGTCTATAGAACTTCGGATTTATGATAGTTGGCAGGACAATCAGACATTCGTAGTCTACCTATGGATTAGACAAACTTATATGGCACAAACTTTAAAATTTTCTAATTTATATGAGCTTTGCGACTTTAAAATATATACAACTATATTAATAAATACCAATATTTTATTTGGTAATTTTTATTTTTGGTCTTTGGAGAATTAGCAATCCGCTACGACTTACAAAAATTAGTTCACGCATATACATTCCTGTCACATCTTACAACCATTTTATTTCAATTATTTCATGGAAGTACCCAAGAAAATATAGTAATAAACTGTGCCAATTCGCTAGCGGCCTCTTCATTCATATATGGCTCTACTAATTTACTTTTTTCTTCTTCTTTTTTTCCTTGTTTGGTGGTACGTCCATCAAAGTTGATTAATGTGTTGGACCACTGTTTGAAACAACAACAGCAACAAAATCATTATCGAAAATTTTGTGGTCCACTGTTTGAAACATTTTCCTCCATTCATCTTTGTTTTGGACCATGTCGTTGTAACATCAATAAAAAACCATATATTTTGTTAAAAACTCCATCTAAACTTGTTTATGCCTACTTCTACATTCAGTGACTCCTTTGAGTAAAATATCCAAAAAAAAAAAAAAATTACCAACATAACGTTAATGTTCGGTAATATTAAAGAATGAGTACTAAGTTTTACGAAATTGTAAATAGAGATACATATTGACAAATCTTATGATGATTTATTTATTTTGCACTTTGGCGACATAAATATTTATTCGTTAAGAATAGTAAACACACAAATCGATGTAGCACCCACATCATCATTATCAATGGCGAGTGCGAGTTGTGTGCTATTAATTTATTTTTCCAAATAACTTGCATAGTGTGTGGGAATATATGTGTTTTTAATATGGACTAGCTCACATTTTTTTCGTGCCGACTTGGAACAACGACGAGACATACGTCGTTGGATTCGCAGCGTCGAACTATTTCTATAACAATATTTTCAGCGAGTTATGTATCACTTTTTTTGAGTGTCACCCGTGGGACACGAAAGTGATGCTCCGAAAAAGTAATATGAAATTCGTTGAAAATACTCTCATATGGATAGTTCAACGATGTAGATCATATGAAAGAGGTCTCTTCACTTTCCGAGATCCGCACGAAGATTTATGAGTTCGTATCTGTGGGGAAAAATTAAAAATAAACTTATACGTAAATGATGAAAATATAAATGACGTATAAACTTATTTGCTTTGGGTCTAGGCGACCGTCCGAATCCCTCATGCCCAAGGCTGACACCGCGTTAGACAATCTAGCTGAATCAATGCATGTAGAAATATTTTTTGGGTTCTAATATTTGAAAATTTCTTTCTACTCGTCTATTTCTATAAAGTTTTTTTGCCCAGTAATTTTTTTTCCTATATCTCTATAATTATAATGCGACTTAAAAATGGTTTAAAAGTGAGCCATCCAAACCGTTTTTATATCACACACTAATTATAAAAATATATTTGAATACTTATAATTAATTACCATTGTACGTGCCATTATTTATATCCTCATATAAAAATAATTTAAATTTCTTATAACTAACTTTAAAAATAAGACAAATTGTGTTAACTATCCCTATATTTACACTTATTACAGAAAATACTCCTACTTTGAAACTAATTACACGGACCATCCATATAGTTAATATTTTCTATAAAAACTTATAACACTGACCACCCCTATGTTTTATAAAATTTAGGTTCATTTACACAAACTACACCTAAGTTTTGGGTGTATAACACACGGAATACTCCTACTTTTAAAATAATTATACTGACCACCCTCTCTTTAAAAAAAAAAATAGAGGTAGTTAATGTTATAGCTTTTTATTTTTATCTTGAAGTCGGCATACCCCGTGTAATAAACATAAAGCATATTATGAAGATGGTAAATGTAATTAGTTTAAAAGTAGGGGTACCCCGTATTATAAATCCAAAACTTAGGAAAGTTAGTGTAAATAACCTACACTAACCCTAAAATTTATAAATGAGATGGATGCTCAGTGTAATTATTTTCTAAGTATGGGTAGTTCCTGTAATACTCATGAAACATAGGAGGTCACTGTATTTATTTCTTAAAAATAACTTAGAATTCTTACAATTATTTACAACATATATATAACAAATTCAAATTAAAATATATTCAATATTTAAACTAACTAAATGATATTATCTAAACATACATCCAAAATTTCATAAATAACAAATTTTAATAAAAATATATTCGGTATTTAAACTAACTATATGGTATTATCTAAACATATATCCAAAGTTCTACAAAGAACAAATTTTAATTAAAATATATTCAATATATAAACCTAAATAATATTATCTAAATATATATATTCAAAAATTTGATTTAGTTTTTTGGGTAAATGACAAAAAACCTCTCGTTAAATATACACCTTTTGCGTAGAAAGACCTTTTAGAATTTTTTGGCAGTTTGCCCCTCTTTAGATTACAAATCTGCTCGATTAGGCCCCTCCAGTATTTTTTATACCTAAAATGCCTCTGTCCCCTCTACCGCCCCCCCCCCCTCCCCCCGCTGCGGCGGCGCCGGCGAGCCCCCCCGACCCCCCTGCTCCTCTTCGCCGGCGAGCGCCCCCTACGACCCCCCTGCCCGACCCCCCCACCCCTCCTCCCTCGCCGGCGATCCCCCAGCCCCCCCGACCCCCCTGCTCCCCCTCGCCGGCGAGCGCCCCCCCGACCCCCCCCCCCCCCCGCCTGACCCCCCACCCCCTCCTCCTCCCTCGCCGGCGATCCCCCATCCCCCTCCCCCTTTCCTCCTCGCCGGCGAGCGCCCCCCCGACCCCCCTCCTCCCTCGCCGGCAATCTTCCAGCCCCCCCGACCCCCCTGCTCCTCCTCGCCAGCGAGCGCCCCCTACCCCCTGCCCGAACCACCACCCCCTCCTCTTTCGTCGGCGATCCCCCACCCCCCAGCCCCCCTGCTCCTCCTCATCGGCGAGTGCCCCCTTCCTCCTCCTCGCCGGCGATCGCAGCTCCAATAGCCGAGGAAGGAGGGGGAGGGGAGGGGTAAAATTGTCATTTGGGGGCTAAATGAGCATATTTCATACTTTTTGGATTGTTAAGTGCATGGAGACTTTTAGTACAAAAAACGGAAATCTAACGAGGGTTTTTTGCAATTTACCCTAGCTTTTTTAATATTTTTTTGAGATGTTCTTTTGTCACGTCCCAGAACCAGAGTACTAGAGAACGGGAGACAGACATAGCCAGCTACGTATATAGAAGTGTAATCCACCTCGATATACGGTCACGACTGTCTAGATGTATGAGGTTTTAACTACAAGCCATCAGTCTCTTATGGTCAAGAACAAGCCTAGTGTCTCAATCTCAAGCAACTAATAATAGTTATAAGATGTTAGACCATCAGATATTCAATAGTAAGGCATCCCATATATTTCATATACAGATGATCATGAAGCTAGTCATACAAAATGCGATGACTAGCAAGAGTTTCAGTCATACATGATCAACCCTAGGATATGTCAATCATGTTACAGCCCTTAGGCAGACAAGAAATATAAGTATTCAACACGAGCTAACACTTGCTCGGTGGCTAAATGCCTCAAAAGAATAATTTTACAATTTAAAGTGGGAGAGCAAAATAAACCCACTCGTTACCAGGATTTCTTCTAGTTTTCACCATCTGGCAGGAAGGCTAGAAAATCCTCGGGAGCTACTCCAAAATCTGGCCATACAAAATCAGCTAGGTCAGACCCCAGAAAGAGCAAGTACTACAAGGGAGGCTTCACTTAAGAACTAAAACCAACATGTCAGAACATAAACAAGAATAATAACAAGAAGACATGAAATGTAAATAAGGAAACAAATGACGAGAGCACGAGGAAATATTCCGGAAGCCAGGTTACAATCCTTAAACCAAACAAGGACCGGGGTTTACAAACCCTTCACCTGAATAGAACCGGGTCTTTGGCCATTTAATGCTAAGAGTAAAACGTAAACAAGCATACCCTGAGATAGCCAAGTACTGGACCTAGACAAGACTAGACAGAATTGGACTCCCTCCAATATCCACGACCAAGCAAAGAGTACGACTTGATACTTTAACTAACTAGGGTTATCACAAGTCTAGTTACTAGCAAGATGCAATGAGATGTTCCGACAGTCACATGTCCTGCAGCTATCCAGGTTATCCAGACGAGGTTCATGTAAGAGTTATCAAGAATTATTAGGTAACTTGGAGTGCAACACATAATAGAGTGCATATTATTTGTTTCAAGAAGTGCCCCACATGACAGTGGGCCAAAAATTTGCCCTACTCCTCGGCAGGCTACAAGTCCATCAGGTGTGGCCGGGATAACGGAATCGTCTATAACTGAAAACATCTCTCTATATGAGCTACTTTAATCAATCTAGTAATTAACCTAGTCAGATTCAGCATGAATCTCTGACCGTGGTAACCAGGGATGTAAGTCCTAGACATGATGCGAGACGAGACTGGTAAAGCACATTCAAGAACAATCACCCACGGAGTCGAGACGAGTTATTACTTAGTATGTCAAGATAGCCGTCGCAACAACATTCAAGATTACATGTCAGGTTTACTTATCAAGATCACTTGTCAAAAGTACGTCACGACGGACCACTATCAAGATAACTTATCTTGTTAAGAGTGCGTCACGATGAACCACCAACAAGAATTATCATGTTAAGTTACTTGTCAAGAGTGCACCACGACGGGTCACTATTAAGAGTTATTATGTTAAGCCATATTGCCATGCCGTGTTCAGGGTTAAATTAAGACAAGTTATGCCCAAGATTCACATTCATCAAATCGAGTAGTCACAAGTTAGGCTGAATACAAGATACAAACCATTTAAAACATAAATAATATAATAATAAAAGAACATACAAGGGGCAAGGGCATGGGGGTCAAGTAAGCATGCGGCCAAGACATGCGGTCCGTAGGACTGCAGCGATCAAGAGATCATGCGATCTGCATGACCAAAGCGGTCCGCATGACCAGAGGGGCCAAGACTCATCGGACCAAACTCATGTGGTCCGCAGGACTGCATGCGGCCAAGACTCATACGTTCCACAGGACCAAGGTGGTCCGCATGACTGCATGTGGCCAAGACTCATGCGGCCAGACTCATGCGGTCAGACTCTTGCGGTCTGCAGGACCCAGGAGTCCACACGACTGCATGTGAATAAGACTCATGCAGCCAGACTCACGCAGCCAGAATTATGCGGTCAGACTCGTGCGGTCTGCAGGACCCAGGCAGTCCACAGTACTGCATGCGACCAAGACTCTTGCGGCCAGACTCATGCGGTCCGCAGGACCAAGGCGGTTCGTAGGACTGCATGCGACCGAGAACTCATGCGGTCAGACTCATGCAGTCCGCAGGACCAAGACGGTCCACAAGACTGCATGCGGACGAGAACTCATGCCGCCAGACCGCTCATCTTCTCCAAGAATTCGAGAGAGATGGTCATAGAGTTCATGATTTCCAAGCTTCGTAAATCCTTCGATTTTACTCAAAATCTGGACTCTAATAGGTCAAAATAGGGTAGAACGAAATCCTCTACAACATGGAACAACTAGATTTTGAAAACAAGTAAGTTTGATAGATAAAAACCAAGAAAAACCGAGAATAACATAAACTTTGATCTATAAGAAAATGTCCACCAAATTAAAAAATGCCAAGTTCTAAAGTGTCATAGAATCATGTAAAAAAGATAATGGAACAAATAGAATTAGGTTCCTTCATGAAGCAAGTTGTACTTGCCTCGGATTTCTTGGTAGGTGGAGAGAGTTATGAGAAAGAAGAAGTAGAATTAATGAAGAGTAAAGAAAGATAGATAAAGTATTTGGGGATTTATAAAGAGAGGGGATGGTTCAACATGTTGAACCAACCATCAAAATAAACCAAACCAAGCCAACCATAACAAGTCAAGTTGGACCAAACCAACCCAAGGCCAACCCTAGTCAAGATAAATCAAGGCAAGCCATAAAGAAATAGGAAAATACAGTAAATAAAATACAGGTCAAAATCTGTATACGTACACTAGAAATACGTATAACAAAAAATGGCAGTGACAACTCTACCCACCATAAAAAAATTTTATCCTCGAAATTTAATCAAGAGGCTAGAGATGTCGGGGCAAGCTATACATAAAGCACAAGCCATCTACGACTAGCAACCAATCAAGCTGTCATTCATGCAAGCAAGGAATTTAAAAGTATAAGGAAGACAATATACCTTATGAGTCAAACAGGTGTGGATATCACGAGCGGATATCATCCTCATGCTCCCACATTGACTCACCTAAAGAGTGGTGACCCCAAGCAACACGGACTAAAATAATAGTCTTGTTCTTGAGTACCTTCTCTCTTCGGTCCAATATGGATACTGGCATTTCCTCATACGAAAGGTTGGTTCCAACAACCAATTCCGAATGATCAAGAACATAGCTCAGATCCGGGATATACCGTCGTAATTGGGATACATGGAACACGTCATGTACCTCATGTAACGACGACGGAAGAGCGAGACGATATGACACATCACCTAATCGTTCGAGAATGTTAAACGGCCCTATATACCTAGGACTAAGCTTTCTCTGAATGCCGAATCGAATGACGCCACGGGTAGGCGAGATCCTAAGGAACACGTAGTCGTCGACTGAAAAATCAAGGGGACGCCGATGAGAATCTGCCCAATGGCGCTGGCGATCTTGGACAACTTAAAGATGATCTCTGACTTGTCTGACCACCTCGATTGTCTACGTAACCATCTCTGGACCAAGCATCTGCCTCTCACCTATATCATCCCAGGCTAACGAGGATCTGCACTTCCTGCCATACAGTGCTTTAAAGGATGCCATCTGGATACTGGCCTGGAAACTGTTGTTATAGGAGAACTCTACTAGGTGCAGGTGATCTTCCCATGAACCACCGACGTCCAACATACAAGATTGTAACAAATCTTCAAGAGTGAATCGTGCGTTCTGACTGACCATCTGTCTGCGGATGATATGCTGAACTGAACTTGAGACGAGTCCCCAAACTCTTTTGAAGACTTCGCCAAAAGTGTGATATGAATCTTGAATCTCTGTCTGATATGATACTAATTGGCACTCCATACAATCTGACAATCTGTCTGAGGTACATCTCTGCTAGCTGATCCGTCGACTGACCAATCCTGAAAGGGAGAAAATGAGCTACCTTGGTGAGTCGATCAACTATAACCCAGATAACATCTCTCGCAGCTGGGAATTTAGGTAACCCAGTTACAAAATCCATGGTAATGTGCTTCAATTTCCATTCTGGGATCGGTAAGGGTTGAAGAAGTCCAGCTGGTCTCTGATGTTCAGCCTTAACTTGTTAGCAAACTCAACATTTGAAGACAAATCAGGCTATCTCCCTCTTCATGCCATTCTACCAGAAATACTGACGGATGTTTCGGTACATCTTCGTACCACCGGGATGAATTGAATACCGAGAACTGTGAGCCTCTGCCGTGATCTTCTGTCTGATATCACCACTGGGTACACAAAGATGCCTTCCATGTCGGAGTGTACCATCCTCATGGATGCATAACTCTCCTCTTCGTCCTGCTCCACATTCTGCTCTAAGCGGCTGAAGCTTAGAATCCGCTGATTGTGCCATCTTGATTCTCTCAACTACACTGGACTGAACTTGCATGCTGGCTATCAATGCCACATTGGTAGGGAGAACTTTCTCTATTCCATTCTTCTAAAGGTCTGCTGATAACTCTGGTTGCGCTGTTAGAAAATTAACTCCAGCTCTTCTGCTCAATGCATCTGCTACTACGTTGACCTTTTCGGGATGATACTGTAGGTTGATGACATAATCTACAAGTAGCTCTAGCCATCTTCTTTGATGCATATTAAGATCCTTCTGAGTAAACACATACTTAAGACTCTTATGGTCGGTAAAAATCTCTACCCGATCTCCATATAAATAATGCCTCCAAAGCTTAATTGCAAAAACCACCACTGGTAATTCCAAGTCATGGGTTGGATAATTCCTCTCATGATCACGAAGCTGATGTGATGCATAAACTACTACCTTACTATGTTGTATCAAGACGCATCCCAATCCTTTACTGGAAGCATTACAATAAACTTAAAATCCTCCAGTCCCATCTGGAAGAGTGAGAATGGGGGACATCATCAATCCTTGCTTCAATTTCTCAAATGAACTCTGACACTCTGATGTCCAAGCAAACTGTACATCCTTACAGGTCAACCGCATCATGGGTGCTGAAATCTAAGCAAAATCTGATACAAACCGTCGGTAATAGCTGGCCAATCCAAGGAAACTACGAACCTCGGCGACTATACTGGGTACTGGCCATGACTCTATGGCCACTGTCTTCTGGGGGTCAACTTCCACTCCACCTTTGGTGATGATATGACCTAAGTACGATATGCGGTCAAGCCAAAACTTGCACTTACTGAACTTTGCGTACAATTGGTGCTCTCTAAGAATCTGAAGGACCATTCGGAGATGCTGCTCATGCTCCGCTTCACTCTTGATATAGACTAAGATGTCGTCTATAGATACTACCACGAACTGGTCCAAATAGGGCATGAAGATAAGATTCATGAGGTCCATGAATATGGCTGGCGCATTGGTCGCTCCAAATGGCATAACAAGGAACTCCCAATGCCCATATCTTAATCTGAATGCTATCTTCTGGATGTCTTGCTTTTTAACTCTGATCTGATAGTACCCTGATCGTAAGTCAATCTTCAAGAATACTGCCGTTCCCCTGAGTTGATCAAATAAGTCATCTATCCTTGGTAGAGGATATCTATTCTTGATTGTTACAGAGTTCAAGGTACGATAATCAACACATAATCTTGACGTACCATCCTTCTTTTTCATAAGAAGCATCGGGACTTCCCACGGCGATCTGCTAGTACGAATGAATCCCTTAGTTCTAAGTTCTTCAATCATCTTGTACAAAATCTCTAACTCTGAAGGTGCCATCCTGTAGACTCTCTCTGATACCGGTACCGTCCCTGGAAGCAAATCAATAGTGAACTCTATTCTCTCTCTGGGGGCATGTCTGGAAGTTCTTCGAAAAATACGTCAGCAAACTCTTCTACTATTCTAGTAAACCGAACTGCCTCTGCTATTGCCATCCGCAAGACTGGGGGAGAAGGTTCAACTTTGCCTTTGAAAAATAAAAACGTTGGTTCGCGAGGAATACCAAAAATAATCGGGCCAATATGGCAGTCTATTCTAGCATATTAATCCTTCAACCAATCCATACCTAGGATCACATCATAATCGGCCATCGAAAATTCAATCAACCTAGCGGGAAACTCTCTACTACTAACTATAATTCGACACGAGAAAAATATACTCTATCTACTCACACCAGTCCTATCCGTATTGCAAATCGTGCAAACATAAATGAATGTGATGCACCCGAATCAAATAATACTGATGCTGGAAAAGAGTTGACAAGAATGGTACCTGCCATCACCTCACCGGAAGCTAACTCTTCCTCCACGGTCAGAACCATAGCCTGACCTTCGCCCTCCCTCTGCTGGAAACCTCTCTGCCAGTTCTGCATCTGAGCTTGGGTCAGGCATATTGCTGGGGTCTCTGCTACTGGAAGGCTTGTGCCTGAGATGGCAATGGCCTCGGAGGCTGGTACTGCTGCTGCACTGGTGCTGGGGCTGGTCCCCTAACCGATGGACTAGTTAGATTCGACAATAATTAACTGGCTCTATTCGGGAAGGACCCTATCATGTGGTCCGGTGCCCCACATCCAAATACAATCCCTGTGCACTGCGATACTCCAAAACAACGTGTCCTGGCTTTCCACAATGAGTGCAGCCCATTGCGGAAGACTGCCTCCGCTTCTGTTGCTGAGGGTACGTCAGTGTTTGTCACTCCCTGTTCCTAGAATACATATTTTAATACGTGTGCTGCTTGAATGTATTTATTTAATATTTATCATGCATTTTTTTTGTATTTAATTCCTTTAATTTTATGCTAATTATTTTTCTGTATTTTATTTTCTGCTTTTGCTTAGCTCTCGATTTATTTTGTTCATGTTGAACCAACTTGGTTTAGCTTGGTTCATCATGATAAGGGATGGATGGCCTAGATTATATAGAAAGGAATGGGTGGTGGAGATTAACTTGGGCTAGATATTTATACCTCTTTTCTTTCTCTCTCCTCACAACCGCCATTTCTTTTCCTCCACCAAAACCCTAACCCAATTTGGAGAGGCAAGTACACCTTGCACCCCATGCGGGATTTCATGTATCCCTATTTATTTTTAGTCCATGTTGTTCCTCTCCTCTTTCTCTACAAGTTTAGGTCTTGAAGTTTTTGATTTCCATGGATGGTTGTGTGTAGATCTAGGTTTTAAGTGTTGGATTTTATGGATTTTCATGGTTTTGATTTATCAAACTTTGTTGTTTTCAAAAACAAGTTGTTCTATGTTGTAGAGAATTCAATTCTAGTTAATTTTGACCATTATTGCGCCCAAAGGCACTATGCGTCCAAAGGCACTATGTGCCCAAAAGCATGTTATGCACCCAAAGGTACTATGCGCCCAAAGGCATGTTATGCACCTAAAGGTACTACGCGCCCAAAGGCATGTTATGCGTCCAAAGGCATTTTATGCGCCCAAAGGAATTTTTATGCGCCCAAAGGCAAGTTATGCTCCCAAAGGAATTGTTATGCTCCCAAAAGGAATTGTTATGCTCCCAAAGGAATTGCTATGCGCCCAAAGGAATTGTTATGCTCCTAAAGGAATTGTTATGCTCCCAAAAGAATTTTTATGCACCCAAAGTAATTTTTATGCTCCCAAAGGAATTGCTATGCTCCCAAGGAACTGCTATGCTCCCAAGGAACTGCTATGCTCCCAAAGGGACTGCTATGCACCCACAGTAAATTAATGGATTCTCCACCTATGTGCATATAACAGTCATTTCAGTCCGCGCTTTCGCTAAATTTGTGCCATCTTTCTTATCCCGCACGATTCGCTAAATTCGAGCGTTTTGTCTAATCTCGCACATTTCGTTGGATTGTGCCACTTGATCCATGTTAGTGTTTTAATACATATTATTGTGTAGAGTGTGTCCTGTCTTGATTGGCTTGTAGGGATTCGTATCACTGGTACTTAACCCTGAGAGTTATAGACTCGACCATACTTAATATTAGTTTGACTTTCATACCTTGTCACGAATTGACATTGATTGTTACCTTGACTAAATGATTGATCATGCGTTCCTAGTTGGAACTAAAAGACTAGCTAGTCGTCTTATTGAATTGAATGAGACACGTTCATGTATGAACCATGAACCATTGCGATCGACTAGCCGATCCCGAATATTGGTATATGGATACGTGCTGACTCCAAATTCTTTCTAAAAAAGCAGCATGTGTACCTTACAGTCAATGCATGATTATTCCGTGGCTAGGTTTGATTATTGTATTACGCTATGTAAGAGCTACAACCTAACCGCAAGGGCATCGTTGAAGAATTATGCATATCGTACTCTGTATGGAAGTACTCATTCAGAATGACCATGATCCACGGTATGAGATTTTAATTAACATAGGGACTATTAAGTTAAATAAAATAACTATTGCATTGAGAGAATGGATTCCCGAGTTCTTACATGGCAGCCATCTTGGGACAATTAGTGTCCCGACATGCTGGCTGGTTCCCACGGATACTGTAAATCTTCCACACGGGCAGGAAGTGGTATCTGTCTATATTTTTCTACATATTGACGACGGTCGTCCCGCTGGGACACGTCTAATTCATGATTGGCGCAATTGATTATTGGATAGACTAGCCTTGCTCGTACAATGTAAGAACTGAGGAATCCCTTATTGCATATTTCCAGGGCAACTTAGAACTTACAGTTAGCAAGCCGTAGTAGTTGTATTGCCGTTTAAATTGATTTGTTTGTGTATTGTACCTACTCTGTTAACTAATGAGATGATCAGAATGTCAGGACATGACGGGTCAACTTCTGTCCTTGTTTGGTTGGGAAATTGGCTTGAAGTGTCGTGATGTTGTGTGAATTCCAGTAGCAAGCAGAGACTTATTTATCATATTCTTAACTCTTATCACTGGTTCTAATTCTTCATGTCGTGCTTCCTTTGTAGTACTTGTTATTTGAGGTCTAACCTCTCTGGTTTTGCATGGCCAGATTTAGAGCAAGCTTCCGAGAACTCAGCTTACTTCCACTCCCAAGATGGTCAATACTAGAGGGATGATCGCAGGAGAACACGAGTGGGTTCCTTGCTTCTCTGCTCGTTTTGCTATTTACTTTACTTTGCCACTTGGCACCGACATGTTAGTCGGAATGTCTTGCACTTACTTTTACATAATTGTAACTAAGTCAGACTGCAGCTGATAACGATTGTGTATACCTTGTTGTAAACCCCCTGTCCTAATTTCTAAATATTTTTCCTTGATTATTTATTTATTTTTTATTATTAGCAAATCTTAAGAGGAACAAAAATACCTTGTTGAACCGATTTTCTTTTAAAAAAATATATTTTAAAGAATAAATAGATGTATTATTAAATAATTATTTAAATAATTTGTATGCTATGTAAATATCTAGAACTATTAAGTACGTAGTCGGTTGTAAATAAATTTCTTTTTTCGAAAATCTCTTGATTGAATTAAATCTTCCTTTGATAAGATCATATTAAAGCCAGGATAAGACCAAATATATTTAACTCTAATCTACCACCTTATTTTGATAAGCTATACTCTCTTTATTCGTCCCTATCTCTCCATGTATATCTTTTATCTCTTCGTCCATGTATATATGCACAACCCACTGCTAACTCCTTCATATTCCATTCGCTAAACATAATAGAAGGTCACCATCTTCTCTCCCTCCCTGTTTCTCAAATATATATATGAACCATCTTCATCGCCTACTCTACGCAAATATTCCCTCTTTCTCTAGTTTTTCGGTTTTCCTTTTCCCAAAATTCTTTCTGGTTGAACCCATCTGCTGCGTCATACACGTGTCAAAGAAAAGCATACCTACCATGCCCGAACATTAGCCACTGCCAAGCGTCACCTAAACCGATCGCGCTTAAGAGACTCCCATTCTCGACAGCGGACATCAGGAAGCTGTGCGAGTCAATCCGGTAGCAACCAAACTCGACCCCGACGTTTCTACAACTCTGCTTACCATCCATCAAGAGAGGTCGAACAACGTGGCACCCGACCAAACTCGTCGAGGACCCGTAGGTTGACCAATCTTGCCGAGCACAGCCAACTACAAAGCTAGCATCGTAGACATGCGCGTCACCATCATACGCCTCGAGCATCAAACCAATGACTGCTAGCACCATCCAACACTGTGCTAGCCTCGTCGACAACTGACGTCTCGTATCCGAAAAACCGATACGGGTCCTGACAAGTTTTTTTGGTGGCCCATGCAGGTCTACTTTGATCACTTCGGTTACGTCACTGTACCGACGTGAGCCTATAAATAGGATTATAATTCTTAGGATCTTATCCACATGTCTTGACATGTTATTGGTCTCTATCTTTGATTTTATTGAATCATTGACTTGTATTCTGCTTGAAAATTCTTCAGCGGCTAAATGTTTTCTTTTATTGCAGTAAAATGGATTCTCAAGACAGGAACATCAATCCCCTGAATTCTCCATCCACTGCAGGCAGATCTTCCACGAACGGGACCCCACCGACACTTGAAGGCCAATTTACTTATCTAGGCGACCTGTCACAGCCGTAAAATTCGAGATTCTGCAGAGACGACATTCCACCACCCTCGCAGTTTCCTTCGCTGACTCCGCCACCACCACCATTTCTTCCACCAGCCCTCGTTCAGCATCCGGTACCTACGTTGGACAATGCTACGCTCATTGGGATCTTCCAGCAGCTCATCACTTCCCAGACGCGGCAGGCCGACATCTTCCGCGATACCTTGAGGGAGGCTCTTCAGTCTAGGGATGCTCCCCCACAACACCCCGGAACTTCCAAGAATTTTACAGACCTTAGGCCCAGGGAATTCAGTAGAACGGAAGGGATTCTCTACGCGGATGAGTGGTTAGAGAACGTGGATCGATATCTTCGGATGGCTCGAGTTCCTGAAGACCTGAAGATCGAGTCAACCAGCATACAACTTTACGACATCGCCCGTATGTGGTACAAAGACGAGCCCCGATTTACCATACCAGATGTGACTTGGAAAGAGTTCAAGGTGCTGTTCAAGAAAAAGTTCTACCCCGACGCGGCCCGGGAGGAGTTGGAGAGCGAGTTCGAGAACCTAGAGCAGGGCAACCTCTCCATCGACGAGTACACCGTAGAGTTTTCCTGCCTTAGCCTCTTCGCAGATGCCATGACCCCTGAAGCCAAAGCCAAGAAGTTCAGAAAAGTGCTATCACATAAAATTCGCATAGCCATAGCCACCAATCAAGCCACGACCTACAAAGGAATATTGAAGGTCGCACATGCGGCAGAGAAAGAGTTGAATCGCAAGCAAAAGAGAGACCGAGATGCATATGGAGGAGGCATCAGCCAATCGGGATCAACGAAGCGTCACAATGTTCAGGAAGGGCCCCAGCACATCAGCATCACCAGCAGCCTCAGCCAGCTACAGTAGCAGCTCGAGCACCACAAGGAAGACCAGAGAGATACCCCATACAACAACAACCGGGAGAAGCACCATACCATCATCAAAAGAGTATTACTTGTCACTTTTGTGGCAATGCAGGCCATATTGTTAAAGATTTCTACCTCAAGTTTGGAAGATGTTTAGTTTGTGGATCCAACCAGCACAAGGTCCGAGATTGCCTAGAAAGACGTGCCGCTACGCACTGATTAGCAACAATGCAGGTGAGAAGGTAAATTATTATAAGTAGTTATGGATGGATATGATGATAAAAATTATTAGTGATGCGGTTAGATACCTATCTAGAATATGGTAGCTATATATTTAGATTGTCTAGAAGATGTTGCAGCTAAGGAAGCTTACGAAGGAATCGAAAGATTGAAGACCCTCTCCAACCAGATGGGTTTCCCATGCTTCATTGTTATATGAGCACTAGACAATTGCAGTTATCCTCGACGAAATAATCCTTTTTTTGAGTTACTTGAAACTCGTATTTATTTTCCACTCACTATCCTTGCCTTAATTTAATCAGCCTTGCTCTTTAGAAAATCTAGAATTATCTTTCGTTTAAATCGTTGGTACCTTCCCTTGATAAAGTCCATTTAGAACGATGTTGCTTGTCGCTCGTCTGTTCTTAATTTCGAGGACGAATTTTTTTTTTACGGTGGGTAGGATGTAAACCCCCTGTCCTAATTTCTAATTATTTTTCCTAGATTTTTTTATTATTAGCAAATCTTAAGAGGAATAAAAATACCTTGTTGAGCCGGTTTTCTTTAAAAAAAATATATTTTAAAGAATAAATAGATGTATTATTAAATAATTATTTAAATAATTTGTATGCTATGTAATTATCTAGAACTATTAAGTAGTCGGTTATAAATAAATTTCTTTTTCAAAAATCTCTTGATTGAATTAAATCTTCCTTTGATAAGATCATATTAAAGCGAGGATAAGACCAAATATATTTAACTCTAATCTACAACCTTATCTTGATAAGCTACATTCTCTTTATTCTTCCCTATCTCTCTATGTATATCTTTTATCTCTTTGTCCATGTATATATGCACAACCCACTGCTAACTCCTTCATATTCCATTCGCTAAACATAATAGATGGTCATCATCTTCTCTCCCTCTCTGTTTCTTAAATATATATATGAACCATCTTCATCTCCTACTCTACGCAAATCTCCCCTCTTTCTCTGGTTTTTCGATTTTCCTTCTCCCAAAATTCTCTCTGGTTGAACCCATCTGCTACGTCATACACGTGTCAAAGAAAAGCATACCTACCATGCCCGAACATCAGCCACTGCCAAGCGTCACCTAAACCGGTCGCGCTTAAGAGACTCCCATGCTCGACAGCGGACATCAGGAAGCTGTGCGAGTCAATCCGGTAGAAACCAAACTCGACACCCATGTTTCTACAACTCTGTTTACCATCCATCAAGAGAGGCCGAATAACGTGGCACCCGGCCAAACTCGCCGAGGACCCGTAGGTTGACCAATCTTGCCGAGCACAGCCAGCCACCAAGCTAGCATCGTAGATATGCGCATCACCACCGTACGCCTCGAGCATCAAACCAACGACTGCTAGCACCATTCAACACTGCGCTAGCCTCGTCGACAACTGACGCCTCGTATCCGAAAAGCGGGTCGTGACACTTGTTATATCATCTGGCTATATTTTGTAAAGCCAGATCTCAAGAATATTTTGACTGAGCGTTTGGGACATCGTACAACTTATTCTTACATGTTCTCTACTTATTGCTTTTCATTGAATGATTGGGACAATAGAGGTTGAGCAAACCTAGTGAGACTTGTATGTAGTATGCACCCCCTTGCCTTGTAGACAGCATTGATCATATTATACGGTATTCATCTACCCGCAATACGTAGCTGGCTGAGTCATTCCCCCGTTCTCCAGTAATATGGATCTGGGACATGACAGTGTTGAATGCTGAACCGATGTAACTGAATTCGCCCTTCGGGGAACTCCAATCGACAAAGCCCTAGCTGTCGGGGTCAATGCTGAGGACATACTCATCTGCCCATGGGACCTCTTCCTGCTTTCGGTTCAGTCCATGATCCTCTGCGAGGTATATTCGTGCCTCATAGCTGCCCTCAAGACAGCATCAAAAGTTCGATGCTCGAACTGCTCCACATCTAGAATAATTTCTAGGTGGAGTCCATGCTGAAACCGTTGTGCTCGATCCAACTCGGCTGCCACCAAGGTGGGAGCAAATCGACTAAGTCTTAAAAACTCGGCCATATATCCATCGACCGTCCTGCTCATCTGCTTCAAATTGGTGAATCTCGTCTGCAAATCATATCGAGCCACTGCATCAAAGTACTTGATTTGAAACTTGTCACTGAATATCGCTCATGGGACAGGCGCCGCCAATCCAACTGCTAATATCGCCCACCAGGTGCGAGCTAGGTCCAATAATTGTAGGCACACTACAACCACATTCTCATCCTCTGAGTCTTTGCTACTTCCAAGACAATCTCGATGTCTTGGAGCCAGGCATCAGCTGCAATCGCGTCCTCGCTGCCGTCAAAGAAGGGAGGGTTCAGGCACTTGAAATTGTTGGCTGCACTCTTACCTTGGTAATCCACTCTGTCCATGGCTAACTCTACTGTCTGGTGCAGGGCATCGCCCCGACGATCTTGTGAGGCGAGCAATTCTCGGATGAGTCCTACCAAGACTTCATTGTCAGGCTCTGCAGGCTGAGCTGGCTCTGGATCCCCGGAATGCATGACTCGGAAGGTTGCTCCAGAGTGTTGGGCTTGGTCCTCAGGTTGTTGCTGGTTCACTGTAGATGCTCCGTCGGGCTGATCGGCAGGACCAGGAACAATGCTACTGAAAAAATGACATGGAAAATAATAAGAAAGGACCAAGATAGATCGAGAAAATAAGCATGTGATCAGGTCAAGATTTCAGAAAGATTAGGAGACACGAGCAGAGATCAACGGCGAGTGCTAATTGAGACATCTATTCGGTAAAACTCCCGCATATCTTAATTTACACGACCTGTATGGGATACTACTTAAACCGTGTCTTGCCCCAGAACCAAAATACTAGAGAGCGGGGGACAGACACAGCCAACTACGTATATAGAAGTGTAATCTACCTCGAAATACGGTCACGGCTGTCTAGATGTATGAGGGTTTAACTACAAACCATCAGTCTCTTATGGTCAAGAACAAGCCTAGTGTCTCAATCTCAAGCAAGTAATAATAGTTACAAGATGTTAGACCATCAGATATTCAATAGTAAGGCGTTCTATACATTTTATATACAGATGATCATGAAACTAGTCGAACAAAATACGAGGACTAGCAAGAGTTTCAGTCATACATGATCAACCCTAGGATTTGTCAATCATGCTACAGTCCTTAGGCAGACAAGAAATATAAGTATTCAACACGAGCGAACACTTGCTCGGCGGCTAAACGCCTCAAAAGAATAATTTTACAATTTAGAGTGGGAGAGCAAAATAAACCCACTCGTTGCCAGGATTTCTTCTAGTGTTCACCATCTGGCAGGAAGGCTAGGAGATCCTCGGGAGCTACTCCAAAAACTGGCCATACAAAACCAGCTGGGTCAGACCCCAGAAAGAGCAAGTGCCACAAGGGAGGCTTCAATTAAGAACTAAAGCTAACATGTCAGAACATAAACAAGAATAATAACAAGAAGACATAAAATATAAATAAGGCAATAAATGAAGATAGCACGAGAAACTATTCCGGAAGCCAGGTTACAATCCTTAAAACAAACAAGAACCGGGGTTGTAACTCTTCGCTTGAATAGAACCGGGTCTCTGGCCATTTAATGCTAAGAGTAAAGCATAAACAAGCATGCCCTGAGATAGCCATGTACTGGTCCTAGACAAGACTAGACAGGATTGGACTCCATCCAACATTCACGGCCAAGCAAAGAGTACGGCTTGATACTTTAACTAACTAAGGTTATTACAAGCCTAGTTACTAGCAAGATGTAATGAGATGTTCCGGCAGTCACAAGCCCTACAGCTATCCAGGTTATCCAGGTGAGGTTCATGTAAGAGTTATCAAGAATTATTAGGTGACTTGGAGTGCAACACGTAACAGAGTGCACATTACTTGTTTCAAGAAGTATCCCACATGACAGTGGGTTAGAAATTTGCCCTACTCGTCGGCAGGCTACAAGTCCATCAGGTGTGGCCAGGATAACAAGATCGCCTGTAACTGGAAACATCTCTCTAAATGAGCTACTTTGATTAATCTAGTAATTAACCTAGTCAGATTCAGCATAAATCCCTGACCGTTGTAACCAAGGATGTAAGTCCTAGACATGATGCGAGACGAGACTGGTAGCTTATACAAGCACATTCAAGAACAAACACCCACGGTGTCAAGACGAGTTATTACTCAGCATGTCAAGATAGCCGTCGCAACACCATTCAAGATTACAAGTCAGGTTTACTTATCAAGATCACTTGTCAAGAGTGTGCCACGGCGGGCCACTATCAAGATTGCTAATCTTGTCAAGAGTGCGTCACGACGTACCACCATCAAGAATTATCATGCTAAGTTACTTGTCAAGAGTGCACCACGAAGGGTCACTATTAAGAGTTATCATGTAAAGCCATATTGCCGTACTGTGTTCAGGGTTAAATTAAGACAAGTTACGCCCAAGATTCACAATCATTAAATCGGGTAGTCACAAGTTAGGCTAAGTACAAGATGCAAACCATTTAAAACATAAATAATATAATAATAAAAAAACATGCAAGGGGCAAGGGCATGGGGGTCAAGGAAGCATGCGGCCAAGACATGCGGTTCGCAGGACCCAAGCGGTCCACAGGACTGCAGCGGTCAAGGGATGATGCGGTCTGCAGGACCAAGGTGGTCCGCATGACCAGAGGGGCCAAGACTCATGCGGTCCGGAGGACCAAGGCGGTCCGGAGGACCAAGGCGGTCCGCAGGACTGCTTGCGGCCAAGACTCATGCGGCCAGACCCATGCAGTCCGCAGGACCCAGGCAGTCCGCAGGAGTGTAAGCAGCCAAGACTCATGCGGTCTGTATGACTGTATGCGGCCAGACTCATACGGTCTACAGGACCCAGGCGGTCCACAGGACAATATGCGACCAAGACTCATGCGGCTAAACTCATGCGGCCAGACTCATGCGGTCTACAGGACCCAGGCGGTCCGCAGGACTGCATGCGACCAAGACTCACGCGGTCCGCAGGACTGCATACGGTCGAGAACTCATGTGGCCAGACTCATGCGGTCCGCAGGACCAAGGCGGTCTACAGGGCTGCATGCGACCAAGAACTCATGCGGCCAGACTGCTCATCTTCTCCAAGAATCCGAGAGAGATGGTCATGGAGTTCATGATTTCTAAGCTTCGTAAATCCTTCGATTTTAGTCAAAATCTAGACTCCAATAGGTCAAAATGGGGTAGAACAAGAGGCTACACCCCAATGGACTTAAATTTTTTTTTTTGATGCACACATTGCATGGGCACGTTATTACTAGTGTGTGTGTGTGTGTGTGTGTGTGTGTGTATATATATATATATTTACTAGTGTGTGTGTGTGTGTGTATGTGTGTATATACACACACACACACACACACACACACACACAAGTAAATATATATATATATATATATATATATATTTTATATATATATATATATATATATATATATATATATATATATATATATATATACACACACACACACACACACACACACACACACACACACACACACACACACACACACACACACACACTATAGTAAATATATATATATATATATATATATATATATATATATATATATATATATATATATATATATATATATATATATATATAAGGGGGTTTCAAAACGGCTTAAGATTAGGCCGTCTAAGCCATGTGTATTTAAAATATTTTAACATAATTTAATTTTCTATATTTCGATCATATTATAGATTTTTTTTAACGTGCAACGCACGTGAAAATATCTAGTATACACACACACACACACACACACACACACACACACACACACACACACACTATTATAAAAGGACTTCAAAACGGCTCAATATTGAGCCTGTAAGCTGTGTATATCATCAACCATTTTCTTTAAGAAAAATAATATTTTAAAATTAACTACCTTTCTTCTATTCTGTGTGGGTAACCGAACCTTCTCTCCTCATGTACAAAAAATTAAAAATCATCCGATACTAGAATATATTTAAAATTAAAATTATGTTTAAATTAACTACATAACATTATCTAATTAAACACATATCAAGGATTAAAAATAATAATCTAACAAATCACATTAAAATCTATTGAAATTATATTTAAAATATTGTCATATAATTTAAATTTTTATATACTTTTATTAATACTATCATTGATTTTTTTATACGTGCAATACACGTGAACGCGACTAGTATATATAAAGGGTCTTCAAAACGGCTCCAAATTAAGCCATGTATATCATCAACCATTAAATTTTAAAAAAATAGAAAATAAAAGTTTAACATTAACTACCTTTCTTATATTCTGTGGATTACCGAACCCCCTCTCCCACGTAATAATTTTAAAACTACCCCATACTATAATATATTTAAAATTTAAATTATGTTTAAACTAACTACAGATTGTTATCTAATTAAATACATATCCAGAATTTAAAAAGATAATCATCACAAATCATATAAGATATATTAAAATTATATTTAAAATATTATATATAGTTTAAATTTTTACATACTTTATTAATAATATCATTGATTTTTTTGATACGTGCAACGCACGTGAACATGACTAGTCTTACACTATATAATGAGGCTTCAAAACGGCTCAAAAGTGAGCCGTCTAAGTCGTCATTATATCACGGTCCATTTTATTTTTAAAAAAAATAAATTTTGTAAAAATGGTTGAAAAAAGTTTAAATTTGTCAACATGGAGAATCGAACTCAACAAAACAAGAAAAACACTTCACACTTTAACCACATGAGTTAAAAGAAATATTTGATTATAGTTGGATACTATTCTTATTATCAGTTATTATAAGGCTGTTGTTTAATTATTTGGTGCAAAGAATGTTGTCAACATACACAACCAAAGGGGTCAACAATCAACATTTCTCAAACGATACAATAGCGGAAAATTGAGATCCATCTGGTCCGTATTTGTTTGCCGAAAATTCAAATCCATAGTGCCAATACGATAATATATGAAAGACAGGAAACCAAAGCACTGGAAAACAAGGTCGTGCATACCTTTACGTAATAGCACCAAAACAGTATCCCGATCACACAGGAAAGCTACATAACAAATTAGTAAACAAGAGAAGAACACCAACTGGAATCGGAGATACCAGATGTTGGATTATATCTCATTTTCGGTTGAGTACTCAAATGGAGGGTGGGAATGGAGTTTGTAATTTATTCCGTTAGGAGATGAGATCATAAGGTGTAGAAAATTGAAATTTGTTCAGATCTTACATGAAAATTTTCTTTTAAAGTATATGTGTACAATTCAATATCGTACCTCATGGACCAACTCCGATTCGGATTACACAGCCTTCCTAACACTTATAACTTATGGTTCATACACTTTAAATTGATACGAAACCTCAAGTGCACAATCTAAATGGAGAATGGTTTTTAAGATTTAAATCAATTCTGCGTTTCAGTCCTCTTGCTGCTTATTCCCCCATCTGCAAAAGGCCCCCTACTACAGAAGAAAGAAGAATTAGTTAGGGTCTGCTTGGTAATGGTGTTTTCACCGGTTTTGGGGTGTTTTTGAACCGACCGGTTATGAAAACCCCTGCTTGTTAATTTTTTTGAGGCACTGGTTTTTGTCGGCTCAAAAACCCCCCAAAACCGGTGTAATGTATTTTTGGGTGGCTTTGTAAACACCCCAAATCGGCGGATTTTGAGCGGCTTTATTTTTTTATTCCATTTATATCCTCACAAAAATAGATATAATTATAACTACCGATACCTTACCCTATTTAATTTATTCGTGTAAAAAACTTTCAGAACCGCTCGTTAGTGAATTACCAAGCATGGATTGGACTGGTTTAAAAGTCGCTACTTAAAAACCATCCAAAACCGGACCCCTCATAACCGCTCATAACCGGTACTCTAAAAACATCTCATAACCGCTACCCCCATAATTGCCAAGCAGACCCTTAGGGAAGGAAACGTGACTAAACTAACTAAAGAAGATTGGAATGTACAAATAAACCAGAAAGCTCAGAGCTCGTCGCCAGTTGAAACAAACATGCTGCAAACACGTACCAATTAACATAGAACGAGGGAATCTATACATACACCGATTGAAAGTTCTTCAATTGCATTCACCTTTGAGGAAATATCTTGGAGTTGTAAGCATGTCTATTGCAAATCTGCAACACCATCAAGTTTGTCAAAAGTAAGAGAAGAGTTAGAAGAAATGCAAGAAAACAAGAAAAGAAAAAACAAACTCCATACTATGTATAATATAAAATTTATACCGTCTGCTCTTCGTAACTTCAAAATGCTTTTAGGATTTTTATGACAATTGCGACTTTCATGACCAACGTTAACGCATTTATACATCTGACAAACTCTTGGATTTCTTTTTTGAGTTGCCTTCTCTAGTATATATAATGAGGCTTCAAAATAAAATGGTTCACTTTTGATCCGTCTAAACCGCATGTATATCATGGCCCATTTTATTTTAAAAAAATTAAATTGTGTACAAAATTATTGAAAAAAGTTTAAATTTATCAATATGGAGAATTGAACTCAACCAAACAAGATAAATAAGTCACATTTTAAACACATGAGTTAAAAGAAATATTTAACTATAATTAAATAATTTTCTTATTATACGTTAGCATTTACTAGTACATATAAAAGGCTCAGTGGATCACTTCATTCCGTGCCAACAATGTATTCAATCTTCACATACATTGCTCATTTTGTAGAATAATAAGTCTCATCCCTAGTTCCAATTTCTACAATTTCGGTCCCAACCCATCCATGAGTGCTAAGGGTTGGACCTCCCAATTTCTAGATTCTAGATTGTAGAAACTCGTTTTGTAGAATAGAAAGTTCCAATTTGGAGCCCAACTTTCTAGATTCTAAACTTTATATTATTTTTTTCAGAAATTGCATTGGAGAGTCCCAACTACTAATGATGCTTTTAGTCACATCAAAACTACTATTCGTCTCCTTCTCTTCTAACAAAAATTCAAAGAATCGTCCCCAAGCCTTCCTTCCCTCCCCACCATCGGCCACCTCCATCACTTCAAGAAGCCTCTCCACCGTGCCCTCGCTACACTCTCGGCACGCCATGGCCCCATCCTCTTCCTCCGTTTCGGCTCCCGTCCGGTCCTCGTCGTAACCTCCTCGCCCCTCGCAGTCGAATGCTTCACCAAGAACGATGTCGCCTTTCAAAATTGTGTCCACTTCCCCTCCGTCAAGACCTTCTTCTACAACCACACCACTCTCAACGAAGCCAACTACGGTCCTTATTGGCGGGACATGCACGGGATCGCCTGTCAGGTGCCAATGAATCCTACTCCTCCTTTCCTTTTTCTGTTACAGCATTTGCATTCCTATTTCTGTCACAGCAATTACATACACATGGTCCAGCTCA
The DNA here is from genome assembly GCA_029216955.1 of Iris pallida. NCBI lineage: Eukaryota > Viridiplantae > Streptophyta > Magnoliopsida > Asparagales > Iridaceae > Iris > Iris pallida. The sequence continues at coordinate 1,906,106 of JANAVB010029419.1, read as the reverse complement.
TTTGAGTGATCCCACGATGGCTCCAACGGTCCTGTCAGATGTCAGAGGGGCACATTAGTAACATCAATATGTAATCCTCTCTATATATAAAGAGAGATGAGTAGTAGCTGATATTATGTTATGAACTTTACTTTGCATTATTTTCCTTACCATTACTCTTTGTTGTTATCCCTGTCTTCTACAAATATCAATAAAATCCTAATTTCTGCTATTCTTGTGGCTGCATACTCTGAATCATGGTGAACCCCTCCCATGGAGCCAAAATCCCAGGTCAATTGGGACGGGCTCCTTCCAATTTGGTATCAGAGCCCGGCGAACCTCTGGAAATCCAAGAAGAGCACAGCTCGAGCTGCCAAGGATCGATCCATGGATCGCCGGCGACAAGATCTACATCACCCAGTGGTCAGAGAATTCAATTCATGGAAGGTAAATTCGTTCAACTTAGTGATAAGTTTGATCGGGTTTTAGAGGAAATGGCCAGATCTAGGCAAGACATGGAGGTCCTACAAATGACTGTAGGAATGATGAACACATCTCATTCTGTCAGTTTCATGAATCCCCAGATCTATCCTTCCCAAATTCCAGTATCATTGAACAATCCACAGACCACTGTTACTGCAAATCCTGTAGGAGGATCACTACCTGTGCATAATCTTCAAGATCTGGGAATGAATTTCCCAGGAATGAACCCTCCTGTGACTACTCTCACTTTACATGTTCCTGCTGGAACCTCTGTTGAGATGGCCCCAATTAATTTGCCAGTTTCCACACCAAATCCACAAATTCATCAACCTTCAATTCCTACTACTATGCAAATAGGTAGTAATTGGAATGCAAATAATACTCACCATTCAAATTCCCATGGAGGCCAACCTAACTTGAGACTCAAAATTCCTGAATTTGATGGACATTCTGATGTGGAAGAATGGTTACTTCGTGTGACCAATTATATGAACTATTATCATGTGCCAGAATGGGACAGGGTTAGAGTCTGTTCTGTGCAGGTTAAAAGCTATGCTGCCTACTGGTTCGATTGGCTAATGACCAGCAGGAATGGTTTTGTAAACTGGACTGAATTCTGCCATGCAATTAGGCTAGAATTTGGTCCATCTCAGTTTACTGACCATACTATGGAACTCAAACTACTTAAACAAGAAGCTGAAGTGCAAGATTACAACCTGCAGTTTCAAAAGTTGTCCAAGAGAGTTCCAGGGCTAACTGAATCTCACCTCATCAGCCATTACATGGGTGGGTTGAGAGAGGACATTAGGTATGAATTACAAATGTCCCAACCTCATTCTCTGTCCAATGCAATGCACATGGCCAGGATGTATGAGGCTAAGTTGGTGGCAGTAAAGGAATTCAACAAGGGTAATACATTTCATAACAAGCATATATCTCCTTCATTTGTTACTCCTGCAAATTTTGAATAGCCTAAGAAGACTGGGATAACTCCTACAACAATAGAACAGAGGGTCAACCTAAATAGGCCCAGTCACTCAATCTCACCTAGTGAGATTAGCAGGAGAAGAAGCTTGGGGTTATGCTATTTCTGTGAAGAGAAATGGGCCAAGGGGCATAGATGCAAAGAGAAAAAGCTTTTCATGCTAGTGGCAGATGAAGATCCTCCGGATACTCCAGAGTTAGGAGGGAACAATGAAGAGAAGAGGCTTTTCATGCTAATGGCAGATGAAGATCCTCCAGATACTCCAGAGCTAGGAGGGAACAATGAAGATTTGAGCTCAGATAATACAGTGGGATCCTATGCAATATCCTTACAAGCTCTGTCTGGGCTTACACATCAGTCCATCATGAAAATGCAAGGGGCAATACACAACAAACCAGTCATAATTCTTATAGACTCTGGTTCCACACACAGTTTCATTGATAGTAGGTTCAGTGATAGGTTGGGCTGAACAAACTTTTGAAGTGATGGTGGCTAATGAAGAAAAATTGTCTAGTTAAGGTTTTAGTAAGAAGGTCATCATTGATTGCCAAGGGAAGAAAATCTCAGTAAATCTACTCCATCTACCCATTACAGGTTGTCAGGTGGTACTGGGAACTAACTGGCTGAGCACCCTGGGTGACATTACCTGGAATTTTAAAGACTTGACTATGAAATTTGTTGATAAAGGTGTGGTGCAACAATTCAAGGGAGTCCATGCATCTACTGACAGTCTGATGGAACCACAAGGCAAAGATCTCAGGCAGCATTCACAATTTTTCTTAATACAACTCTGCTCCTTGGAAGAAGAGAAGAAGCCTATCGAAGAGGACTCCAGATCAGAAGTGTTGGACCTTCTGAAGAAATTTTCCAGACTTTTTGATGAACCAAAGGTGCTACCCCCTCCCAATCTTCTTACATATGTACCTGAAGTTGCTAAAGACCAAGAAGTAGCAGAACATCTGGTACAAAGAGACAATGCTCTCCAACTACTGAAGGACAATCTCCTGTTAGCTCAAGACAGGATGAAAAAGGCTGCTGACAAACACAGGAGTGAGAGGGAATTCACTGAAGGGGACCTGGTATATCTCAAAGTCCAGCCATATAGGCAAATCTCTTTAGCCCACAAAAGGCCACAGAAACTTTCACCCAAATATTATGGACCATACAAGGTCCTTAACCGAATTGGTAAGGTGGCTTATAAGCTGGAGTTGCCTCATGAATCACTGCTTCACCCAGTTTTTCATGTGTCTCAGTTGAAGAAACACATTAGTACAAGGGTTCAGCCTCAAACAGGAATACCTACTAACTCTGAAGAAACTATACTTGAACCTGAATATATCCTGGAGAGAAGGTTAGTGAAGAAAGGAGATAGAGCTGCTGTGGAGCTATTAGTTCAATGGAAAGAAGGTAGTCCTGATACTGCAACTTGGATTCCTTATGATCACTTCATCAAGAATTACCCTTACTTCGACCTTGAGACAAGGTCAATTTAAGGGGGAGGGAATTGTCAGGTGCCAATGAATCCTACTCCTCCTTTCCTTTTTCTGTTACAGCATTTGCATTCCTATTTCTGTCACAACAATTACATACACATGGTCCAGCTCATTTGAGTGATCCCACGATGGCTCCAACGGTCCTGTCAGATGTCAGAGGGGCACATTAGTAACATCAATATGTAATCCTCTCTATATATAAAGAGAGATGAGTAGTAGCTGATATTATGTTATGAACTTTACTTTGCATTATTTTCCTTACCGTTACTCTTTGTTGTTATCCCTGTCTTCTACAAATATCAATAAAATCCTAATTTCTGCTATTCTTGTGGCTGCATACTCTGAATCATGGTGAACCCCTCCCATGGAGCCAAAATCCCAGGTCAATTGGGACGGGCTCCTTCCATCGCCGCGACTGAGGTCCTCTCCGCCCAACGCCTAAACTCCTTCCACCGAGCTCGCTCCGAAGAGGTCGTCAGGATGATCAGAGGGCTCTTCCAAAACTCGTCGACTACGTAACTAAAGTGGAGCTGAAGTCGTTAACTCCTTAATTTTATAAAATAAATAAATTGAGAATTTTACAAATCTTTGAGCTTAAATAAATTTATAAATAATTAAATATAATTTATTGATTTTTGTTATATTTTTATTTAGGATAAAATTGAGTTTAAATATTTATCATAAAAGATTTGTAAATTAATAAATGGCAATTTTGTAATTAATATTAAATAAAAATGGTTGATTGGTAAATAACAAATTTGTGTCATTTATAAATTAGTAGAAATTTGGTTTATAAACAACTAATGTCGCAGCACACACCTTGCATGTACAATACGTTTTAGAAATGTTAATCTAATCAAATCCAAAAATTTGTAAATGGTTAATCTAATGTTCATAAATTTTATATAATTAAATACTCAAAATATAGATTTGATATGATCCTAATCAAATTTAGAATTTAATTTGTGATCCCAATATGATCTATAACTAAAATCTAATAAAATTCAAATGATAGCGTAAATAAAATTTTAATTCAGTCTAACCAATAATTTAAAATGTAGCTTAATTTAAATTTAATTTGATTCAGTTTAATATATTCTTATCTTTAGAGTAAGAATACAATATAACTAAACAAGAGATTGTTGTTTTCTACAAATATATATATATATATATATATATATATATATATATATATATATATATATATATATTTTTTTTTTTTTATATATATATATATATATATATATATATATATATATATATATATATATATATATATATATATTTTTGGTAAACATAGGAGAATGTATTATATAAAATTATGTTTGTTTGTTGGTAATTCATGAAATTTGATTATAGACATAGGAGAATGTATATATAAACATACTTGTATATAAAATTAGTCTTATGAGTCGCCAATGTAAATGTAGGAGAATGTTAGTCATAAATTTGAGTACACATAAGAGAATTTGTAAACATAAGAAAAAATGTTAGCCAGGGGCAACGTCTGCCACTTATATTAGTCATAAATTTGATTATATTAAATTACTCATAAATTTTGAAATTGATTATATAAATTTTATATAAGCTTAACACCACTGTTAAACATCATTTGAGAATGTTAATCTAATCTATTCAAATTCAAATATGATTGTTTATCGGTGGCAGCATACCTGTATATAAATTAGTAGCCGATGTTGATAATCACCGGCTTCTTCTTCTTCGGTGGAACATTTACGCCGACGCTGTCATGGCCAACGTTTACGTACGTACATTGGTTCCCTTGCCCACGTTGACAGTGGTGCCGCCATGCTTCCCCTTATTGGTGTTCACGTGGACGTCTCCCTTCCGACATTAGCAGTGGTCCCCTTGTCCATGTGAACACTAACACCTCCACCTACATTACTGGTGGTACCCTCCTCATCGACATAAGCATCTACAGTCAACTAACACAATTATTAATATGATACGGATATGAGTGTAAATAATGAGTGAGAGAGAGAAAGACTATGTTGTCAGAGATATTGGATGACACTTGGCATGGGAGTGTTAGGGAAAAGATTATAGGTTATGTTAAAAAAAATAAAGAAAAAAATAAAGAAACTGAAGGAAAAAAGTACCAGCACCGTAAGAGAGAGAGAGAGAGAGAGGGAGGAGGTTATCAGTTTTATCTTAGTGGTCTATAAATTACCTTAATACCCATATATAAATATGGTTTTATCTAAGGATATATATATAATCTAAAATAATTCCAATACCCGTGCTATTTGAGTTCTATAATATATATTATAGATTAGTTATAAATTAAGGTTTAGATTGCATATATGTAAAATATTACCAATACTAAGTTTTTGGGCTTATGGTAAATAGGAATTAAGTGGAGGACTTATGTGGATAAATGGCTAGGTGTGAATTGAATTCACCATAAAGTGAACCGTTAGTGTCAATTGAATTCACCAAAGAGTGAACTCTCTATTGGAAAAATGAATGAAATTCGTTCAGTAACCATTTTTGACGAGCCGATTGATGTTCCTCATCCCTTCTTCTATTTAAATACCTTCACACATTTTCATTCTCCTTCACTCCACTCGCTCGGCAAAGCCCTGCCGAACCACCCCTTCTCTCTTCCACTCATCTTTTCTATCCCGACGTGAACCGACAGACGTAGACAACGGTGACGACGACCGAGCGAGCACGACGATCACATTTGGTAAGTAAGGTTTTTTTTCCTGATCTTTTTTGTTGTTGTAAAGCGCTCTCAGGCTATAGCCAAGTGTTGATATATACGATATATGCTTCCTAGTTATCAAATTGTTGTTGTAGCTTAGTTGGTTAAGTGTCTTTTTATGATATATGTGGTCTATGGTTCGAGTCCCCTATAAAGCACTATTTTTTATTCTGTTAGATTTCTATCATATTCTAAGTATGTAAATGATATACAATATAATATAAGTAGCCATACTGTTCACACGGGTTGGACCCATTAGGCTATGGACCAGTCCCATTAACTGTTTATTTATTTAATTAATGTATTTTTAATATATATATAGTCTTGAAAAATATTTATATTTTACTTTAATAAAAATCTAAAAATAACCTATAATCTAAAAATAACCTAAAATCTAATTAATGTATTTTTCCAGAAATAAATATTTAATATTTATATTTTACTTTAATAAAAATCTAAAAATAAATTTTTTGTATTTTTGTATTTTAATTTTTAGAAAATATTAAATGATGTTGAAAAATAAAATAAAATTCATAATAAATTAGTACACTTTCTGTAGATTAATGAGTATATGTATTTGTAAATTTTACTGTAGTTTTGACATATGATTAATTTGTTTCTTTTAGGGTATTTCTAGATTTAAAATTAAATACTATTTTATAATTTAATTAAATTATAAAATTAGTTGCAAAAATTATGAAAATTGTTTGTTGCCCATTTTTAGTCTATTTTGACAATTATAAATTATGAACATGATGTTTTGAAGCCTCTAAGTATTTAAACGAGCGATTTTGTAGCACGACTTTAAATACGGTATTTTATCATTTAATTAACTAAATTGCTATTTAATAACAAATTTTTTTTAAATAAATTGTAAACCATAACTTTTTAACTTAGTAAACAAATCTATTTTTATCTGTATTTACTTTACCTTATTATTCTAGTAGCTTTTATGTATAGATTTAGGTTTTGTGTTGTGTAGCAACTTGTTCTTTAGCTAATGTTACCGTAGTAATTAGACTTTTAGCGTGTCATAGTTAGTTTAGTTGAGACAACACTTGGACTTAGAGATTATTTAGACTGAGAATATGTTGTCCCTTTGCACAATGTGAGGACTCCGGACACCGATCATCCTATCATCACCTTTTCGGTAAAATAAGGTAAGTACACTACATCTTTACATTACTGTTCATGATTTCTTTTTTGCATGTTGGACTTCGTGACACGTTTATTATCTTTCTTACAAGTTATTCATTACATGAATCTCAAGTTGTATTTCAGCATTCCTCAAGTTGTACTTTCCTTATATGTTTCAAGTTATACTTCTCTTTTTTTACACTTGCATGGGTTTGGAAAATATCTAGTTAATATGTGATCAAAGTCCGTAGTGTAGTACATGTATCCGAGCTTGACTGCACATTGTGCACGTGTAGTCAATGCCGTACCCCCAAGTTGTCTTTATTTACATATTGCATGTTCTCTTATTATAGCCCATTACATATCTACTAGCTTTTCAAATCACTTTACATGTTCATAGACTTGTCATATTTTAACTGCTATTTCTTGTTGTAATTACATTACTCTTTTTGTCATTTTCTTATTTTTCATGTCTTCCATACTTGTCAATTACATGTTTCAGTAACTATAAGATGTAGGGTTGTATTTTGCTCTATTTCTGATTGGATCGTTGTAGGTAAATTGACCGAGGAGGAGTTGCTGTAGGACCATTGAGCACCTCGGGGGGGGGGGGGGGGGTGAATAGTGTGTGTATACGTGCAACGGAAATAACCACCACTTAAATACTTTAGCAGTTATAAACTATGGCAGATATAAGAGACAGTAAATAAATACAGTAAGCAAGAGATCAGATAATCAAACTCAGTAAACACAGCAATATACACTGGTCTTTCTCTGAGAGGACTACTCCAGTCTCGAGTACTCTTGCTCGATGTTAATCCACTATTCACAAGCTAAATGAAAGCTTTCCATCTCTTTATAATACCGTACCTTGGTGACGAGCGCACGACCGACTCCACCAAAGTGATTCTGAAAACTGGAACATTTTCTGAAAGACGCCTCTGATACAACTCTTTAGTTCCAAAACTCTAGATCGAACAGAACTGTACTGGCTTTGTCTAAGAGTAGTATAGGCTAGATGTGAAAGCTATAGATCGCTGAAAATACTTTAGAATAGATAGAGAGAAGAGTGAATAAGTGATTAGAAATGTGAAAAATCCTTCTCTACTTATATTATTTTTGGAGACTGAACTCAGGCAGAGTTCGGATGCTTGAATCTCGCATTCGAACGTTGCTTGCAGATTTGGTGGGAACATGAATTCAAAATATCTAGACCGAACTCGGTCTGAACTCGGTCAGAGTTCTGGCTGGGTTCTGGTAGGTAAGGACTAAATTTGAATGGGCCAAATTGCATAGGTTTTTGGGCTCTTTGGATTTGTGGAGTATTTGGGATAAGTAGGTAGGCTTTTTTGGATAGGTGGACTGGGAATAACCTAAGCTAGTATCAATCCCGAACGATCTCACATTTATATTTTCTAGACTCAATAAAATTGAAAATACAGGAAAAAGTAAAAATGACTCGATCTGGATTCCAACAAGATTTGCTTCTGGATGACGATGCTATGTACTATTGCAGTAGGATGTAGATCCAGTACGTTTGTATATGTCCTTCATCTTTTATTTCTTTAACATGTAGCCGTTCGTATATTTTGCGTATCGACCAAAGTTGTCGTTGATTATCAAAATCAGGTGTGACCATTAGCCAATGGTCCAATAATCTCCCCTATTTTGATAATTGAGAAACAATGAGTCTATACCAAAATATAAGTATTATATAACTTTTTTTTAAAATGTATACCTGACTTGTTCTGAATAGATCATGAGAATTTTGTATAGGCTCTTTCTCCCCCTTTTTCAAGTACTCAAATATGTGGCTCCCCCGCAATATATGATGCCAACAAGCCAATAATAACAAAGAAACATATAGAGTGATATACAAACATTATGAATATAACAAGTCACAACTCAGGAGAAACACTAATAGTAGTAGTAAAGGATATGAGAAATGGAAACTAAGATATCATAAAACTCAACTACTGAAATAAAGTGCATACAATCAGAACTGAAAGAGTTCAAACTACTACATAAGTCTAATAAAATAAAAGTGTCACTACTACATGATGATGATCATCATCAGCAAATACAACCCACAAAATGCTAAACCAAAAAGTCCAAATCACATATCAGCATCATTGTCAGCAAGATCAGCAAGAGGATGAGGATCGACATAGGCTGTCGTCGAATCAAAGAATCCAAAAGTGTCCAGATCCACAAGACGCGATCCGTCAAATCCAGGATGACGAAGGATCTGAAATGGTGCAGTAGGATGATGCGCCAATAACCATTGAATATCAGCAATGCCATTTCTCAAGACCTGAGCCTGAGAAATATGACAAAACTCAGCATCAACTTAGGACTGATGACGTTGTCCCTGAAGAGTGACCAAGTCATCAAATCACTGATAGAACTGAGGATCAAATCCTAGAGCAGCAGGAGTAGGAGCATGAGCAACTGGATTAGGTGGAACAGCACCAGGTGGAAGTGGAGGCAAAGGATATCTCCTAGACCTAATCATCTCAGAAGGTGATCCAGAGATAGGACATAATCAATATCAATTTCAAACTTCCTAAAGATGACCGCAAGATGCATAGGGCAAAGAAGGTTGCGGCCCACCCTCCGACAACTGATCGTCCAAGCCATAAAGGTCTTGGGAATAAAAAAATGTGACTCCAAAATGAAGATAATACATTACAGACATTTCGAAAAAGGTGATCTCATTATTAGATCCCTTTTTGGGAAGCAAAGCAGAGTAAACAAATTGATGGAATTCATAAAAGTTTTGGTTAAGGCGTTTTGCAAACAACCGAACGCCTCTAGAGACTCGGTTCAGATGACACATAACAACCTTAATAGAGTCAAGAGTTACGTCTTCGGAAAAGGGAACTTTGTTTATCTCGACTAGTGCTTCGCCGTTGTCCGGCATATGGAAGTACTCAGTTAGATCAGTCGAGTTAAACTCAATTTCTTTTCCGATGATGCAAGAATAAATGCTGCCATCATCTTTTACTTACATGTTACAGTAAAACATACGAACAACATTGTCATAAATTTTATTAGATGTCTCAAAATAATCTCGGAGTCCTAAGTGTTCAAAGGTGGAAGCATACTCCGAAAAGATAGTAAAATTAATTGATCGCCTGGGGCAAATCTCCCGGTATCGAAAAAGATAAACCAAGAGTCAGATATTTTCAAAGATGGAAATAGGTTTGAATCAAATTTCTTTTCATCTATCACGACCCGCACCCTAGAGTAAGGACACGAGAAGTGGGTACGTCCAGCCTACGCCGCAGTGTTGGCGGTAGAACGCTGTCCTAGGTCACAACATCTAACAATATAATACTAAGCAGTTTATGCTCCCCGAATGGGGGTGACATAGCAGAATGTAAACTCAATCACAACTAAGGAAGAAGAAGCACGATATGATATAGAACTCAAAGAAATACAGATGATCAGAAGAGTCTAAGTGTCTAAGACACCATCTCAGCAGCATCCAGAATACAAGTCTCAACTACTGAATATGAAAGAATATATACAATCCAGATCTCAAATGACAGAAATAGTAAAACCTAGACTAAACTAGTCCCAAGACAACATAAGTAAGATAAAGTCTAACTAAACTAGTCTAGGCAGTAGGGGTAAAGTCATCTGCTAGAGCTGGGTCCTTCTGAGAGTCCAGCTCACAAGTGTCGTCTAGGGCTGCCTCGTAGAAGGTATCCACACAGGCCTCCTTCCCGTCCTCTATAATATTTTCAACAGGTCCAGTCAGGACAAGAGCGAGCATAATACATCTCAACAGTTCCTAGCAGGTTAGAAAATATAATCATGCAGTAAAGTAAGATACAGAAACTGAAAGAAAGTACAGAATGTAAACAGAGAGAGAACTGTAATAGAAATATCTACTATAAGTAGAGAGCTAACAGTGGCTAATGAGTCAGAGTACAATATAAACATGTGAATGACATAGGAGATTCTGCTGAGACACTACGGAGGTGATCAGATGAGATACTACTTGGATATTATTCACATGTCTACTTCTACTCTTCCGTACCCCCAATCAATACACAAGGATCCAGCCAGGTTATGTTATGATTCCATGCAATGGCCCACAAGGGGTGATACATGGTAGGCCCAAAAATGGGTGATTCTAGGAATACCCATAAATGGGTGATTCAAGAAAGACTCTGTGATCATGAGAGTACATGTCACAAGTGATCAATAAACCGTGAAGCATAGTGATACACCATGTAAGTGAAACGCACAGAACATGTAGTATCCGATGCTCCTGAGGGAATAACATATCAAGAAGGGATCTATATAGTACTAATCCGTGTGACCAACGTGACAGTATCAAGTAAAGTAATTTAAAGCAGGAAAATAATTCTAAACAGGATATGAAATGATCAGAGAATGTACTTGCCTGCGATCTGAATGTCTGTGAGAATACTCTGTCCGATATGAGATATCTGAGTCCTATTTAGAGCAACACAAGTCATGATGTATACAAGGGGGTTATAAATGAAGTGTACAATGCATCTACATGATTTCTGGGTCAATCTAGGTCAAAGTCAACTTTTGGTCAACTCCGGGTCAAACTAAGTCAACATCTAGTCAAATTAGGTCAAACTAGTTAGGGTTTGGTAAATCTTGGTCAACTAGTCTAATATAGGCTTAGTAAATCAAATTTAGGTTTAACAAGTCAATTATAGGTATATACACATAGCTTAGGCAACTAACTACACTCTAGGCCTATACACCATTATCAATACCACCCTATTTATACAATACTCAATATAATTTAATAAATTGCATTCTCTTCTTGTATTATACTACACATGTACACTCTATGCATAGCATAGGCCACTAGCCATCAACATACAACTTTACCTATAGCTACATTATGATATATATATATACTAGTCATAACCCGTACCCATAGGGCATGGTTCATTTAAGGTATTCCCCTCAAAATCTTGGACCCCCAATAATAATTATGAGGCCCCCATCAAAATATTAAATTCTAACCACTGCTGGATGTGAATTTTCTTTGGATTCTCCATAAAACCCCACTCTCAATAATGCTCATCCACAACCATTATGAGTGCAAACCCCACTCTTTGGATTCCCCATAAAATCCCACTCTCAATAATGCTCATTCCCCATAAAATCTCACTCTCAATAATGCTCATCCACAACCATTATGAGTGCAAACCCCACTCTTTGGATTCCCCATAAAACCCCACAACCGTTGATTCACCAAGATTAAATCCCAACCACTCTTTATCTTGGCACAGTCAGCCCTAGGATTCAAAAACCTTTGTGTTTTGTATAAGAGATATATAAATATATATATATATATATATATATATATATATATATATATATATATATATATATATATATATAAAATATATATATATATATATATATATATTTATATATATATATATATATATATATATATATATATATATATATATATATATTATATATATATATATCCCATATAGATATGTATATATATCCCATATATATCCCATATATATATATATCCCATATAGGGAAGAAAAAAAAAATATATATATCCCATATAGATATGTATATAGTAATAGGGAAGGACACATGTGTGTTTGTGTACATGGGAACAAGGAGTGTGATAACTCAAGGTGAAAAACAGTGTACAATCCCAGGTTTTAGGTATTAAATTTCCAGGTTTTAGTTACATCCCAACACAGGTTTTTACAATGGTAATCTAATGTCTAATCCAACATCTCAGTTTTGTGCATCTCAGATATATTTATATAATAGAACAACACCAGGTAATATTGAACTAAGCCAATACTTCTATCATAATGAACTTAATGACAAGGGGCTTGCACATGATAGGCATCCAAGGGGACTGAACTAACACTAGTGTGGTTGACACTATGGTAAATCCAACTGATACCACAACATAAAGTGGACTGCACACTAAAACATGTAACCACCTCCTGAAATGGATGACACCAGCAGTGAACCAAGGTCCTTCACTGTCCAGAAATGGACAACAATTCAAGGGTATGATGTTATACAGTAATTGAGTCAAGGACTTAATATGAAGGGACAGGGTTAATGCAATGTAGGCCCTTAAGTTCTGATACTGGAATATGTACCTCAAGCAAGGTAATGAACCTGTATGCATGATACTAACCAATATATGCTAGGCTTAGGCTAATGAAATGCTAATATGGTGTATGTTGTATGGACAAATTCAAGAACACAGGAAACTAGCTTAAAGTCTAAGGACAGGGTTAATTCAGATTTCATCTATACATTACAAATAGATTGAACAATGGAAGACAACTGAACAAGAAGATGTGGCTGATACACTCACTCCCTAACATGGATTACAAACTGAACATAGAAGGATATCATGCAAGAGCTGTCCTTGTGTATAGGGAGTGAATTAAGGATACCAAAACAGTCCCATTATTAATACAAAATACTGCTATTAAAGTCCAATGAGGACTAAACAATGGTTTCAAATCGAATGGCTCACTTGATATGAACTGAACCATAAACCTTCCCTAAATGAGCTGGACTGATACATTACCTTCAAAAGGGACTGGACATATATGAAGCAAGGGCTGTACCAAAGATAGTAAGGACTGAACTCAAATGTTCTAAGGGACTGGATAGTGGACCACTAAGGCAAATAACATGTCCATAGGTGGACAGATTATCTAAAGGTTAATGCAAGGACTGAGCAAATAAAATTCCACGGGACTGATACAACATGGATCATGGGCTGCACACATCAAACAAATACAGTGGGTTGATAAAACCTACTGATACCAAGTACAGTAAACTAAATGGCTAATCACTAAGAATTCGAAGAAAGGATGAGCATGGAATTGGTATCAGTGAATGTTTGGATGACTGATCACTAATTTAAACAAGGGACTGAACTATTGGGCTGAACATTCAAAAATACCAAGGTAATCCCAAACTCAAGCTTATTCTCCCATCTCCACACTCATAACCCTTAGCACATAGGTTAATTTTCCAGGTTATTATAACACAAATTGAATCACAAACACAGGTAATTCAAAATCGAATTCAGGAATTCAACTGACATGTCTCGAGTATCAGGAAAAATAGGAGATTCCCTATTTCGAATTGGAAATAACAATTAATAGCTTAATTTAGTGGTTGGTAAATGATGATACATGTGAGAGAGTGTTAGAAGGTGTCTTCGTGTCCCAAAACTGGACACGAATCGTATCCAAAACAGCCACACATACACAGACACAAATCTGTGTACACAATCATCGTGCACACGTGCACATCACTCGTAGACACGATACAGTGCACCACGTGTCACGTGCACATGCCTACGTGTTCACCTAGGGTAGGTCTTCGTGTCTAGGGGCCTGACACAGGACCACGACGTGTCTAGGATGGACACGAGGCCCGTATCAGGACCCAATTCAACCCGTGTGTGTGCAGTACAAAAACAAGTACGTGATGTATTCCGCGTCCGAAATGACACGAGAGTCCTTGAGACTCGAGGGGGGGTCTGTCAGTGATGGCCCCCACCTCTGTGTCGAAGGTGAGGTGTCCACGTCGCGTGTCCGATGAGAAACATGATACTGGTAGCAGGGCACTGTGCGGTGTCAGCACGTGTACGGTGCGTGTCCAATTTGGACACAAAAATCACACTAATTTCGACTCAGTCCGGTAGATTTTTGATCTACAATTAAAAACCTAATTTTCTATTCAAACCATTTCAGAAAATATGAACGAAATGCCTACTGTGGCATTTCGTCGAACACTTGGTATGCCCACTGATACGTGTCCGAAACGGACACGTAATAGACACGAAACCTAGCAATACCTATACTAATAGTTAGAGGACACCTAGGGCTTCCTATCCATGCCTAGAAATCATAATTTGATGGAGGGAATGAGAAGTTACCTAGGTGTGTTCTTCTTCAAAGAATGCTTCAAAATGGGGGATCCTTCTTGCTAGCCCCAAAGCTCCAAATTATCCCAAATTTGAGAATGACCTCCATGAACAGTAGGGAAACAGTGATTAGAGTGCTATGGAAGAAATCTTAATAAAAATGGAGCTCTATTGATTAATCTATGAAGAAATACAAATGGAGGCTCACCTAGTTCTTAGGAAAATGATGGAATATTGAAAAGAGGCACAACTCCCAATTGAGATACTTTATAGGCAAGGGGGGTCCTTGGCTGGCCACTTAGCTAGGGTTAGGGTTTCTAGTGGTGCATCTAAGGCTAGCAATGCATCAAGTCTATTTGAATGGCCTAAAATCTAGGGCTCCTTCCTAGTCAAGTTGCAACCCACTCAACCTAGCTAATCATGACTTAAACCCATTTAACCAATACTAACTAAACTCAATGTGGCTCACTAGACTAGCTATGACTAATCTAGGTTAGGTCCAATCTAGGTTAGGCTAATCTAAACCACATGGAAATTAATTAAATAATATTTAAATCACACCATTCAAATAAATTATTATAAATTCCTAATAAAATATATTAAATTCAAATAATTCAAAAATGACAAAAATACCCTCAAACTAAAAATGATAAATGAAATACCCTAATCATATGGCTAGGCTCTAGGGTAGACAGTCTCTACGGTTTCACTAGCAAAACACCAAAATCACAAGTCATAATATTAAATAGTTTTAATATGATTAAAAATCACCAAAAATTATATTATTATTTAAATATTATAATTAAATAAGTTAAAATACAAAATTTCAAAATTACCCTCATTTGGAAAACTGGGTGTTACAATCCTACTTACCTTAGAAAAATTTCGTCCTCGAAATTAAGATGATCGCACCCCCTTCTAGGTCAAATATAGTCATCACTAGTCAATTTTCTCAACATCCTAGTACTTGGTCATCAGCTGGTCAACTTCTTAGGATTTTACCTATGCTAGCTACCTAGTGTTGGCAACTAGAGATTTAGCAAAAGAAAACTCTATAATAGGCTAGCTCTTAACTTCCCAATCCTATCAAATCGCCCATAACTAAATACCTATAAGCTAAGCACACCAATCCCAAATACCACATATACATAAGCTCAAGAACAACAACCCATCACATATACCCTAAGCATATCATCTATATATATATATATATATATATATATATATATATATATATATATATATATATATATATATATATATATATATGACTGATCAACCAAGGGTTAAGGTAGACTGAACGCATAAGGGACTGAAACAAAAGCTTAGAATTAGGCTAAGGATGAATGGTCTGAAACATCAATAGAGGCAAAAGGGAATAATGCCAAGGGGACTGAAATTATGAGCTAAAGGACAGGACATTTGGGTCCACTTGTAAAGTCAAGTGAAGGGAAACCTACACATAAAAAATGAACTAATGCTCAGGTAGAGGCTTAGAAGGCTGAACCAACAATGAAAGAATGGGTTTGGACATGTATCTGACAGATGGGCTAACCAGGTATCATCTGTTTCTACGAATAAAAGGGGACAGAATAATGATCAAGGGAGAACTCTTATTAACAACCCACATTATATCCCAATGTATACAACTGTCCAAGTGAACTGAACAATCATGCCCAAGAAAAGTTTAAACTCCACTATAGGGCAGGTACTGCAGGTTATAATGAAGGGTATTGCAAGGCTATCAATAAGTAAAATGCTAAGAGATGCTATAACGCCCCAGTCCCAAAATACATAGGACTAGGAACGTAGACATGCCAGCTGTATTCATACGAAGTACCCTCGTATAAATACATAAGCTGTAAAATGCAGTAGAACCATACTAATCTCATCCACACAAAATAAATGAATAGAAGATCTCATATAATCAACTATGAAATTGTCATTTGGTACATGTAGTTGGGCGAAGACAAATCCATTACCAACTATGAAAAGAAATACATGATATATAAAGAATGGATTTGGCGAGCGAAGCGAAGATAATCCAAGTGTAATCATCCTCGTAGAGAAGCAATGATCACGGCTAGAGCTAAAGCACCTGCGAAAGAAAATAGCACACACCTGGAAAGACAACCAGGTCCTCAGAGGGACGTAGCAAGACACATAATAGCATACCATATAAACTGAATAAATATTGCTCAATAAATAAGTAAATCGAATTATAACATGTTCCAATACGCACCTACTGAACGAGCGTACCATCCCCCCAACCAAACAAGGACAGAAGATGGTAAACTAATTCATGCTATGAATCCAATATGGTATCCGAACCCCAACAAGGTTCAATACCTTGTCATCGAAGTAGTAAGTCACACCTACAACCAAACAAGGACAAGATGTGATGAACTAATTCGCGACAAGTTATTGTTCCAAGCCACGGTCAGATACAAGTACCTAAACCAAAAGTACTTGTACCTAACGGATAGGGTAGCCTACCGTTCTAAGTGAAATGTAGTTAAGAACAATCCTTCCTACGCATAGGCCCTGGCTGAATAGGATCGGCGTAGTCCCCCTTTGGGCACCAGAGGCCCCATCAGGAAGAGCATGACGTTCCGCAGAATCGTCAGTGGCCGTCAGTAATCATGGGTCATCAACCCCGTATCTCCAGCGGAGAGTCCGGGTCACAAGAGAAGTGCATCGAAGCCCATACGCTAAGGAATTGTCCTCCCCGCCCAATGTCTACTGTGTTGCATCCACAACACAAACCACTATAACCGCTAAGTCAAACTAGCATGCAATCTCTATTAGCGGTTATTCCTATCGCACGGCTTGTACGTACTGGTGGCTAGCCAATCACGCACTTCCGTGTTCTACATGTGATACACAACTTCGTGTTTACAACGTGTCAAGGCCAATGAATGCAACACACAAGGTGGTCCCTTAAATCTAGGTTTAATTTGTAAGAAAAATAATACACAGCAGGAAACTGAACAGTAAATTCTAACAGTTATGCTATGTATCACAGTTTATTTTGCATAAAGAAAATAATGAACATGCATGAAATATGAGCTAAAATAATTAAACAGCAAATGGCAAGGTGTCTTGCCTGATAGGGCGTCTGGTGTGCTGCGATGATCAAGATGGCAAAAATTGCGACTTCGGTGCAACAACTATGCGAGGTGACCTCGGTCGGTGGTACGGACAGTTTCATTGGGTCCAGAAGGGTCAACTTAGTTAGGGTCAATAGGTGGAAGGAGAGAATTGGCAAGGGGTAGGAAGATTGGGCTTAGTCTTTGGACATGAGATTGGTCAATAATATATATACAATTTTTGAAAACTATATTTTAATATCCCGAATATTTTATAAATAGTAAAATCAATGTAAGTCAAAAGCTATAGTTTACTTAGTAAAAAAATATTTTATATAAGTACTTGAGAATATATTTTATTAGTCGAAATAGTTTTTGGATAGATAATTGAAAATATGAAAAATCATTTCCTTTAGGCTAGAATACTTCAAGTAAAATATAATTTTTGGTAGCACTATATATTTATTAGTAAAACATTTTTAGATGAATACTAACATATATAGAAATCATTTTAAGAAAAAGCTCTATATTTGCAAAATAATACCTATCTTTTTTTTATGCTAGCCATAAACATTTAACAAAATAATAATAATAATAAATATATAATAATAATAATAAAGATGATAATAATAATGATGGTAATACTATTGATAATTAATGATGTATATATTCCTACAAGAAAGAAAATAATAGACATATAATAATAATGATGATAATGATAGTGATAAGGATAATAATAATAAAACAGGATAATAATAATGATAATATCCTTAAAATGAATATTGCTAATAATAATAATAATAACAATAATAACAATAAAACAAAGTAAAAATTTACCCAGCAGTTCTTCTCAAATATGATAAAAATTTATAATTAAATAATTAAATAATAAATATAACCAAAACTTAGAACAGAGTCATTGTTCTCCTCCTTCGAGGAGAACTCATCTTCTCTTAACCCAAAGAGGAAAGTAAAAGGGATTAGAAGGGGAGAGGAAGAGAAGCAGGGAGAGTGGGAGAGTGAGGGCTCGGTGAGAAGTCGGGGAAGAGAGGAGCGGGTGGCGGGGAGTGGTCGGCGACGGATCACCGGGGAACGGCAGACTGAGGGAAGAGGAAGGGCACGGTGGAGAAGATGGTCGACATGTGGTGGCGCGGGCTTGACGTGTGGTGGCGCGGAGGAGAGCTCCGGCAAGGCGGCGGCTGGACGCCGAGGAAAGGGAGAAGCACCGGTGGAAAGGGTTTCGGCGAGGAGTGAGGTGGCGCACGCGGCGCTGGACGGACGGTCGGGTGCGGATCTGGCGGAGAGAAGTGGGGAGATGCGGCTACGGGCGGGAGCACACATACGACTGTGGCCGGAGGCGTAGGCGAGGGTCACCAACGGGCGACGCAGCAGTGAGCCGGCACAGCGGAGGTAAGCTGGTGGCGGTGGTTTTAATTTTTTTTTTTGACCGGGAAAGTATGGTTGGGGTTGCAAAGGGCGGCCACAGTGGTGGCGCTGATGGATTGGTTCTGGGTGTTGTAGTGAAGGCTGTGGCGGTGACGGTGATGAAGGTGGTAATGGTGGTGGCTGACCGGAGACGAGGGGTCGGGTGTGCCGAGATGGGGTTCGCGATGGGTTGGCTACAGCGATTGCCGAGTCGTCGGGGTGGGAGCTTGGTGTACAGGGAGGAGGAGGAGGGTGATGCCTCAGACGAGGGGGCTGTTTCCGACAAGTCTAGGGTTTTAGGTTTGGTCTTAGGAATCGTGTCCAAGTGTCGGACACGAGAATTGGATTTTGATGTATATGTAAAAAAGAAATAATCTATTGGAAGACACCGGGGTCGGACCCGAGGCCGTCACGGCTGACACGGAAGAGATGGACACCGACACGAGGCACGTAAACTTGTGGAATTTATGGAAGAAATTATGGAGAAAAATAATAAAAAGGTTGGAGGAGTACCTGCCTATTTATAGGATGTGGAAATTCCCAATTAGATATGGACTATGATATTTAAAACCCAAATTAGATATTTCCTAATTTAATTTAAAGCAATCAAATCCAAATCAAATCTATATCCAAATCTAATTTCAAATTAATTATCTAATTTAAATCAAATTAAATTTCTAGTATAAAATCCATGAGATAAATCAATTTCAAATATTTAACCATTTAAATAAATCCAAAATATTTAAATCAAGATTTAAATGTCCCAATAATTTAAAATATGTTTTCCAAAAATTACTATAATAATTAATTTCGAAAATATATTATTATTTACAATATAAACTTAATAAATTTTATGAAATACATATGTATACGGGAATAATAATACTTATTATTAATAACTGTTTTCACGAAGACTTTTTATAAATAATGAATAAAATAATAATTTGGAAACTTGGGTACGATAACAAAATAATTAAACTATAAAAAGATAGAAAATACTTTTCTAAAATATGTACGCTCGCACATATTCGCACTCGTCGAGCAAAAATAAAATTTCGTGCGCGACGTAAAATACGACTACGCGACGTACAATACAAAATTTTAAATCCGTACAAATATTAATAATAAAAAAATATAGTAGAAATTTAGGAGTTTTACATCCTACCCAACTTAAAAGAATTTCGTCCTCGAAATTAAGAATTAGTAGGGGGTGAGGGCACAACGGTAGATAGAAGGGTTCGAAGTTTATATGGTCGTAGTCTAGGTTGAGGGTACGATTAAGAGATGATTGTAATCACTCTTAAATTCAAGTGATTAGAAAGTCAAAATGGTAGAATTAGGGTCGAGGGAAGAGTAATTCAAGACAAAGATATGGCAACATCGAGTGATAATGGTTATTAAGTGATAGGATAGCTAGAGGAATTTCTAGCACAACGCTTCCGTTCTCCTAAAATAGGTGAAGACGAAAGCAATATAGAGTTCGAAGGAGGCGTTATCGAATACGAATACGTGATTCAAAGACGATTAAATAATTTCAAAAGAATTGTCAAGGCAGTCCTGGATGGAATTGTAAGGGCTAAGTTTAATTATGTTCCCATCCACGTAGAGTAATAGACAAAAGCGAACCAAAGTGCACTTGGTTGATCAGACCATTATGCACTGGTTCTGATTAGACAATAGGCTAGTGAGTACTCAATAGCTTATGTCATGAACAAACTCGATAAAGAATAAGCTTGCAAAAACTAGGCTACATTAGCATCATTAGTCAAACGGTAATACATAGGTACGAGAGATTAAGATTTAAAGAAGGTAGAATGATTCTAGGTCATACAGTCGTCCTATAGTCTTCTTGTCCAAGTCCTTGGTTGGCTAGACGGGTTAGGTCCTCTAGGATAAGCTTGCTAATATAGGTCACTAGGTCAAAGGGGTTGCTAGTTCATAAGGTATTCTACCCAACTTAAAAGAATTAAACTAATGGTGTTTTGGGACAATTAACTAGTAGGGTCAATCTCTAGCAAGCACGAAGGGAAGATAAGAATATGGATGGAAGGAAGCAAGCAAGATGCAATTAATGAGTCAAACGGTAGATAAAATCAAGAAAAGAGGTCAAGTATGTGGATGAGATCCTAGACTTCTAATCCTATACGCAGGCTTGCTTGGTACGGTAAAGTAACCAAACAATTTATCTTGACCTGCATGGGCCACCACAAAAATATGTAACGCCCCAGTCCCAAAATACGTAGGACTAGGAACGTAGACATGCCAGCTGTATTCATACGAAGTACCCTCGTATAAATACATAAGCTGTAAAATACAGTAGAACCATACTAATCTCATCCATACAAAATAAATGAATAGAATATCTCATATAATCAACTATGAAATTGTCATTTGGCACATGTAGTTGGGCGGAGACAAATCCACTACCAACTATGAAAAGAAATACATGATATATAAAGAATGGATTTGGCGTGCGAAGCAAAGACAATCCAAGTGCAATCATCCTCGTAGAGAAGCAATGATCATGGCTAGAGCTAAAGCACCTGCGAAAGAAAATAGCACACACCTGGCAAGACAACCAGGTCCTCAGAGGGACGTAACAAGACACATAATAGCATGCCATATAAACTGAATAAATATTGCTCAATAAATAAGTAAATCGAATTATAACATGTTCCAATACGCACCTACTGAACGAGCGTACCATCCCCCCAACCAAACAAGGATAGGAGATGGTAAACTAATTCACGGTGACGTATCTTCCCATGCTATGAATCCAATATGGTATCCGGACACCAACAAGGTTCAATACCTTGTCATCGAAGTAGTAAGTCACACCTACAACCAAACAAGGACAAGATGTGACGAACTAATTCGTGACAAGTTATTGTTCCAAGCCACGGTCAGATACAAGTACCCAAACCAAAAGTACTCGTACCTAACGGATAGGGTTGCCTACCGTTCTAAGTGAAATGTAGTTAAGAACAATCCTTCCTACGCATGGGCTCTGGCTGAATAGGATCGGCGTAGTCCCCCTTTGGGCACCAGAGGCCCTATTAGGAAGAGCATGACGTTCCGTAGAATCGTCAGTGGCCGTCAGTAATCATGGGTCATCAATCCCGTATCTCCAGCGGAGAGTCCGGGTCACAAGGGAAGTGCATCGAAGCCCATACGCTAAGGAATTGTCCTCTCCACCCAATGCCTACTGTGTTGCATCCACAACACAAACTACTATAACCGCTAAGTCAAACTAGCATGCAATCTCTATTAGCGGTTATTCCTATCGCACGGCTTGTACGTACTGGTGGCCAGCCAATCATGCACTTCCGTGTTCTACATGTGACACACAACTTCGTGTTTACAACGTGTCAAGGCCAATGAATGCAACACACAAGGTGGTCCCTTAAATCTAGGTTTAATTTATAAGAAAAATAATACACAGCAGGAAACTGAACAGTAAATTCTAACAGTTATGCTATGTATCACAGTTTATTTTGCATAAAGAAAATAATAAACATGCATGAAATATGAGCTAAAATAATTAAACAGCAAATGGCAAGGTGTCTTGCCTGATAGGGCGCCTGGTGTGCTGCGATGATCAAGATGGCAAAAACTGCGACTTCGGTGCAACAACTATGCGAGGTGACCTCGGTCGGTGGTACGGACAGTTTCATTGGGTCCAGAAGGGTCAACTTAGTTAGGGTCAATAGGTGGAAGGAGAGAATTGGCAAGGGGTAGGAAGATTGGGCTTAGTCTTTGGACATGAGATTGGTCAATAATATATATACAATTTTTGAAAACTATATTTTAATATCCCGAATATTTTATAAATAGTAAAATCAATGTAAGTCAAAAGCTATAGTTTACTTAGTAAAAAAATATTTTATATAAGTACTTGAGAATATATTTTATTAGTCGAAATAGTTTTTGGATAGATAATTGAAAATATGAAAAATCATTTCCTTTAGGCTAGAATACTTCAAGTAAAATATAATTTTTGGTAGCACTATATATTTATTAGCAAAACATTTTTAGATAAATACTAACATATATAGAAATCATTTTTAAGAAAAAGCTCTATATTTGCAAAATAATACCTATCTTTTTTTTATGCTAGCCATAAACATTTAACAAAATAATAATAATAATAAATATATAATAATAATAATAAAGATGATAATAATAATGATGGTAATACTATTGATAATTAATGATGTATATATTCCTACAAGAAAGAAAATAATAGACATATAATAATAATGATGATAATGATAGTGATAAGGATAATAATAATAAAACAGGATAATAATAATGATAATATCCTTAAAATGAATATTGCTAATAATAATAATAATAATAATAATAACAATAATAACAATAAAACAAAGTAAAAATTTACCCAGCAGTTCTTCTCAAATATGATAAAAATTTATAATTAAATAATTAAATAATAAATATAACCAAAACTTAGAACAGAGTCATTGTTCTCCTCCTTCGAGGAGAACTCATCTTCTCTTAACCCAAAGAGGAAAGTAAAAGGGATTAGAAGGGGAGAGGGAGAGAAGCAGGGAGAGTGGGAGAGTGAGGGCTCGGTGAGAAGTCGGGGAAGAGAGGAGCGGGTGGCGGGGAGTGGTCGGCGACGGATCACCGGGGAACGGCAGAACGGGTGGGAGCACGCACACGACGGTGGCCGGAGGCGTAGGCGAGGGTCACCAACGGGCGACGCAGCGGTGAGCCGGCACAGCGGAGGTAAGCTGGTGGCGGTGGTTTTAATTTTTTTTTGTTGACCGGGAAAGTATGGTCGGGGTTGCGAAGGGCGGCCACAGTGGTGGCGCTGATGGATTGGTTCTGGGTGTTGTATTGAAGGCTGTGGCGGTGACGGTGATGAAGGTGGTATTGGTGGTGGCTGACCGAAGACGAGGGGTCGGGTGTGCCGTGATGGGGGTCACGACGGGTTGGCTACGGCAATTGCCGAGTCGTCGGGGTGGGGGCTTGGTGTACAGGGAGGAGGAGGAGGGTGATGCCTCGGACGAGGGGGCTATTTCCGACAAGTCTAGGGTTTTAGGTTTGGTCTTAGGAATCGTGTCCAAGTATCGGACACGAGAATTAGATTTTGATGTATATGTAAAAAAGAAATAATCTATTGGAAGACACCGGGGTCGGACCCGAGGCCGTCACGGCTGACACGGAAGAGATGGACACCGACACGAGGCACGTACACTTGTGGAATTTGTAGAAGAAATTATGGAGAAAAATAATAAAAAGGTTGGAGGAGTACCTGCCTATTTATAGGATGTGGAAATTCCCAATTAGATATGGACTAGGATATTTAAAACCCAAATTAGATATTTCCTAATTTAATTTAAAGCAATCAAATCCAAATCCAATCTATATCCAAATCTAATTTCAAATTAAATATCTAATTTTAATCAAATTAAATTTCTAGTATAAAATTCATGAGATAAATCAATTTCAAATATTTAACCATTTAAATAAATCCAAAATATTTAAATCAAGATTTAAATGTCCCAATAATTTAAAATATGTTTTCCAAAAATTACTATAATAATTAATTTCGAAAATACATTATTATTTACAATATAAACTTATTAAATTTTTATGAAATACATATGTATACGGGAATAATAATATTTATTATTAATAACTGTTTTCACGAAGACTTTTTATAAATAATGAATAAAATAATAATTTGGAAACTTGGGTACGATAACAAAATAATTAAACTATAAAAAGATAGAAAATATTTTTCTAAAATATGTACGCTCGCACATATTCGTACTCGTCGAGCAAAAATAAAATTTCGTGCGCGACGTAAAATACGACTACGCGACGTACAATACAAAATTTTAAATCCGTACAAATATTAATAATAAAAAAATATAGTAGAAATTTAGGGATTTTACAGATGCAGTATGTCACCATGTACATAAGTAAGGATGAGTGCAGACCTCTAATATACATGATACTAACTCGCCAGATATGTAGAATATGCTAAGGGGTTGATGGTTATATTGGTGAGTCAATAATTGGGTCTGAACTATGGTCCAGTGAAACCTATGATGCAACATGGTGGGTAATGAATTTGAGTGCAGTGAACAACTTGTACAAGTCTGAACCAAGGGGATAGGGTATCTAGTGAAGGGTCTGCACACTGCCTATGAAGGTTGATTAAATTTGACTGAACTCCACACAAAGAGAAATTAACTAAAATAGAAAATTGAACCAATTATAGGCTAAATAACTTGTCAATAATCCTATACAACAATGACAGATACCAACCAAACCCATATCCCATATGCCAATATCACCTGCAATCTATCTATGTATATAGACCTCTCAGTCTTAGGTGAACTACAACTATACTCAAGGACAGGCTCTGGTCATGGGTGCCTCACTGGAAAAAGGTAAGGAAAATAATAACAATCATCAAGGCTGTAAGGCATACTAACATCCTATGTGTAAACTGGTTGGTATTATAAATAACAGGGAAATTATCTACAATAGGTTACTATTCTAATACCACTACTAACTATCATCTCTAGGGTGCAGATACTCTACAAGTCGTCATATCATTATACTATAAAAGAACCACATATGAATAAGCTCTACAAAACTAAATATCCCTACTCCTAAGTTATTTATAACAACAGAAGGGTATGATGTTTAAAACCTTCTCAAGATACAATCTGTTAATCATATGCGTCTGTCCAAAATTATGTTGTCCAGAGTCTTCATCATGCTAGAGAGCAAGGCTACGATAATCACAGAGTCCTTGACTAAGGTACGTACCTCTAGGTTCATGGTATTTAAAATTTTTGCATTGTCGCATGCGACGGCGAAAACCTTAAATTCCCATACCCGAGAAATACATCCAAAATCTGACTACATATCCTCACTATGCCAACTAACACGAATATCGAAGATTCTAGATCCCATAACTAAGGTGACCTAGCCCATATGATTTTCTTAAAAGAAAAACAAATATAACAAAAGAGCAACATGACAAAATTAATAAATCAGCAAGGAATAGATGGAATCGGATTTCAAGGTAGTTATAAAAGACAATTACGGGAATAGAATAGAGAAGAACGGAACTTGCAGCAAGATCTCTAATGGTCTGTGCATCCTCAACTGCCCTGACGATAGCTCGCCTGCTGGTTTCTCCTGGTCTGCTGCTGATGCTGCATGAACCGCTGCTGCTGAGAAAATCGAGAATAATAGGAAAAAGTCTCTGTACAGACGAAGGTGCACCTCCAATGTAGCAGAAACGCCAACCTAAGTCGACACAACAGGAGCTGTGCTCTCGAGGCCCTGATGAACAGGACGAGAGGTGGCCAGCCTTTCGATAGTATTCCTCGGACCGGAGCGATGAGATCGTGTCTTCATAACCATCATGAAGACAGATCAAAACAAGAAGCAATTACTAGGAATGAAGCAAAAAATCAAAAGAGGACAGTTTATATTCAAGGGAAGACAATAAACAGCAAATATAGATAAAATGAATCTGATTAAGAGTTTTCCTAGTGTGATTGAGTACCCTCAAAAATATCCTAATCCTACTACAGGCTGTAGTGATACTCTAGTTCGAATACCACTACACAAACTCGATCTGCATGGGCCACCACTAAAAACGTGTCACGATCCGCACCCTAGAGTATGGGCACGAGAAGTGGGTACGTCCAGCCTACGCCCCAGTGTCGGCGGTAGAACGCTGTCCTAGGTCACAAAATCTAACAATATAATACTAAGCAGTTTATACTCCCCGAATGGGGGTGACATAGCAGAATGTAAACTCAATCACAACTAAGGAAGAAGAAGCACGATATGATATAGAACTCAAAGAAATACAGATGATCAGAAGAGTCTAAGTGTCTAAGACAACATCTCAGCAGCATCCAGAATACAAGTCTCAACTACTGAATATGAAAGAATATATACAATCCAGATCTCAAATGACAGAAATAGTAAAACCTAGACTAAACTAGTCCCAAGACAACATAAGTAAGATAAAGCCTAACTAAACTAGTCTAGGCAGTAGGGGTAAAGTCATCAGCTAGAGCTGGGTCCTCCTGAGAGTCCAGCTCACAAGTGTCGTCTAGGGCTACCCCGTAGAAGGTATCCACACAGGCCTCCTCCCCGTTCTCTATAATATTTTCAACAGATCCAGTCAGGACAGGAGCGAGCACAATACATTTCAACAGTTCATAGCAGGTTAAAAAATATAATCATGCAGTAAAGTAAGATACAGGAACTGAAAGAAAGTACAGAATGTAAATAGAGAGAGAACTGTAATAGAAATATCTACTATAAGTAGAGAGCTAACAGTGGCTAGTGAGTCATAGTACAATATAAATATGTGAATGGCATAGGAGATTCTGATGTGACACTACGGAGGTGATCAGATGAGATACTACTTGGATATTATTCACATGTCTACTTCTACTCCCCCGTACCCCCAATCAATACACAAGGATCCAGCCAGGTTATGTTATGATTCCATACAATGGCCCACAAGGGGTGATACATGGTAGGCCCAAAAATGGGTGATTCTAGGAATGCCCATAAATGGGTGATTCAAGGAAGACTCTATGATCATAAGAGTACATGTCACAAGTGATCAATGAACCGTGAAGCATAGTGATACACCATATAAGTGAAACGCACAGAACATGTAGTATCCGATGCTCCTGAGGGGAAAACATCTCAAGAAGGGATCCATATAGTACTAATCCGTGTGACCAACATGACAATATCAAGTAAAGTAATTTAAAGTAGGAAAATAATTCTAAACAGGATATGAAATGATCAGAGAATGTACTCGCCTGTGATATAAATGTCTGTGAGAATACACTGTTCGATATGAGATATCTGAGTCCTATTTAGAGCAACACAAGTCATGATGTATACAAGGGGGTTATAAATGAAGTGTACAATGCATCTATATGATTTCTGGGTCAATCTAGGTCAAAGTCAACTTTTGGCAAACTTCGGGTCAAACCAAGTCAACATCTAGTCAAATTAGGTCAAACTAGTTAGGGTTTGGTAAATCTTGGTCAACTAGTCTAATCTAGGCTTAGTAAGTCAAATTTAGGTTTAACAAGTCAATTCTAGTTATATACACATAGCTTAGGCAACTAACTACACTCTAGGCCTATACACCATTATCAATACCACCCTATTTATACAATACTCAATATAATTTAATAAATTGCATTCTCTTCTTGTATTATACTACACATGTACACTCTATGTATAGCATAGGCTATACTAGCCATAAACATACAACTTTACCTATAGCTACATTATGATATATATTTATATCACATATAGATATGCATATAGTAATAGGGAAGGACAAATGTGTGTTTTTGTACCTGGGAACAAGGAGTGTGATAACTCAAGGTGAAAAATAGTGTGCAATCCCAGGTTTTACGTATTGAATTTCCAGGTTTTAGTTACATCCCAATACAAGTTTTTACAATGGTAATCTAATGTCTAATCTAACATCTCAGTTTTGTGCATCTCAGATATGTTTACAAAAGAGAACAACACCAGGTAATATTGGACTGAACCAATGCTTCTATCATAATGAACTTAATGACAAGGGGCTTGCACAGGATAGGCATCCAAGGGGACTGAACTAACACTAGTGTGGTTGACACTATGGTAAATCCAACTGATACCACAACATAAAGTGGACTGCACACTAAAACATGTAACCACCTCCTGAAATGGATGACACCAGCAGTGAACCAAGGTCCCTCACTGTCCAGAAATGGACAATAATTCAAGGGTATGATGTTATATAGTAATTGAGTCAAGGACTTAATGTGAAGGGACAGGGTTAATGCAATGTAGGCCCTTAAGTTCTGATACTGAAATATGTACCTCAAGCAAGTAATGAACCTGTATGCATGATACTAACCAATATATGCAAGGCTTAGGCTAAAGAAATGCTAATGTGGTGTATGTTGTATAGAAAAATTCAAGTACACAGGAAATTAGCTCAAAGTTTAAGGACAGGGTTAATTCAGATTTCATCTATACATTACAAATAGATTGAACAATGGAAGACAACTGAACAAGGAGATGTGGCTGATACACTCACTCCATGACATGGATTACAAACTGAACATATAAGGATATCATGCAAGAGCTGCCCTTGTGTATAGGGAGTGAATTAAGGATACCAAAACAGTCCCATTGTCAATACAAAATACTGCTATTAAAGTCCAATGAGGACTGAACAATTGTTTCAAATCGAATGGCTCACTTGATATGAACTAAACCATAAACCTTCCCTAAATGAGCTGGACTGATACATTACCTTCAAAAGGGACTGGACATATATGAAGCAAGGGCTGTACTAATGATAGTAAGGAACGAACTCAAATGTTCTAAGGGACTGGACAGTGGACCACTAAGGCAAATCACATGTCCATATGTGAACAGATCATCTAAAGGTTAATGCAAGGACTGAGCAAATAAAATGCCACGGGACTGATACAACATGGATCATGGGCTGCACACATCAAACAAATACAGTGGGTTGATAAAACCTACTGATACCAAGTACAGTGAACTAAATGGCTAATCACTAAGCATTCGAAGAAAGGATGAGCATAAAATTGGTATTAGTGAATGTTTGGACGACTGATCACTAATTTAAACAAGGGACTGAACTATTGGGCTGAACATTCAAAAATACCAAGGTAATCCCAAACTCGAGCTTATTCCCCCATCTCCACACTCATAACCCTTAGCACATAGGTTAATTTTCCAGGTTATTATAAAACAAATTGAATCACAAACACTGGTAATTCAAAATCGAATTCAGGAATTCAACTGACAGGTCTCGAGTATCAGGAAAAATAGAAGATTACCTATTTTGAATTGGAAATAACAATTACTAGTTTAATTTAGTGGTTGGTAAATGATGATACATGTGAGAGAGTGTTAGAGGGTGTCTTCGTGTCCTAAAACTGGACACGAATTGTGTCCAAAATAGCCACACATACACAGACACAAATCTGTGTACACAATCATCGTGCACACGTGCACATCACTCGTAGACACGACATAGTGCACCACGTGTCTCGTGTACATGCCTACGTGTTAACCTAGGGTAGTTCTTCGTGTCTAGGGGCCTGACACAGGACCACGACGTGTCTAGGATGGACACGAGGTCCGTATCAGGACCCAATTCAACCCGTACGTGTGCAGTGCAAAAACCAGTGTGTGATGTATTCCGCGTCCGACATGACACGAGAGTCCTTAAGACTCGAGGTGGGTCTGTCAGTGATGGCCCCTACCTCTGTGTCGAAGGTGAGGTGTCCACGTCGCGTGTTCGATGAGAAATAGGATACTGGTAGCAGGACACTGTGCGGTGTCAGCGCGAGTGCAGTGCGTGTCCAATTTGGACTCGAAAATCATACTAATCTCGACTCAGTCAGGTAGATTTGTGATCTACAATTAAAAACCTAATTTCTTATTCAAACCATTTCAGAAAATATGAACGAAATGCCCACTGTGGTATTTCGTCGAACACTTGGTATGCCCACTGATACGTGTCCGAAACGGACACGTAATGGACATGAAACCTAGCAATTCCTATACTAATAGTTAGAGGACACCTAGGGC
This sequence comes from Iris pallida, assembly GCA_029216955.1. Classification (NCBI taxonomy): domain Eukaryota; kingdom Viridiplantae; phylum Streptophyta; class Magnoliopsida; order Asparagales; family Iridaceae; genus Iris; species Iris pallida. Next base: position 1,875,184 of record JANAVB010029419.1, on the reverse strand, counting down.
TTCCTATCCATGCCTAGAAATCATTATTTGATGGAGGGAATGAGAAGTTACCTAGGTGTGTTCTTCTTCAAAGAAAGCTTCAAAATGGAGGATCCTTCTTGCTAGCCCCAAAGCTCCAAATTATCCCAAATTTGAGAATGACCTCCATGAACAGTAGGGGAACAGTTATTAGAGTGCTATGGAAGAAATATCAATAAAAATGGAGCTCTATTGATTAATCTATGAAAAAATACAAATGGAGGCTCACCTAGTTCTTAGGAAAATGATAGAATATTGAAAAGAGGCACAACTCCCAATAGAGATACTTTATAGGCAAGGGGGGTCCTTGGCTGGCCACTTATCTAGGGTTAGGATTTTTAGGGGTGCATCTAAGGCTAGCAATGCATCAAGTCTATTTGAATGGCCTAAAATCTAGGGCTCCTTCCTAGTCAAGTTGCAACCCACTCAACCTAGCTAATCATGACTTAAACCCATTTAACCAATACTAACTAAACTCAATGTGGCTCACTAGACTAGCTATGACTAATCTATGTTAGGTCCAATCTAGGTTAGGCTAATCTAAACCACATGGAAATTAATTAAATAATATTTAAATCACACCATTCAAATAAATTATTTTAAATTCCTAATAAAATATATTAAATTCAAATAATTCAAAAATGACAAAAATACCCTCAAACTAAAAATAATAAATAAAATACCCTAATCACATGGCTAGGCTCTAGGGTAGACAGTCTCTACGATTTCACTAGCAAAATACCAAAATCACAAGTAATGATTTTAAATAGTTTTAATATGATTAAAAATCACCAAAAATCATATTATTATTTAAATATCGTAATTAATAATTTAAAATACAAAATTTTAAAATTATCCTTATTTGGAAAACTGGGTGTTACATCGTCAGTAGGACAAGCAGGACTAAACATATTCATGGGTTCGTACTCTAAAGTAGAGGAATAAGTCGCGGACTCTCTCTTCTTTCTCTTGAGAGCTTGGGTGGCATGGAATTAAAAAAAGAGAGGTGAAAGATTATACCTCAGAAGAAATAAGAAACTAGTAGAGAACACATTTTTGAGCCTTCTAGATCCAAAGAGAAAAGATTTGAAGCTTATGGAAGGGGTAAACAATAGTAGGGTTTATGGATTTTCTGCTCGGTGGAGAGGAAAGAAGAGAAAATGATGTATATATAAGAGCTAGGCCGGCTGAAGCTGTTCTGGAAATTTGAAACGACGCTAACCGAGTTCGACCTGAACTCGGTCAGAACTCGGGCCGAGTTCTGTTCGAGTTCGGCCACTTGGATTTTCAATTCATTTTATGAATAATGAGTAATAAATGTACTTAATAACTCTTAATTTTTTGATTAATTAACATTCATTACTTTGGATTAGCTGTAGGGACCGAATCCCAGCTAGCGGCAATCCAAAGACTAGTGCACCATATCGCTTCAGGCTATTTACGCCTATATAACAGAAGGGCCCTGCCGGCTTGTACCCAAAATAAATTTAATTAATAAATATAGAAATCTCAAGGTTTAAATAATTTTATTAAATATAATTCATTATGAATCTGACAATTCAAGTATGCCTAACTCATGACGCAGATAGTTGAATAGTCTACAGATAGCAGTTTTGTGAAAATATCTCCTAATTGATGATCTGTGTCAAGAAATTCTAAGCAAATATCTCTGTGTTGTTGGTGATCACGTAAAAAGTGATGATATATCTCTATGTGCTTTGTGCATGAGTGACAAACATGATTTTTAGTCAAATTAATTGTGCTAGAGTTATCACAGTATATGGGAATATTCGTGTAGTACAAATTATAGTCTTCTAGGATTTGTTTCATCCACAGAATCTATGCACAATAATGTCCTACGGTGATATACTCAGCCTCAATTGTTGATAAAGCAACAGAATTTTGCTTTTTGCTAAACCAGTAGATTAAAGCTTTTCCTAGGAAATGACATGTACGTACCGCTGGTACTTTTACTGTCCACTTTGCATCCAGTAAAATTTGCATCTAAATAACCGATTAGGTCAAAAGATATGGATTTGGGATACCACAAGCCGACCGTAGAAGTTTCCTTAAGGTAACAGAAGATACGCTTTTGATTCCTTAGGATTAGCTTGGTACCGTGCACAAATGCAAACACTAAACATAATATCTGGACGACTAGCAGTTAAATATAATAAACTACTAATCATACCTCGATACTTACACTGGTCGACTAGTTTGCCACTTTCATCAATGTCAAGCTCTTTTGATGTAGCCATTGGAGTTTCAATAGCTTTTACATTGTCGTAGTCATGCTTCTTTAGTAATCCTTCATATACTTGGCTAGGTTGATGAATATTCCCTGTGAGTGCTATTTAATCTAAAGTCCTAGGAAGTAGCTTAGCTCTCCCATCATACTCATCTCAAACTCACTCTGCATACACTTAGCAAATACTTGACAAAGTTTTTCATTAGTAGAACCGAAAATGATGTCATCTACATAAATTTGCACAAGAAGAATACTATCATCTGAAGACTTGATGAGTAAAGTTGTATCAACTCTTCCTTTTGAAAATCTATTTTCAAGTAAGAAGGCACTTAAGCATTCATACCAAGCATAAGGTGCTTGTTTGAGTCCATAGAGTGCTTTCCTAAGTTTGAAACAAGATCGAGTTTTTGAAAATCTTCAAAACTAGGTGGTTGTTTCACAAAAAACTTTTTCTTTTAAAAATCCATTTTAAAATGCACTTTTCACGTCTATTTGAAAAAGTTTAAAATTATGAAAACATACAAATGCACAGAACATGCGAATGACTTCCAGTCTAGTAACATGAGCATATATCTCATCATAATCAATACATTCTTCTTGATTATAACCATGTACCACTCACTACAACAAATAGGACCTACAATAGTAGTTTTTCTATAGCGTTCAAGTGTCCCCGCTATAGAATGTTATCAACAATAGCGTTCTTTTGGAAAGTGTTGTCCAAAAATTTATTTCCCACTTTTTTTTTACATTCAGCCCGCTCATGCCCCCTAAAAGTTTTATTATATCGCCGCATCCAAAAATTTGGCGCTGAAGCAGGGGGGGTAAGAAGCTTTTCCCTTCACCCTTACCTTATTTTTTTGCTTGTCTCACTTTTTACTTTCCCTTTCTCTCTCCTTAGCTCTCTCTCGGAGGTTGGGCAGAGGTTGGGACATCTTCGAACATCGAAGGTTGGAAGGTTTTCGAACGTCAGCACCTCTGTCATAGCCTTCACCGCCGCATCTAGGTCCTTTCTCTCCTTCATCTCCACCTTTTATTTTTTTGAGTTTTTCTCCGTTGATTTACTATTTAGGGTTAATAATTAGGGATTTTGTAAGCATCCAACGGTTTTTTTTTTCTTAATTAGGGTTTAGACGATATGGTTCTGGGTTTAGATTATTTAATGTCTAAGGTTAATAATTAGGCCACTACGGAGGCGACTCCGAGCTGTAACTGGAGCGCGTCAACGACTAATTCACGAGGCCAGCTGCTGCTGCTTCGTCCCCCGTGTCGTACTCATGGATCTGGAGTCGAGGACCATGGACAACAGCAGGTCCGGCACCTATGGCCAGATCTTCAGACCTGACAACATCGTATTCGATCAATCCGGTGCCGGCAACAATTGGGCCAAGGGGCACTATACGGAGGGAGCCGAGCTGATCGATTCGGTGCTCAATGTCATCCACAAGGAGGCTGAGAACTGCAACTTCTTGCAAGGTATTGTCTCTCTTTACAATCGTGCCTGCACTACTACTGTGGATCTCGGATATCTCATGTTCATGATATTTTCTCGTATTGACATTCTTATAACAAATAGTTCTTTAATGAAGGAGTTAAATAATATATTGTTGTTCCTCGATAGATCTATGCTTATAAGTTGCTTGCTGTTTGTTATCTATGGTTTTGTCTGAACAATTTCTACTACTATCGTTCTAGATTTTTTTTCCTTCGTGTTTGCAGATCTAGGATTTTATCGAACACTCGGACATGCCCTTAATTTTTTATTTTATTCTTTTGGATCGGCTTTTTGTAGTGAAGACTGTAGAACCCTAGAGGGGGGTTGAATAGGGAAATAAAATAATTTAAACACAACAAGCTATATTCTTTAATTAAAAAGAGAGGGTAAGCAAATCAAACACCCGATATATCATGGTATCCTCTCTAGAGGCAATCCAGTCCCGGAACTCTCTCCGGCTTAAATCTACTATTTAGTAAAATAGTACACATGAGTTTGGATCCTAAGAACTCACCAACTTCAATACGAGTTTGGATCCGAAGAACTCGCCAACTTCTTACACACGAGTTTTTTACGAAGGCTCGCCGGGAAAGGAAAAGAACTTGTTGATCTTCTAACACTTGAAGATCGAAAGGTACAACTCTTGAATACTCTAGCACTTTGGGAATGGATGACAATTAAAAGCTTGTGTAGAGAGTAATGGTGGAGCGCATGGGTTGTTGGAAAATTTATGGCTTAAGTGGATAAGCCTTTATGAGAGAGAAGGCTTCCATTTATAAAGAAACCAAGAGTAGGTAGCATTTAATGCTCCTGGATACAGCCCAGACGGCATACCGTCGGTATGGATCGGCATGCCGTCGGTATGCCATTCTGAATAGTAACGGTCATAATTATATCCGTTGGGAGCATTTAATGCTAGCAATTAATGCTAGTATTCGTCCATTCAAACATCAAAATTCATAAACCAGTATACCGTCGGTATGCCGTGGTATGCCATCGGTATACCGATGATCGTCACAGAATATTTTGTGACTAAACAAAATGGTATACCATCGCTATGCCGAAGTATACCGTCGGTATGTCGATGTTTTGTCGTAGAACGTTTTATGGCTCACAAAACGGTATACCGTCAGTATGTCGTAGTAAACCGTCGGTATTCCGATATTTCTCACAGAATATTTTTGTGTCAAGCAAAACGATATACCATCGGTATGCCGGAGTATACCGTTGGTATGCCGACATTTGTCACAAAACGTTTTGTGGCCAATGAAAACGGTATACCGTCGGTATGCCATAGTATACCGTCTGTATGCGGTTCTTTAAGACATTGATTTTTAACTGAAAGAATAGAAAGCTTTTAGTTTTTTTATCCAACCTTAAGTGTTTACAGAAAGACCTAGACCTTATACAGACTCGAAATCTTCAAGTGGTGAGAGCCATCTTTCAAGGATCACCGATCTTTGCTTCAGTCTTCAAGGCTTTGATGACTTGTCTTGAATGGATAGACTTTATGTAGTAGAGCTTCTGAAATAATATCAATATGAAAACAGAGAAAACTAGACAACGAAGATGTTGTTAATGTTATCAAAATAAACTCTGCCAACAATCTCCCTCATTTTGATAATTGACAAAATAGAGAGATAACATCTTCAGGGAGTGACTCCCCCGTAGGTAGACAACTCCCCCTCAATATGTTTTCTCCTCCTTTGTCACTTAGTCAAAGATGGGAAATAAAACAAAACAAATGTAGCATTTAATAGGAAAAACAGTATGATAGACAAAAGCATGCATATATATTAAAAGAGTTAATGGCGTACATGCTTGACATTTCATAGAACACTATATAAGACACGATAAAAAAAATCTCCTCCATGAGAGTTTAACAAGTCAAGATGAAAACACATAACTACTCCCCGTAGGACTGCACACAACAACCAATAAACTACTGGTCCCCGAAGGACCTCAAAATAAACACTAAAAAAAGAAACAACCATTTATTCGATACCACCAACAACAGAAAGCCGCAACCTACTCATCGGCCGGATCATCGTCACCATCCTGAGCCCGGTAAAAGGCACCAAAACGATCTACGCCGTTCGGGTACATGAATCCGTAGGCGTTGGGATCAGAGAAGCGGAAGGCTTGGTACATAGGATCCTGAAGATTGAGATCCAGATATGCATTCCAGTCCTGAAGAGTGCGCTGAATGAAGTAGGCCTGGTCATGGAAGCGGCTCTGGATAAGGGTCCCAAGGCCGCGAGTGTTGGCCCACATATGCTCCTCCGCCTGAGCCATGCGCATGTCAAAATGCTGCTGGGTCAGCGACATAAAACGCCCGAATGTAGGAGGAGTAGATGAGGGCACAACAGAAGCAGTGGCCGACGGCTCTTGGAAGGAGGAGGCATGAGACGTTGAGGCACCAAGGAGAGAACGAGAGACAGCAAGGTAGGATGGGATGCCGTCTAACTGGCAGAGGGAGAGATCCACGCCCTTCGCTTCCAAGATGAGGGTGATGAAGGAGCCATAGTAGAAAGACTACTTTCCCGCGGGCAGGATGCCAAAAAAGGCATTGAGAAGAGTCTTGGGAAAGGACCAAGACTTCTTCGAATAGAGATAGTATATGCAAACCAGGGCGTCAGCGGTGATGGCATCGTAGTTGCCGCCCTTGGGGTAGATGGTGTGGTAGACGATCCGATGGAGCTCGTAATAGAACGGCTTCAACTGCGAGAAAAGGGCTGGGATGGCCGGAGGATTGGGGCCCTTGCAGATGATTGCGCAGAACTCGTCAAAGGAGACCTCGGTCGAAGGAAAGAGAGTAGCCAAGGCCGGTAGAGAATCTCCTTTGTCAGGGACTCCAAGAATACCAGCGATATCGTGAGCCATCACGCGAAAGTGGCGATCATTCACCATCGTCTCAATGGCGTTGTTCTGGATGTCGGGAATGAGGTTGCAATAGAACAGGCACACCGCCGCGGGGTAGACGGGCACCTGACGCCGAAGAAGAGAGGAGATACCGGCATGCTCGAAGAGGGAGAGATGGTCGAAGAATACATTCCAATTGATGGCGCGTCCCTTGTAGACGTTGTGGTTCACAAAATGCTGGAACCACACGTCGGCAGCCAAGACGGGGGTGGAGATTTTCTTATCATATCCATAGAGGAGAGGCATGGGAGTGAATGGATTGGCAACGGTAGAGGAGGAGCGAGGACGCTTATGGGTGGCCATGGAAGAATGGAAGGAGTTTGAAAGAGAATAGATGATAAGTGAATAGGAGGAAGATGAAGAAAGATGAGTTTATAAAGAAGTATAGGGAAGAGGAAAGGGTTTTGGAAAAAATGAGGAGAGATGGAGGGAGTAAATAGGGGTTTTTTGAAAAAGATGAAGATGAAAGTAATTAAATGGAAGGAGATGAATGGGTGGGATGGGAGGGTAAATTTTTGGGGAAGAGGAGGAGATAAGATGGAGAGTTAATGAAGGATAGGGGGTGATTTGATTGGTAATAAATGAGGGAAGTTGAAAAGAAAGGGAGGAAAAGGTGGTGGGGCCCGAGGCTGAATAGACAGCAGTCGTTCGCCTCCAAACGGCATACCATCGGTATGCCGACGGTATACCGATTTTTGGCACAGAACATAATTCTGAATCAAAATCAGCATGCCGTCGGTATACCGCCGTATACCATCGATGTGCCGTTGGAGATGAGCTAAGTGTCGAAATTTATGATGCCCAATTTTTGGTAAAGAAAAATGAAACGTCCTCGTGGAGTGGTTTGGTGAAAATATCGGCTAACTGATAAGTAGTGTCAATAAAGTCAAGGCAGATATCCCCTTTTGTTGATGGTCACGAAGAAAATGGTGTCTAATTTCAATGTACTTCGTGAGTGAGTGACAAATCGGATTTTTCATGAGATTTATCGAGCTAGTGTTATCACATTTAATAGGGGTACAAGAATTATAAATGCCAAAGTCTACAAGTGTTTGTGACATCCAAAGAATTTGTGCACAACAGCAACCGGCCACTATATACTCAGCCTCAGTAGTTGAAAGAGCAACAGAGTTTTTTTTCTTACTAAACCACGATACCAAGGACTTTCCAAGGAATTGGCATGTGCCGCTAGTGCTTTTTCGGTCAATTTTGTATCCGACAAAATCTGCATCCGAGTAGCCGTGAAGCTCAAAGGATGAAGATTTCGGATACCAAAGACCCATATTAATGGTGCCTTTGAGATGTCGAAAAATACGCTTTACAGCACATAAGTGCAATTCCTTTGGATTTGCTTGGTATCGTGCACACAGACATACACTAAACATGATATCAGGTCGGCTAGCAGCTAGATAGATTAAGCTAAAGATCATACCTCGATACTTACGAATGTAGACCGAAGTGCCATCTTCATCATTGTCAAGCTTTGTCGTTGTTGCCATAGGAGTCCTCATTGATTTGGATGAGTCAAGTTTGAAACGCTTGATGAGATCCTTTGTATATTTTTCTTGATTGATGAAGGTTCCTTTGGGTCCTTGTTTGATTTGCAAGCCCAAAAAGAATGATAGTTCACTTATCATGCTCATTTCAAATTCATCTTGCATTACTTTAGCAAATTCTACACAAAGTGCATTGTTAGTAGAACTAAAAATAATGTCATCGACATAAATTTGAACTAATAAAAGAGTGTCATTAAGGGATTTGATAAAAAGTGTCATATCGACTTTGCCCTTAGAAAAATTACGTGAAATAAGAAAGGAACTAAGGCGCTCATACCAAACACGAGGAGCTTGTTTGAGGCCATAAAAGGCTTTGTGTAGTTTGAAAACATGATGAAAAAATTAAAAAATTTCAAAGCCAGGAGGTTGTTTAACATAAACTTCCTCTTTAATAATACCATTTAGAAAAGTACTTTTAACATCCACTTGAAAGAGTTTGAAATCATTAAAGCAAGCAAAAGCACATAGCTTATGAATGGATTCAAGACGAGCTACCGGATCATAGGTTTCATCGTAGTCAATGGCTTCCACTTGGTTATAGCCTTGAGAAATCAATCGGGCTTTGTTACGAGTCACTAACCCATCTTTATTAAGTTTATTTCGAAACACCCATTTAGTTCCAATAATGGGGTGGTTGCTAGGTTTAGGGACAAGTTCCCAAACCTTGTTTCGCTCAAATTGATTTAGCTCTTCTTGCATCGCTATCATCCAAAATTCATCATGAAAAGCATCATTAATATTTTTAGGCTCTATTTGAGAAATAAAAGCCATGTTTGCACAAAGATCACGAGTGGAGGATCTAGTACTTACACGGGAAGAAGGATCCCCAATGATAAGCTCCTTATGATGATTAGGGACAAATCTCTATTCCTTTGGAAGATCCTCTTGAGGAGGCTCGAGTGGTGGAGAATCTTTTGTTGGAGGGGTCACTATTTCATTGTTAGATGAAGAAGGATGAGGATCTCTAATAGAAAAATTCTCCAAACCAAACAAGAAGTCGTCAACATCATCGGATAAGGAGGATGTAGAAGAGTTAAGTTCATCAAAAGAGACATTAATTGACTCTTCGACAACAAGACTTCTTTTATTAAAAACACAAAAACCTTTGTTATGTGTTGAGTAGCCAAGGAAAATACCTTCATAGTCTTTTTCTTCAAACTTGCCTAGGTTATCCTTGGTATTCAAAATAAAACATTTGTATCCAAAAACTTTAAAATACTCAATAGAGGGAATTTTGTCAAACCAAAGCTCATAAGAAGTCTTTTTAGAAATATATCTAATCAAGACCCTATTTATAACATGACATGCCGTGTTAACGGTTTCCGCCCAAAAGTATTGGGAGAGCTTATATTGGTTTAACATAACCCGGGCCATATCGCCAAGGGTTCTATTCTTTTTTTCCACAAAAACATTTTTTTGAGGAGTTCGAGGGCAAGCAAAATCATGACCAAAACTATTCTTTTCACAAAATTTTTTAAAATCGGCATTGTCAAATTCTCCTCCATGATCACTTCTAATCTTGTTAATAGAAAAGCCTTTCTCATTTTGAACACGTTTACAAAATGCAACAAATTTACGAAAAGTATCACTTTTACGAGCAAGAAAAATAACCCAAGTAAATCTCAAAAAATTATCAACCAAAACAAAAGCATAAAGCTTGCCTTCAAGACTAGCTACTCTACTAGGACCAAATAGATCCATATGAATAAGTTGAAGTGGTCTAGTGGTACTCACAGAGTTGATGGATTTAAAGGATGACTTGGTCAACTTAATTTTCTCGTATTCTTCACACACCATATCCTTTTTGAAAGGAATACTTGGAAGTCCTCTTACAAGCTTCTTGGTTGCAAGACGAGAAATGTTATCCATGTTCGCGTGTCCGAGCTTCATGTACCAAAGCCAACTTTTATCGTTCTTTACAACTAGGCACCTATCATTGTTAGTACCTTCGACAAGATATAGAACACAGATATTATTTTCTCTAAGGCCTTCATAAACAATAGATCCACTAGATCTATCGGTAATGAAGCATTTGAGTTTAACAAACTTAATATCATAACCATTATCGGTAAGATGACTAATACTAAGAAGATTGTGTTTTAGATTTGTAACAAGACACACATTCTTAATACAAGGATAAGGAGGGGAACCGATATTACCATTTCCTATAATGTGACCTTTAAGATTGTTACCAAAGGAGACGTGTCCTTCCTTCTTCATCGATAGCGTTGTAAATAGTGAAGCATCACCAGTCATATGCCGTGAACAACCGCTATCGAGAATCCACTTGCTTCTAGCATGAGAAGGATTCTTCACCTACAACATAAGTTGAAGATGAACATTTTGGTACCCATGATCGTTTGGGTCCTTGATTGTTAGTCTTAGGAACCCATTTATAAACTTTTATATCAACTTGTTTCCTTGTATGACAATAATTAGAAGTATGTCCAAGCAAGCCACAATATTTGCACATCATAGAAGATTTAGAAGAAAACATGTGAGTGTTATGCACATGTGAAGCTCTAGTACGAGGAGTTGTATCATGAGTGTTATGATGATGATAATAGAATGCATGATACGAGGTGTTCTTCTTAACAAACTGTCCTTTTCTTATGTTAGAAAAGGACTTGTGTGTAGTGTTCATGTTCATGTGAGAGGTATGACTAATATTGTGTTGTGTGTGAGTAGTGTTCTTATTACCTAGTCTCTTACTCTGTACAAGAAGATCATTATACTTAATAGAAGTATCATATTCTCTTTTATTAGCATCTTGAACTTTATGCATAGCAAAATCATAAGCCCTTCTGAGGGATTGAATCTCATCATCCTTTTTCTTGATGGTGTCAAGGGATTCTTGAAACTTGAGTCGCAAAGACTCTATCTCATCCGTGTCGAAAATGGGAGATTTTTCTTTTACATCAATAATGATGCTTGAGAGTCTTTCTACTTCAAGTTGAAGTACATCAACCTCTTTTAGAGATTTCTTTTACTTATTTCTAACACCTTTGTGTTCTTCGTGTAATTCAAGAATAGCATTTTCCAAGTCATCATAAGTAAGAGTATTTAAAGAAAGATCATCGAGTACCTCATCGGTTGCCATGAGACAAACGTTTGTATTGTGTTTGCAATCTTTGTCGTTGGCGGAGTCGCTTGCATCACTCTCGTACCAAATGCTTGTGTTGGCAAATTTCCTGGAGGACGACCTTCCTTTGCTAGGCTTTTCGTACTTGCTTGAGTCTTTTCTTATTATGGGACAATCTTTCTTGATGTGACCGGTTCTTCTGTATTGGTAGCATGCCGAATCTTCATCGTTGTCCCGTCTAAAGCGATTGGCTTTGTTGAATTTGAGGAACTTTCAAAAGTGCTTAGCTGTGAGAGCTATTTCTTCATCATCATCCGACTCGTTGTCGTCGGAGCTATCCTTTGAGTAAGACTTTGTAGCTTTAAAAGCTAGAGACTTCTTCTTCTCTTTGTCCTTCTCCTTCTCCTTCTCTTGTATGGAAGATTCTTCTTGATCTTTCATGTCAAGTTCATGAGTCATAAGCTTTTCCATGAGGGTCTCAAGGTTTATGACTGTCAGGTCGTTCCCTTTATTGATGGCGGTAGCTTTAGGACTCCATCCTTTGGTCAATCCTTTGAGAATTTTTCTGATCTTTTCATGAGCAGGATATTCCTTACCAAGAGAAGAAAGAGGATTAATGATATCACCAAAACGAGTAAACGTGCAAGTAATAGACTCATCTTGTTTCATCTTAAAAGACTCATATTCTTGTGTGAGTCTACTAATATTTGATTCTTTTACTTGTGATGTACCCTCGTGTGTGACTTTAAGCAACTTCCAATCTTATTTGAAGTCTTGCAAGTAGAGATTCTATTGAATTTACTGCTATCGAGAGCACAATAAAGAGCGTTCATAGCCTTGGCATCTCGACTAGCAAGCTTCTTGACATTCTTAGTGAGTTTGTCCCTAAGGGTGTCAGAAACTACATCCTCAATAACTTCGGAAGGAGTAGGGAGACCATTTATCACACAATCCCATAAATCAAAATCTATAGACTTCATATAAATGCTCATCCTAATCTTCCGGTAGCTATAGTTGGTTCTATCAAATAGGGAAGGCCTATTTGTGGAGTGTCCCTCATTATGGAAAGTGTTGATACTAGGGTTAGTGGCCATGGATCACTCTAAGGGTGTAAATCGAAATTAAGAGAACAAAGCTTTGATACCAATTGTAGAACCCTAGAGGGAGGGTGAATAGGGAAATAAAATAATTTAAACACAACAAGCTATATTCTTCAATTAAAAAGAGAGAGTAAGAAAATCAAACACCCAATGTATCCTGGTATCCTTCCTAGAGGCAATCCAGTCCCAGAACTCTCTCCGGCTTAAATCCACTATTTAGTAAAATAGTACACACGAGTTTAGATCCGAAGAACTCGCCAACTTCAACACGAGTTTGGATCCGAAGAACTCGCCAACTTCTTACACACGAGTTTTCTTACGAAGGCTCGCCAACTTCAAAAGGAAAGGAAGAGAACTTGTTGATCTTCTAATACTTGAAGATCGAAAGGTACAACTCTTGAATACTCTAGCACTTTGGGAATGGATGACAATTAAAAGGTTGTGTAGAGAGTAATGGTGGAGCTCTTGGTTGTTGGAAAATTTATGGCTTAAGTGGATAAGCCTTCATGCGAGAGAAGGCTTCCATTTATAAAAAAAACCAAGAGTAGGTAGCATTTAATGCTCTTGGATATAGCCCAGACGGCATACCGTCAGTATGGACCGGCATGCCATCGGTATGTCGTTCTAAACAGTAACGGTCATAATTATATCAGTTGGGAGCATTTAATGCTAGCAATTAATCTTAGAATTCGTCCATTCAAAAATCAAAATTCGTAAACCGTTATACCGTCAGTATACCGATGTTCGTCACAGAACAATTTGTGACCAAACAAAACGGTATACCGTCGGTATGCCGTAGTATACCGTCGGTATGTCGATGTTTTGTCACGGAACGTTTTATGGCTCACAAAATGGTATACCGTCGGTATGCCGTAGTATACCGTCGGTATTCCGATATTTCTCACAGAACATTTTATTTGTCAAGCAAAACGGTATACCGTCGGTATGCCAGAGTATACCGTTGGTATGCCGACATTTGTCACAAAACATTTTATGGCCAATGAAAACGGTATGCCGTAGTATACCGTCTGTATGCCGTTCTTTAAGACATTGATTTTTGACTGAAAGAATAGAAAGCTTTTAGTTTTGTCATCCAACCTTAAGTGTTTACAGAAAGACCTGGACCTTATACAGACTCGAAATATTCAAGTGTTGAGAGCCGTCTTTCAAGGATCGCCGGTCTTTGCTTCAGTCTTCAAGGCTTTGATAACTTTTCTTGAATGGATAGACTTTATGTAGTAGAGCTTCTAAAATAATATCAATCTGAAAACAGAAAAAACTAGACTACGAAGATGTTGTTAATGTTGTCAAAATAAACTGTGCCAACAATCTCCCGCATCTTGATAATTGACAAAATAGAGAGATAGCATCTTCAGGGACTGACTCCCCGGTAGGTAGACAACTCCCCCTCAATATGTTTTCTCCCTCTTTGTCACTTAGTCAAAGATGGGAAATAAAACAAAACAAATATAGCATTTAATAGAAAAAACAGTATGATAGACAAAATCATGCATATATATTAAAAGAGTTAATGGCATACATGCTTGACATTTCATAGAACACTATATAAGACACGATAAAAAAAACTCTCCTACATGAGAGTTTAGCAAGTCAAGATGAAAACACATAACTAGTCCCCGTAGGACTGCACACAACAACCAATAAACTACTGGTCCCCGAAGGACCTCAAAATACACACTAAAAAAAGAAAAAACCATTTATTCGACACCACCAACAACAGAAAGCCGCAACCTACTCATCGGCCGGATCATCATCCCCATCCTGAGCCCGGTGAAAAGCACCAAAGGATCTACGCCGTACGGTACATAAATCCGTAGGCGTTGGGATCAGAGAAGCGAGAGGCTTGGTACATAGGATCCTGAAGATTGATATCCAGATATGCATCCCGGTCCTGGAGAGTGCGCTAAATAAAGTAGGCATGGTCATAGAAGCGGCTCTGGATAAGGGTCCCAAGGCCGTGAGTGTTGGCCCGCATCTGCTCCTCCGCCTTAGCCATGCGCATATCAAAATGCTGCTGGGTCAGCGACATGAAATGCCCGGATGTAGGAGGAGTAGATGAGGGCGCAGCAGGAGCAGTGGCCGACGGCTCTTGGGAGGAGGAGGCACGAGACGTGGAGGCACCAAGGAGGGAACGAGAGACATCAAAGTAGGATGGGATGCCGTCTGACTGGCAGAGGGAGAGATCCACGCCCTTCGCTTCCAAGATGAGGGTGATGAAGGAGCCATAGTATACTGACGGTATACCGTTGTTTTATCACATAATGTTTTAAGGCTCACAAAAAGTTATACCGTCGGTATGCCGTAGTATATCGTCGGTATTCCAATATTTCTCACAGAACATTTTTGTGTCAAGCAAAATGGTATACCGTCGGTATGCCAGAGTATACCGTCGGTATGTCGACATTTGTCACAGAATGTTTTGTGGCCAATAAAAATGGTATACCTTCGGTATGCCGTAGTTTACCGTCGGTATGTCATTCTTTAAGACATTGATTTTCGACTGAAAGAATAGAAAGCTTTTACTTTTGTCATCCAACCTTAAGTGTTTACAGAAAGACCTAGACCTTATACAGACTCGAAATCTTGAAGTGTTGAGAGCCGTCTTTCAAGGATCGTCGGTCTTTGCTTCAGTCTTCAAGGCTTTGATGAATTGTCTTGAATGGACAGACTTTATGTAGTAGAGCTTCTGAAATAATATCAATCTGAAAACAGAGAAAACTAGACTACGAAGATGCTATTAATATTATTAAAATAAACTGTTCCAACAAAGATCTATGGTTCGGGAAACCCTAGTTTTTTTACCTTTGCGATAAAACTCTCTGAACAGTTAGTATTTTGTTGGAAGAAAAACAAAATTCTATTTGTTGGTTGGAAACTAGCAAACTTGTTTGATTTTTATTTAGGTTTGATTTTTTTAGGGTTTTTTTCTTTAATTGATTTTGCTAGGTTTGATTTGGGATATTATTTAATTCATTGCTCTGAAGGACATGAATTAGGATATTGGCCAATGGTGTCCCCTTATTGATGATAGGTGCTAATTTCTTCTGTAACTTGTCAAGGTCCGGTCCCTTGATCTGCATATTTTTCCTGAGATGTATTGTTTGTTGCCAAGTGAGCCTTGGTTGTTGAACCCGAAGAGATGAATAAAATTATGGTGAAATTTAGATGGAATTTTGGAGGTGTTGTACTTAGTGTTACTAAATCACTGTATAGTTTCAATCCCAGCAGAATATGTATTATGTCGAATATCTCATCTTGATATTAAAAGGGAATGTTTTGCTAAAGATTCTTATATTTAACTTTGTAACTAATAATTTAATTTGGGAATTGGTTATCCTGTTGAGATAGTATGCTTTGGTCGTGTCACCATATCATTGCGAGTATTTACCTGATGTTTGTAACTTAGAAGCTGCAACATCCCTTTAACTCATATTTTACGATCATTATGCCCTTTTTTTCTCAAGCCACCACCTCCTCTCCATTGACTATGCTACTAATATATTTTTGATTTCTGAAGATTATTCGATCTATCATCTATTTAGGATTTTTCTTTAGTTTTGATTTACGTTTCAAGTCTAACAAGTTCAAAATCACCGGACGCTTTTATATGCACATGCAACAATTTCTTGAATAGATTTTTTTTGAATAGATTTTTTTTGAGATAATTGGATAGATATTTAACCTATATAAGTAAGTAGGCTAAATACCCATCCAAACTAATTTTATTAACCACCAGAGATCCACTACAACATAGCTGATATTTTTTTAGCAATTAAATACCTATATTTGCAACTTCAGTTTTTTCTAATCTTTTCTTCATTGCTCCATTCATCTTTATAGTCTTAATATGTATGTTTTTCTTTTGAAAAGATTCAGATATATTCATTTTGGGTAACTTATACTGCACTTATTTGATCAATATTCAATTTTGATGTCAATTTGGAATAAAAAGTTGTGTTGCTTTAACGTTCAACAAAAGTCGGACAATATTTTCTCCCGGTGGCTGGATTAGAGGCTTTGTAAGGTTTATTACATGAGTTGGGATATGGCAATGGCAGCATTCATATGGGTCATTTGGGAAGAAAAGAACAAGAGAGTATTTCTTACTAAAAAGACTAATACTAACTTTTCGTTTGCAAATATTCTTCATTTAATGAATGGGCAGGAGCTTCGGAAGGCAAAAAGAAAACAACAGGTGCAATTCAAGACTTCATGAGTCCGTATATCTTGTCATAGTTTTGTTTGGGGGTGTGGACTTGATGACTAAATGAAACCTTTGAGCACACATGGTAGTTTTAATTACACTTATATTTTGTTTATTAGTTTAGCCTGAGATGAACTCTTTGATGATTTGTGGATTTTTGTAGTATCTCGAGACTCCTCTTTTAGTTGTACCTATACAAGTTACTAATATTATTTGGGTTGGGTCCTAGCTCAAGTTCTTCTGAGTTAGGAATCTACCCAGTCTCAAGAAAAAATATATAAAAAAGACTACCCTCATTTTCTTATCTATGTATATTCTTCACCGAAAAGAGGTATAACTTTGCATTCAGATAGACATGTAAACAAGAAAATGAATAAAAAATCCCATATAGGTACAATATTTGAAAAAGGACATCTGGATTATCCTTTTGATGTTTAATATGTAGAAAAGTGTCTTTCCAACTTTGTCTTAATTCTGTTCTGAACAAAGTTACTTATCTTCTTACATGATTAAATTTCCAATGTCATATTTTCAGTAAAAAAAAATGTTCCATCATCATATGAACATTGAGAGTAGGAAAGACAACCAAAGAAACTTAATGCCACTTGGTTAATTTTTTCATGAACTTTGTGGAGTGAGTTTCCACTTGGTTATTTTTTATGTTCTTCATTTTATGTTTGATCAGCTGCAGTTTTCCTGGTATAGTTATTATCAACCTAATTCCGTTACACCATTAGAAAGATGTAAACTTATTATGTTAAGATTCTTGAGGAACATCAATGGACCCAGAACTTTTTCCTTCCTTGTGCTCAATTTTGTCATGCTTGTGTGATTTCCACCCTTTTTAATTTGTACCTAGTATGGAAAGCTTGTTTGTAGCGGATTAGTCACATGACTATTTATTTTTCAGGTACATGCTGCCAAGAGTCCAATCTTTGAATATGGGCCTAATTTCGAGATGGAATTCAAGGTTTTCTACGGATGAGATGGGGTTGTACCGCTTCAAAGTAGATCCTTTAAATTGCGCACAGTGAGACCCCTCTGAACAAAAAGTCAGGTCTCAATTTAATCCTTTAAATTGCGCACAGCTGATTAGTCACATGACTTATTTTTTATATAATAATGTTAATGTGTTTTCTTCTCAATTTTGTGTAGGTTGACGTGTAAATTTTTGATGGTTGTGGATGTAAGCTAGATGGAAAGAGTCGATCGAGTTGCATTTTGGCCTACAGACATTTTGTATGGAAATGAAATGGTTTAGTTGAATTTTGGACTAGCGTTAGGTTACAAACATTTTGTACATCTTGGATTCTCTTTACATGAAAATTTTATTTTGCACTACTATTTTGATCACTTTAGGCGTACAACAACTTTTTGTTCATATTGAATGTTTTAATGAAAAATATATGAATTTATTTATTTTGGCAAACCTTTTCTATATCTTGATTGATCGAAATGGAAGTTACGATTGAAATTGTTGAAATCAAAATTGCGGTTCAGCATAAATTTTTATATGGTTTGTATGTGATGCATAGGTTAATTGCATGTGATACAGAATAAGTTATTCAGAAATGCTATAATAAATCAACAACATTAAAGAACGCTGTGAACCATCTACAACATTCATGAACGCTATCATTCATCAACAGCATTCAAGAACGCTATAGACCACCCACAACAGTCATGAACGCTATAATCCATCTACAATATTCATGAATGCTATAAACCATCCACAGCATTCATGAAAGCTATAATCCATCTACAGCATTCAAGAACGCTATAATATTATAGCGTTCACATACTATAGCGGGGGCAATTATAGCGGACGGAATATGCTATAGAAGGCTTTTTATAGCGTTCTCCGCATGCTATTGTAGGCCATATTTGTTGTAGTGACTAGACGTGCTTTGTTGCATAAAACTTGTCTATCCTCACTAAGTTTATTTGGGAACACCCATATGGTACCAATTCTTGATTGACCAGTAGGTTCAGGAACAAGTTCTCAAACTTTGTTTCTCTTAAATTGATTAAGTTTTTCTTGCATGATATCAATCCAAAACTCATCACTAAAAGTATCTGCTACTGTCTTAGGTTCTACTTGAGAAATAAAAGCTACATTGGCTGCTATATTAATATCCATAGTAGAAGAACGTGTACTTACACCTTTTGATACATCACCTATGACGAGTGTGTTTGGATGGTCTGGCATGAACTTCATTCTCTTCGGTAGACTTTCCAGATAGCTCTTGTTGGTAGCAGTATCTTCAGGTGTCTTGGATTTGTTTTGCATTGCTTCATCATCATTGTCGCTAGATCTGTAACTATTGAGCTCATCAAAAGTAATGTTAATTGACTCTTCAACAATCACAGAACTTTTATTAAAAATCCTATATCCTTTAAACTTAGCAGCATATCCGAAAAATATCCCTTCGTTTACTTTAGAGTCAAACTTATCCAAGTTGTCCTTGCTGTTCAGGATAAAACAGCGACATCCAAAAACTTTAAAAAATAAAATGTTTGGAATCCTACCAAACCACAATTCATATGGTATTTTATTCGAGATAGGTCGAATCAACACCCTATTTAAAATATGACATATTGTATTAATAGCTTCTACCCATAAATACTTAGGAAGATTATGTTGATTTAGCATGACTCTAGACATTTTACTTAGAGTACGATTCTTCCTCTCCATAACACCATTCTGTTGGAGAGTCATGGGACAAGAAAACTCATGGTAATATCCACTATATCACAAAATATTTTGAAATCGACATTTACGAATTCGCTACCATGATCACTTTGGATTCGAATAATCATGAAGCCTTTTTTGTTTTGTACCATTTTACAAAATATCTTAAATTCAAAAATAGCATCACTTTTGTTTGATAAAAAAATCTATGTATAACGAAAGAAATCATCAACAATCACAAAACGTAGAGCTTACCGCCAAGACTAGCGACTCTACTAGGACCGAATAGATCCATATGAATTAACTGTATGGGTCTAGAAGTACTTACAGCCTTAATGGATTTAAACGAAAACCTAGTTGCTTTGTTTTTTTATAGTCAGCACATACCATGTCTCTCTTGAATGTGATTTTTGGGAGTCCTTTTACCAATTTTTTAGTACATAGCCGTGAGATACTGTCCATATTGGCATGTCCTAGCCTTATGTGCCATAGCCAGCTTTCATCTTGATTTGTTACTAGGTACTTTCCTGCATTGTTAGTACTTTCTAAAAAGAATACATAAATATTGTCTTTCCTAATCCCTTCATATACAGGATTACCTAATTGCAGTAAGCAAGAGATCAGAGAATCAAACTCAGTGAACACAACGATGTATATTGGTCTCCCTCTGAGAGGCCTACTCCAATCTCGAGTACTCTTGCTCAATGTTAATCTACTATTCATAAGCTAAATGAGAGCTTGCCGTCTCTTTACAACACCGTGTCTTGGTGACGAGCGCACGACTGACTCCAACAAACTGATTCTGAAAATTGGAATATTTTTTGAAAGATGCCTCTGATACAACTCTTCAATACTAAAGCTCTAGATCAAACAGAACTGTACTGGCTTTGGCTAAGAGTAGTATAGGCTAGATGTGAAAGCTTTAGATTGCTAAAAACACTTTAGAATAGATAGAGAGAAGAGTGAATTAGTGATGACAAATATGAAAAATCCTTCTATATTTATAGTATTTTTGGAGACCAAACTCGGACAGAGTTCGGACAGAGTTCGGATGCTTGAATCTAGCATTCAAACGTTTCTTGCAAATTTGGTGGGAAAAAAATTCAAAATATCCAGACCGAACTCGTACCGAACACGGTCAGAGTTCTGGCTGAGTTCTGGTGGGTCAGAACTGAATTTGTGGAGTATTTGGGATAAGTAGGTAGGCTTTTTTGGATTGGTGGACTGGAAATAACCTAAGCCAGTATCAATCCCGAACGATCTCACACTTATATTTTCTAGACTTAATAAAATTGAAAATACATAAGAAAATATAAATATGACTCGATATGGATTCCAATAAGATTTTCTAGATAACGATGTGATGTACTGTAGCAGTGGGATATTGACGCAGTACGTTTGTATATGTCCTTCATCTTTGTTTTCTTTAACCTGTAGTAGTTTGTATATTTTGTGTGTTGACCAAAATTGTCGTTGATTATCAAAATCAGGTGTGACCGTTAGCTAATGGACCTGCCACTGATACACTAGCTCACAATTAGCTTTGCAATTCGTACTATGGACCTGCCACTGATACACTAGATCACAACCTAGAGGATGTCCCTGCTGGGGAGTACCCTATATCTTAGTTTATATCTCGCATTTGAACTTCGTTTGTAATAACTAGTTACATTCATTTGGCTAGATTTGTCTCCAGTTTATTTTTGCTTTGGGAATGTAACTAAGTGACATGTTTGGACTTATTTCTAGTTTATCTCGACATAGATGCTGTGATTAATCTGATTCAATATAAGTTTAAAGATAATTGAAGCTTTAGAATAGCTAACTATGTTATGTCTCAAAGCGTAGGCTGGATGTGTCTGACACGTATCCGAATGGTCGAGAGCAGATCGTGACATATTTTTAGTGGTGTCCCATGCAGCTGGACTTAATAACACTTAGGATATAGACTGTTAATTAGGGGACTTGTTAGATTAAGAAGAATCATCACAGCATAGGATCGATAATATATACTTAGGATTAATATCTTAGTTATAGATAGATTACCTATTTGTCTTCTTACATTCCAGAGAATGACTACTTTGCGAGCTTCTGAGGGTGAGGCTTCTTTTGCTCTTCATGGGTCACAAGAGGATGTACAACTGACCGTACCACCTGGCATCCCTGGTATTCCTGCTATCATTCCAAGCAATGACCCTATCATCCAGACTCCCCTGACTCAACCTGCACCTAATCTTCCACTTGTACTAGGCCTTATCCCTGCACAGGCTACCTTCATCTTAGACGGAAACCAACTCCTTGGTTTATTTCAGGGGTTCCTAGTGACCCACAAAGAGCAGACTGCCCTGATTAGACAGAGCCTCGAGCTACAACTACCCCATCACCTAGAGAGCTTTAGCCCTAAACTGGGACTATACAAGACTTTATAAAGCTAGGACCGAAGGAGTTTGTGGGAACCGAATGCATCATCTATGCCGATGACAAGAAGATCAACGAAGCTGGACTGCCCGACGACCTCAAAGTCGAGGCAGTACGGTTTGTGTTGACAGACCTAACTGCTACTTGGTTCAAGAATGAACCAACTTTCACCACCGGGGAATCCACCTAGGTGTAGTTCAAGACACTATTCAAGAGAAAGTTCTTCTCTGCTATGGCCAGGGAGTCATTGGGATGTCGATTTTAGAACCTAGAGCATGGGAACCGCTCAGTTGAGGAGTACGCTATAGAGTTCAGCCATCTGAGCCATTTTGCCCCCAGCTTAGTTGCAGACCCTGAGGAGATGGCGACTAGGTTTCACTATGGACTTGCTCCGGAGACTAGCGTCCTATGGACGACCAATGGAGCGACGAGCTATTATCATAGCCTGGAGGTAGCACGGAGTCTAGAGGAAGCACTGATCGACGTCAACGAACGGTGGCCGGAGCCTGTCGAGAGATGTCGTCAACTGCTACAAGCAAGACCTTAGATGAATGGATCATTTTGCTAACCGAGTTTGATTTTGAAAGAAAGAAGGAGAACGAGAGTCATAACGAGGAATCGATCGAGTCGGCACGAATGATGGAATGGTCGCCATGGTCGAATTCCCGTGAAATGAGGTTCTGCAGAGGAGCGATCGATCGTTGCTGCCTCGAGTTGTTGGAGAGGACGTTGCCAAGAACTTCGATCGAGGTGCGCCTGACGAGCTGGTCGCTGCCGATGACTGGAATTGCCATGGCCAAGCTCGAAATTAGGTCTAAATCTACGGAGAAAGAAGATGATCGGGAAAGTTGTCAATCTGGCAGGGCTTTGCTGTCGTTATGGTATGATAAAATGAAGAGGATCAGAGTCCTATTTATAGGGAAAGTAAGCGGTTACGACCGTTGCGATCGGACGACCGGATTTTGGCCGGAAGAGGCGGTGGATCGGACGGGTGAGAGAGATCAGGTAGGTCGGAGGATCGGATCCCTCCAGAGTCTTCTAGAAGTTTGAGCGTCCACCTTGGTTATCGTCGGTGAGTTGATCAGACCGCTACCGGTCGCCTGCGAGTAAACTCAAGGAAGATGAAGAAAGGAAGAGTGACTTTACTGGAGAGGAAAAATTAATGTCTTCACATGAGCTCTACGATTGATAAGTTGGTTTGGTCATCATTGACCGATTTCATGGTTGGTTTTTCTCGTGGCTTGGGTTTACTTGAAAAGGGTTTGTGTGTAACGTCCCAGTCCTAAAATACGTAGGACTAGGAACATTGATATGCCAATTGTATTCATACGAAGTACATAGGCCTCGTATAGGTACATAAGCTGTCAAAGGCAGTAGAACCTCAACAAACTAATCTCATCCATAAAATTTAAAAGAATAAAAGACGTCATATAATGATAATAAATTGTCTTGATACAATATGTTGGGCGGAGACAAATCTACTACCAACAAAATAAAAGAAATACATGATATACAAAAGAATGATTTTGGCGAGCGAAGTGAAGACGATGAAAGTGCAATCATCCTCGGAGAAATAGTGATGATCATGGCCACGGCTAGAACACCTTCGAAAGACAAGAGCACCCACCTGGCGAGACAACCAGGTCCTCAGAGGGACGTAACAAGACACATAATATCATGCCATATAAACTGAATAAATATTGCTCAAATAAAATAAGTCAATTGAATTATAACATGGTTCATTACACACCTATTGAACTAGCTTACCATCCCCCCAACCAAACAAGGACAAGAGATGGTAAACTAATTCACGACGACGTATATTTCTATGCTATGAATCCAATATGGTACCCGGACCCCAACAAGGTTCAATACCTTCTCATCGGAGTAGAAGTCACACCCACAAGCAAACAAGGACAAAATGAGATGAACTAATCCGCGACAAGTTATTATTCTAAACCACGGTCAGATACAAGTACCCAAACCAAAAGTACTCATACCTAACGGATAAAGGTGCCTAACCGTTCTAAGTGAAATGTAGTTAAGAATAATCCTTCCTACGCATGGGCCCTGGCTAAATAGGATCGGCGTAGTCCCCCCTTGGGGCACCAGAGGCCCAATCAATAAGAGCATAACGTTCCGCAGAACGTCAGTGGCCGTCAGTAATCATGGGTCATCAACCCCGTATCTCCAGCGGAGCTTTCGGGTCACAAGAGAAAGTGCATCGAAGTCCATACGCTAAAGAATTGTCCTTCCCGCCCAATGCCTACTATGTTGTATCCATAACAGTAAACCTCTATAACCTCTAAGTCAAACTAGCATGCAATTCTATTAGCGGTTAATCCTATCGCACGGCTTGTACGTACCGGTGGCCAGCCAGTCACGTACGTCCGTGTTCTACATGCGACACACAACTTCGTGGTACAACATGTCAAGGCCAAATGAATGCAACACACAAGGTGGTCCCTTAAATCTAGGTTTAATGTGTAAGAAAATAATACATAGCAGGAAATATAACTGAACAGTAAGTTCTAATAGGTTATGCCATGTATCACAGTTTATTTTGCGTAAAAAAAATAATGAATAATGCATGAAATATGAGCTAAATAAATAAACAGCAAATGACAAGGTGTCTTGCCTGGTAGGATGCCTAGTGTACTGCAATGGTCAATGTGGCACGAACTGCGACTTCAGGTAACAACTACACAAGGTGACCTCTGATGGTGGCACGGACAGTTCCATTGGGTCTTGAAGGGTCAAATTAGTTAGGGTTGATATGAGGTAGTCTCGAATTGGTAAATGAATAGGAAAGATGGGCTTAGCCACGGACAAGAGGATAGTCAAAGGAAAATAGATAATTAAAATATATATGTTTTTAGAAAACTATTTATAATATTCGAAAACTATATTAACCCAAAAACATTATAGGTATTTATATGTAAAAATTGTTTTTAGATCAAAAACCATAATCTACTTAATAAATTTATTTTATATATTTATTTGAAAATATATAAGTGATAATTTGGAACTAGAAATATTTATAGGTTAAATACTTGGGAAAAATACAAAAATCATTTTAGGTTAAAACCACTCATTTGTAAAAATATTATTTTTTTTTGGAAAAGAAAAAGAAAGACTATACTTTTCAAATAACAATAATTTAGTTAAATATTTGAAAATAATTATGAGTTACTTAGGCCAAATCTATAACTTGGTCATATAATATATATATATATATATATATATATATATATATATAATATATATATATATGACCATATATATATATAACTTGGTCATATATATATATATATATATATATATATATATATATATATATATATATATATATATATATATATATATATATATATATATAACCAAATATATATATATATATATATATATATATATATATATATATTTTTTTTTATATATATATATATATATATATATATATATATGACCAAGTTATATATATATATATATATATATATATATATATATATATAACTTGGTCATATATATATATATATATATATATTTGAAACAATATATATATTTGAAACAATACCAGACCTAGAAAATCATTTTAGTGCCCAATGAAAAAGAAAAAAAAAAAACAATATTTCATCAAAAGAATTTCTGGTCAAACTATATAAAATACCATAAATAACATAATATATTTTAGGCTAAAACCCCAGTTTTGAAATCAATGCATATACTGTTATACATAAAATAATCATAGTAATGATAATAATTATAATACACCAAAAAGAAAACTTTATCACACTAAAAAAAAACTTACACATAATGTACTCTTCTCTCCTTTAATAGAGAGAACAGTGATCACCATTTAAAGAGGAAAACGTACGAGTGAGAGAGAGAGAGACAAGAGAGAGGACAATGACAGAGAGGGTCGAGAGGGAAAGAAGCTGAGAGGGAGAGAGGGGCAATCGGGAGAGAGAGACTGAGAGGGGGAGAGAGGCGGCGGGCGGAGGAGAAGTAAGACGCGGTCGGAAGACTCGTCGGCTGGGCTCGGCATGACGCCGGCGGCGCAATCGAAAGGGTGCGCGTTCGCCGGGCGGGGAGGTTCGGGAGAGAGGGGAAAGGGAGGATCGAAGTGGGGTTTCGGGTTGTGCGGCACGCGGCTAGGGCAGTCGGCCATGGAC
Organism: Iris pallida; assembly: GCA_029216955.1. Taxonomy (NCBI): domain Eukaryota; kingdom Viridiplantae; phylum Streptophyta; class Magnoliopsida; order Asparagales; family Iridaceae; genus Iris; species Iris pallida. Next base: position 1,849,256 of record JANAVB010029419.1, on the reverse strand, counting down.
GGGGTGGCACCGGAGAAGGTGACTAAGGTTTTTGTTGAGTTTTTTTTTGCCTCTATTATTTGGGTGGTGATGAAATTTTGTGGTAGCGGTGGCGGTGGTTTTGGTCGGGAGAGGAGGAGATGGGGATGCTTGGTAGTGGTGCACCGGCGTAGGGCGGTCAGCCGGTGAGGCCGGCGAGGCGAAGTTGGGGGTGAGTGGTGATGGCGGTTTTGGCGAGTCATCTTGGTGAAAGGTGATGAAATTGACGATGATGGCTGTGGTCGGGGTAGCCGCAGCGGAGGAGAAGACTAAAAGAGGCGGGTCGAAAAGGGAGCGGGGGCGCAGGCGGCTGATAGTGGCTTTAGGTGGTGGTCGTTGGTGGGGTGATGACTGGTGCGGTGGTCGGAGATCCGTGATGGCCGGGCTGGTGATGAAGTGGCCGGAGTTGGCCAAGGCTGGGTAAGTATGGGGGTTAGGAATTCGATTGTGTCGAGATGTGTTCGACACGGAAGAATAAATGTAATTATAAAAAGATTGCAATAAGAATTTCACCCGGGGTCGGACCCGAGGCCGTCACGACTGACACGGAAAAGGTTGTTTGGACACAGACACGAGGCACTCACATTGTGGTGGAAATATTTGGTTTGTGGAATTTCTATGAAAAAGTAGCAATGGGCGCTCTCCTTATATAGGAGGTGAAAATCCAAGTTGGATAAGGATTGGGATTAGTTTAAATCCCAATGGATAAATTTCGCTCTTAATTTAAATCAAATCAAAATTTATTTATTCAAATCCATCCATAATAAATCTAGGTAAATCATGCTTTGAATCTATATATAAAGCATAATCCATAAAAATTTTAATTTGTAAATCATAACATTAATCCAACCATTTTAAAATATTATTTTGTGAACACTAAAATTTTATAATAAAATAATTTCAAAAATTTCTAATAAATATTTAAATAGAAATAGAAATATAATTTAAATTACCTTTTTGCAAATTCTTAAATAATATCAATTAGTTTTTGAAACTCATATTATGCATGGAATAAACTTCCATGTTCCTTGTATGAAAAAATATTATTTCTCTAAATCATTACTTATACTTGTATAAAATAAGAAATAAGGTTGAATCATCGTGACGCGACACTTTTAAAAAATTTAAGTAAATTATTATATAATATTTTGAAAGCTGTCATATATAAATAAAAATTTGTAAACAAAACATTTTTCCAAAAATATGTACCTTGCACATATTCGCACTCGACGAGCAATTACAAAAAATATAAATTTCATGAGCGACGTACAATACAACTATGTGGCGTACAAATACAGTTTAAAAATAAATCCGTACCAATTTTAAATAATAAAAAAATAGTAGAAATTTAGGGATTTTACATTGTGGTACTAGCATAAGGAAACAATTATGGATTAATGATTTAATCCAATATACAGCCTAAGTGAACTTAATCTAAGCACTTGGTAATAGTTAAATAATTAATAGCTAATAATAATAGCTAACTTAACTTAATAGCTAATCAGAAAAGTAGCTATAATATAATAGATATTTAAGAGAATGGAAAATAAGTCAAGGGAACTATCTATGGGTATAGTTAAACTCAAATTTATATTTTAAAAGTAGGAAACTAAAATAGATGTATATATATACAATACAAGAATGTCTAACTAATAAAATATAGGTCAAGATGAACTTGTATGGAAATTTTGAAAAATGGGGGTTACAGTTGTATATGAGACATATAGTACGAATTCATGGAGTTCTGGTCAGCATAGTGTCTGACATAGACAGTTGATTCACTTCACACTTTTGGAAGAGCCTGCAGGAAGGACTTGGTACTCAGTTGAAGTTCAACACTGCATATCATCCTCGGACAGATGGAAAGTCTAAGAGGACGATATAGACTTTGGAGGACATGTTGCAGACTTGCTCTTTGGACTTCGACGGATCATGAGAGGATCATCTGTACTTGTTAGAGTTCTTATACAAAAACAGCTAACAAGCTAGCATTGAGATGACACCATTCGAGCGCTCTACGATGATGATGCAGGTCACCGCTCTCTTGGGATGATGTTGGGGAGAGAGTCATGATTGGACCAGAGATGATCACAGAGGCTGCAGATAATGTCAAGTTGATTAGAGACAGACTCATGGTTGCCCAAGACAGGCAGAAGCATTGGGCCGATGGAGTTCACTGATGGTGATATGGTGTTTGTGAAGATATCTCCTACTCGAGGGACGATCAGATTTGGTCGAGGGGGAATGTTGAGCCCTAGATATATTGGACCCTCCCTATACTTAGCAGAGTTGGAGAGGTGGTTAACAGAGTTGCATTACCACAAAACTTGGAGGGCGTCCACAACGTCTTTCATGTTTCTTAGTTGAGGAGATATATTCCAGACCCCAGTCATGTATTGGATCTAGCCTCACATACTCGGAGCAGCCCATGGGGATAGTGGACCGCAGGGAGAAGAGGTTAAGAAATACTGTTATACCCTTGATCCGGGTCGCACGGAGGCATCACTCTCCGGGGGAGTCGACTTGAGAGAGAGAGAGAGGATAAGATAAGGAAGGAATATTCCTACCTTTTTTAGGTACTATTGTATGTACCCTATCCTTGGAAATTTCGAGGACAAAATTTTTTAAGGAGGGAAGTTTTGTAATTCCTTAATTTTACAAAATAATTAAATATAATTTCTTAATTTTTGTTTTATTTTTATTTAGGATAAAATAAAGTTTAAATATTTATCATAAAAGTTTTATAAATTGATAAATGACAAATTTATAATTAATATTAAATAGGAATGGTTGATTGGTAAATAACAAATTAGTATTAGTTATAATTTAAAAGGAATTTGCTTGATAAACAATTACTTATAAATTAAGGTTTAGATTGCATATATGTAAAATATTACCAATACTAAGGTTTTGGGCTTATGGGAAATAGGAATTAAATGGAGGACTTATGTGCATAAATGGCTAGGTGTGAATTGAATTCACTATAAGGTGAACCGTTAGGGTGAATTGAATTCATCAAAGAGTGAACTCTCTATTGGGAAAACGAATGAAATTCGTTCAGCAACCATTTTTGACGAGCCGATTGATCTTCCCCCTCCCTTCTTCTATTTAAAGTCCCTCACACCTTTTCATTCTCCTTCACTTCACCCGCTTGGCAAAGCCCTGCGAACCACCCCTTCTCCCTTCTACACATCTTTTCGATCCCGATGTGGACGACGACGTGAACCAACGGACGCAGACAACGGTGACGACGATAGAGCGAGCACGACGATCACGTTTGGTAAGTATGTATTTTTTTTATCCTTTTTGTTCTTGTAAGGCTCCCTCGGGTTATAACCGTGTGTAGATATATACAATATGTTTTTTAGTTACTAAATTATTGTTGCAGCTTAGTTGGTTAAGTGCTTTGTTATGGTACATGTGGTCTGTGGTTCGAGTTCCCTTTAAAGCACTATTTTTTATTTTGTTAGATTTTTATCATATTCTAAGTATGTAAATGATATACAATATAATATAATAGCCATACTGTTCACACGTGTTGGACCTATTAGGCTACGGACCGGGCCCATTAACAGTATATTTATTTAATTAATGCTTTTTTAATATATAATATATATATATATATATATATATATATATATATATATATATATATATATATATATATATATATATATATATATATATATATATATATATATATATTTTTTATTTATATATATATATATATATATATATATATATATATATATATAATATTGTATTTCTGTGTATTTTATTGTATTTTGATATTTTAAACACTATAAAATTAGTTTTTTTTTTTGAAATCCCATGCACACACACGATTGGAGGGCTCGAACCTTGCCGGCCCCTACGGATGTCCGCTCTAATACCACTAGGCTAGAGAGCTCGGACAACACTATAAAATTAGTTAAAAATTACGTTAATTATGGTTGTTAATTTAGATAATTAATTATCAATTTTCCAGAAGTAAAAAAAATTATATTTATATTATATTTTAATAAAAATCTGAAAATAAAATTTTGTGTATTTTTGTATTTTAATTTTGAATATAATAAATGCTGTTGAAAAATAAAATAAAATTCATAATAAATTAGTACACTTTCTATAGATTAATTGAGTATATTTATTTGTAAATTTTGCTGTAGTTTTGAGATATATAATTAGTTTCTACTAGGGTATTTTTGGATTTAAAATTAAATACTGGTTTATAATTTAATTAAATTATAAAATTAGTTGCAAAAATTATGAAAATTTTTGGTTGTCCATTTTTAGTCTATTTTGACAATTATAAATTATGAACATGATGTTTTGAAGCCTCTAAGTATTTAAATGAGCGACTTTCTTGCACGACTTTAAATACCATATTTTATCCTTTAATTAAATAAATTTCTTTTTAATAACAAAATTCTTTTAAATAAATTGTATACCATAACTTTTTAACTTAGTAAACAAATCTATTTTTGTTTTTATTTACTTTACATTATTATTCTAGTAGCTTTTATGTATATATAGATCAGGTTTTGTGTTGCGTAGTAACTTGTTCTTTGGCTAATATTACCTTTGTTAGACTTTTAGCGTGTCATAGTTAGTTTAGTTAAGACAATACTTAGACTTAGAGATTATTTAGATTGAGAACATGTTGTCCCTTTGCATAGTGTGAGGACCCTAGACATTGATCATCCTAGCATCACCTTTTTGATAAAACAAGACAAGTACACTACATCTTTATATTATTTTCATGATTCCTATTTTGCATGTTGGAATTCGTGACACGTTTCTTATCTTTCCTACAAGTTATTCTTTACATGAATCTCAAGTTGTATTTTTCGCATTCCTCAAGTTATACTTTCCTTACATGCTTCAAGTTGTACTTCTCTTTTCTTACACTTTCATGGGTTGGGATTTAAACGTCTAGTTAATATGTGATCAAAGCCCGTAGTATAGTATATGTATCCGAACTTGAATGCACATTGTGCACGTGTAGTCAATGCCGTACCCCAAGTTGTCTTTATTTACATGTTACATATTCTCCTATTATAGCCAATCACATGTCTACTAGCTTTTCAAATCAGTTTACATGTTCATAACACTTGTCATATTTTAACTCCTATTTCTTATTGTAATTACATTACTCTTGTTGTCATTTTCCTATTTTTCATGTCTTCCATACTTGTCAATTACATGTTTCAATAACTGTAAGATGTAGGTATAGAAGCATAGAAAAGAGGATATTGCTTTTAGTCCCACATCGGAAAGGAGAAGAAGAAAGGGCTCATTCCATTCTATATATAGAGCCCCTTGCCTCCTTTGAAAAGGGCACCAAAAAAATAAAATATAATAAGAAAGAAAAGGGAGCCCATTATCCAGGGAGCCCGTTCGGCATACAAAAAGTTGCAACAGTGATTGTTCTTCCTTTGAATCGGTTGCAAGTTCTTCACTCGCCGTTTTGGCAAGGATAAAGTTGGATTTTGAGTACTATATGCCTACACGGGCTAGTACGAAGAAATCCAAGACAGCACGGGCCATGCACCCCAAACGTGCTACGCTAGCAGTAAACCAGAGATGTGCACTGAAATTTATGTGCGCAGTCGAGGGTAAGCTGTATAGAGTCGACTAAGGTGCTTTAGCACCAGCAACGAGCCAACTCCCAAAGTTCTCCTTCCACTAGGGTGTATTTTACGCGCTGGAACCAAGTCAGGGGGCAAATCTCATACGGGCCAGACCCCATGCGGCCCATTGAGAATGTCGAAGCTTCCAACTTGGACTCTTCCTATGTCACTCCCGTTTTCCGTTATAGGTATACGAATTTCTGACAATTGTCAGGTGGCCCGTATTTTGACTTATCTTGCTTAGCTTAGCATTGGTTTAAATTTTGACTTATTTGGTTCAACTTGGTTCAACATGACTTGGCTTGGCGTGGTTTGGTTTATTTTGGGTTGAGATGGGAGGGGTTGCTATATAAGTCAACTTCTTCTCTCTCCTCCATTATTTGTATTTACTTTTCATCTTCTTCAATTACTCCTCCCACCTACCAAGCCTAGGCAAGTGCAACTTGCATCATGATGGATCTCAAATTTTATTGTTCTATTCTCTTCTTTACTTGATTCTAACCTCTTTAGAACTTGGCATTTTTGGATTTGTGTCACGTCCCGATTCCGTAGAATCGATAGTCGTCCCCCGGGCGTGATGCCGTGCAAGCCTAAGTTGCGCTTGCACAAGGCATAGTCATAATTGTTATCCGAAACACAACAACAGCAGAATGCGCAGAGTAAATTGAACACACATTATAGAGAAGGAAACATAAGCTTTATTGATAATGAAACATCATTTTACAGACTCGATACAAAGGCGCCGCGCGGGCTTTTTACAAACTGACTCCATTACAAAATAAACGTCGACGAGATAGCCATTCCATACATTCATCCCTTAACTTTACAACCAAAATTACAAACCACCTGGGATGGTGGGAAGGCGCTCCATCTGTCTTCGATGCTTCAACAGCGGAGTCTTCAAAACAGTTGATCCAAGCTTCAATGCACGGACGAAGCTTCAAAACACGCGAGCGTTGCCTCCCTTTACGTAGCACGCCCTTCCAGATCTATCGCACCTGTATAGAGAGCGAGGATCAGTACAATCAACATGTACTGGCGAGTGGCTAATTACTTTCTAGGCTCTCATTTGGTTCAAGAATTTGATAAAATCATTCAACTTGCTTTTAGTGGTCTTTCTAACCATCCTGGATATTTTCATAAGAAGCATTAAGTTACACCAAGGTTTCTTCCGGCGGAGCGCGCCGTGCGACATGAAACTTACCATGTTAGCTGATAGCAATTTATATCAAGTGTTTGTTATGGGATTGGCCTAACCAGCCGCCTTGGACGTAGCCTGGTAATACGGGACCCCTGCAACGCAGGTAGCGAGCCCCGATGCAAGTCCCCGTCTTACCGATTGCCTTTCCAGCGTTGCCTAACCAGCGCGGCTACAAACAGTTTCTTCCTAGGCCGAGACGGTCCCGTGGCCTCGGAATTCCGCTCGAAGAAACCACCCCTTGTCGACAAGTTGTCCAAGTTCATAAGGGTTAAATGGTGTATTTTAGGATACCGTTGGGGCTTGTTATGTGATCAATTCATTTACTTGGTTATTTTGCAGGCATGAATTTATTCTATCTCATTTCAACACAAAGCATTTCTTATTCACTTCTAACATACAAGACTTGTGCTCTGCAAGCGAATCATTAAATTTCTAGTAACATTACCCGAGTTATCATTTGAAATAGAGGGTCGAGACGAAGGGGGTCAGCCACTCACCTTGAATTTTTGCTTGAGGCGAGGGACTTGTTGGCTGCGCTAGACATCGCCTACGCGATCACCTGAAATCGCACAAGCAACCGATTAGAACACTGTATTATGCAAGAGTTCGATAGAAAATGCGAGCTCGAAATATAAACCATGAAAACCATCGAAAACATTCACGAAAATGCATTCGGAAAACCAAAGCCAAAACCAACGCAAGCGGCGTGAAAAGCAGAGCAACGGGAGGTCTCTCCCGACTCAGCCGCAAAGTCAATCCTCGAGACGCAACCCGCTGAATATGGGACTTGGTTCCGAAGAATCCATCCCATAACGTGGAATGGACCTTAATTCAACCGTTCCCGTTCGATCGATTCGATCGATCCCGACCTATCGGTCCCGACCGAGTCGATAGCAACAGTGTTCCTTTCTCGCGCACCCCGTGGACGAATCGACGGGGCACGATGTAGGGACGGGGCACTACACCATAACCAACTAAGAAAAAGTTTCGTCCTCGAAACTTATGAACAGAACCTACCTCTATGAAAACAATGAAGGAAACTTTTTCTTCATCTCAGACTCGAGTTCCCATGTCGACTCTTCTGCCGCATGGTTCCTCCAAAGTACGCGAACGAGAGGGATGGTGTAGTGCCCCGTCCCTACATCGTGCCCCGTCGATTCGTCCACGGGGTGCGCGAGAAAGGAACACTGTTGCTATCGACTCGGTCGGGACCGATAGGTCGGGATCGATCGAATCGATCGAACGGGAACGGTTGAATTAAGGTCCATTCCACGTTATGGGATGGATTCTTCGGAACCAAGTCCCATATTCAGCGGGTTGCGTCTCGAGGATTGACTTTGCGGCTGAGTCGGGAGAGACCTCCCGTTGCTCTGCTTTTCACGCCGCTTGCGTTGGTTTTGGCTTTGGTTTTCCGAATGCGTTTTCGTGAATATTTTCGATGGTTTTCATGGTTTACATTTCGAGCTCGCATTTCCTATCGAACTCTTGCATAATACAGTGTTCTAATCGGTTGCTTGTGCGATTTCAGGTGATCGCGTAGGCGACGTCTAGCGCAGCCAACAAGTCCCTCGCCTCAAGCAAAAATTCAAGGTGAGTGGCTGACCCCCTTCGTCTCGACCCTCTATTTCAAATGAGAACTCGGGTAATGTTACTAGAAATTTAATGATTCACTTGCAGAGCACAAGTCTTGTATGTTAGAAGTGAATAAGAAATGCTTTGTGTTGAAATGAGATAGAATAAATTCATGCCTGCAAAACAACCAAGTAAATGAATTGATCACATAACAAGCCCCAACGGTATCCTAAAATACACCATTTAACCCTTATAAACTTGGACAACTTGTCGACAAGGGGTGGTTTCTTCGAGCGGAATTCCGAGGCCACGGGACCGTCTCGGCCTAGGAAGAAACTGTTTGTAGCCGCGCTGGTTAGGCAACGCTGGAAAGGCAATCGGTAAGACGGGGACTTGCATCGGGGCTCGCTACCTGCATTGCAGGGGTCCCGTATTACCAGGCTACGTCCAAGGCGGCTGGTTAGGCCAATCCCATAACAAACACTTGATATAAATTGCTATCAGCTAACATGGCCTCGAGACAATTTACTCTGCGCATTCTGCTGTTGTTGTGTTTCGGATAACAATTATGACTATGCCTTGTGCAAGCGCAACTTAGGCTTGCACGGCATCACGCCCGGGGGACGACTATCGATTCTACGGAATCGGGGCGTGACATAATGGTATCAGAGCACGGCTTTACGTCCTTGGCCTCTAGTGTCGAGTTTTCTGTCTCAAATCGTTGGTCTCGTGTCGATGAGATACGTCGTTCCATACAAGGGAGTCCGTAATAAGTTTGGTTACTAATGTATTTTTTTACCTTCAAAATCCCAGAAGGTGCGACGGTGAATGTGGCGAACGAAGAAAGTGCTTCGAGCGGCTCGAGTAGCTCGAGGCCCGGACCCTCAAACGATGCCATGGGACGGATGTTGCGCATGCTGGAAGCGCAACAACAACAAGCTCTGGAGAATCAACGCCTGAATGAGCAACATCGACGGGAGGCGGAGGCACATCGACGGGAGGTAGAGGCACGCCAGACCCAGTTCGAGGCCCGATTCGATGCACAATTCAAGTTGCAGCAGAAGCAGCTTGATACTCTTCAGCAAATTGTACAGACTGTGGTGGCCAACAATAATAACTCTGCGACGACTCCTACCGTGACCGAGCCTGCGGCCAGACAAAGTGAAATCGAACCGGAGGTACCCGAGCTTATGCCTGCGGCGCCGAGAAGTTCCAGCTTCGACGTGTCAAAATTCACAAAGAGCTTCCGTACTTCCTTCTGCGGTACTGAAGACCCTTCGTTGGCGATCGATTGGCTGGAGGAGTTGGAAGACCGGTTCGAGCTCCTGGGTGTCGACGAGTCCAAGAAAGTCGCATGCGCTCAACTTCTACTCCGATTAAACGCGCACGACTGGTGGGCCGTGCAGAAGCGAGCAATCAGACGCGACGACGAGACAGCGGCAATATCTTGGGCCACCTTCCGAGAGGCGTTCGAGATCGAGTACCTTCCCGATGCCATTCGACAAGAGAAGGAGAATGAGTTTATGCAGCTAAAGCAAGGGAATATGACGGTGCGGCAGTATGCAGCAGAGTTCAACAAGTTAGCCAAGTTTGCTGGACAATACCTGCCTTCCCTGGCGAGTCGTGCACGACGGTTCGAAGTGGGCCTACGGCCATCTATTTCCGCCCATGTGTCCGTTCCAAAATACCCAACGATGGGGGAGTCTCTCAACCACGCCCTCCGCCTTGAAAGCCAATACCCTCCAGGTGCTGCCGGCGCTGTGCATACCTACAATCACAAACGCCCTAGCCACGCGGGAGGAAACAACGTGACCAAGCGTCCGAACAACGGGCCCCAAGGCGGATATCAAGGGCGTGACACACGATACTGCAACCGATGTCGTCGTCACGGTCACACGATTGACTACTGTCGGATACCAGAGGATGGGTGCTGGAACTGTGGCAAGAGGGGCCACCAACGTGCTGAGTGTCCAATCAGAAGGCCGAACCCAACGGCGCCCCAATAACATCGTCCAGCGGCGCCCCAGCAGCATCGTCCAGGGAATCAAGTTCCAGCGCCTCGAGCCCATCAGCCCGCACCGCAAAATGGCCAAGACCGTCGCCCCAATGCCCAGGGCCGCGTCTATGCCATGACTCGAGATGAAGTGCTTGCGTCAGATACGGTCGTGACAGGTATACTTAGTTTCAATAATGTGCCTGCTCGTGTACTATTTGATTCAGGTGCTTCACATAGTTTTATAGCGGCGGACTTTGTCGCCGAGTACAAATTTCCGTTAGTATCATTAGATCTCGACCTTAGCGTGAGCACACCTTCGGGCACACCTATACTCACTAATTCAGCTTGCACCGACGGGATTATCTGTATCGGCGGTCAAAAGATCGGTCTGGACGTGATGGTCCTAGACATGAATGACTTCGATATCATTCTGGGAATGGATTGGCTCGGGCCGTGCAACGCAACCATAGACTGTGCCAGGAAGACGGTCACCTTCCGCATACCAGGAGTGCCTGAATTCTGCTTTTCGTGTGGTGAGGCGTCGTCGACCTGCATGTTGATCTCGGCAATCTCTGCTCGGAGGATGCTGCATTCTGGGTGCGAAGGCTATTTGGCGTCCGTCCGAGACATGCGACAGGATGGTGCAAACGTAGGTCAGACCGACGTTGTGGCAGAATTCCCCGATGTGTTTCCGGACGAGCTACCCGGCATGCCCCCCGACCGAGAGATCGAGTTCAGCATCGATACATTTCCCGATACTCGACCGATTTCTAAGGCCCCGTACAGAATGGCTCCTGCTGAACTGAAGGAACTCAAGGTCCAGCTACAAGAGTTACTCGATAGAGGGTTTATTCGGCCTAGTGTTTCACCGTGGGGAGCGCCCGTATTGTTCGTGAAGAAGAAGGATGGGTCTATGCGTCTGTGCGTCGATTACCGAGAGCTGAATAAGGCCACCATCCGGAACAAGTACCCATTGCCCCGCATAGACGACCTATTCGATCAACTGCAAGGCGCCTCGGTATTTTCGAAGATTGATCTCCGCTCGGGCTATCATCAACTCAAGATTAAGTCAGACGACGTGCAAAAGTCAGCCTTTCGCACCCGTTACGGCCACTACGAGTTCCTGGTGATGCCCTTCGGCCTGACGAACGCCCCTGCCGCCTTTATGGATCTGATGAATCGGGTATTTCGACCCTTCCTTGATAAATTTGTGGTAGTCTTTATTGATGATATTCTCGTCTACTCGAAAGACAGGGCGCAGCATGCAGAACATCTACGGGCCGTGCTCCAGACACTTCGAGAACATGAGTTGTATGCAAAGCAGAGTAAGTGCGAATTTTGGCTCAGCAGCGTATCCTTTCTGGGTCACATCATTTCGTCCGAAGGTATTGCAGTCGATCCGAAGAAGGTGGAAGCCGTTGCTGATTGGAGGCGGCCTGCGTCTGCTAGTGAGATTCGAAGCTTTCTTGGTTTGGCGGGATACTATCGACGCTTCGTGAAAGACTTCGCGAAGATTGCATCGCCATTGACTCGCCTCACTCAAAAGGGAGTCGCGTATGAGTGGTCGGATGACTGTGAAGCTTCATTCCAGGAGCTAAAACGGCGATTGATTTCGGCACCTATACTCGCGCTTCCGGATGGGCCAGAGGGTTTCCAGATATTCAGCGATGCTTCAGGCCAGGGCTTGGGATGTGTACTCATGCAGCGGAACAAGGTGATATCCTTCGCCTCGAGACAATTGAAGCCGCACGAGAAGAACTATCCTACGCACGACTTGGAGTTAGCGGCAATTGTGTTCGCGTTGAAATTGTGGCGTCACTATCTATATGGTGTGGCGTGCGCGATCTATACCGACCACAAGAGCCTCAAGTATCTCTTCACTCAGAAGGAGTTGAACTTGCGACAGCGACGCTGGCTCGAACTGATAAAAGACTATGACTTGACGATCGACTACACTCCGGGCAAGGGAAATGTGGTGGCGGACGCTCTGAGTCGGAAATATCTTGCCTCGCTATCCATCAACCGCAGACTACTACAAGATTTAGAAGAAATGGGCATCGATCTCCGGGTTCGATTCAGGGATATACGGTTGGCGCAGCTGCAGTTAGAGCCGAGTTTGCTGGAAAGGATCAAGATCGCTCAGAAGGATGATCCGTACCTGAAGAAAATGCGCCAGCGAATTTCAACAGGTAGTGCGACCGACTTTGCGGAAGACAAGACCGGCGTGCTGAGAATGAATGGCCGACTATGCGTTCCGGATGATAAAGAACTACGAAAGGAGATAATGTCGGAGGCCCATTATACGAAATATACATTGCATCCAGGCAGTACCAAAATGTATAAGGACCTCCGCACGACCTTCTGGTGGCACGGGATGAAGAGAGATGTGGCGTTCTTCGTGTCGCAATGCATGGCCTGTCAGCAGGTGAAGGCTGAGCATCAACGACCGGGCGGGGAAATGCAGAACCTTGCGATTCCAGAGTGGAAATGGGATCATATCACGATAGACTTTATTGTTGGCCTGCCGAAGACACCACGGGGGAGCGACGCCATCTGGGTCATCGTCGATCGACTAACTAAGTCAGCGCACTTCATTGCCATTAAAGTTACTTGGAGCGTTGATCGCCTGGCACAGATCTATCTTGACGAGATAGTACGGCTGCACGGAGTTCCAGTATCCATCGTCTCTGATCGGGATTCACGGTTCATGTCGCGATTCTGGAGTAGCCTTCAGTCGGCGCTGGGTACCAAGTTGCAGTTCAGCTCAGCTTACCATCCTCAGACCGACGGCCAAACGGAGCGCGTTAATCAGATTCTCGAAGACATGCTACGGCTCTGCGCAATTGACTTCAAATCAAGCTGGGACGTCCACCTACCGTTGGCGGAATTTGCATATAACAATAGCTATCAGTCCAGCATCCAAATGGCACCGTATGAAGCTTTGTACGGCCGGAAGTGCAGATCGCCCATTTGCTGGGATGAAGTCGGGGAACGGCAGATACTCGGCCCGGAGCTGGTGGAACAGACTGTGGAGAAGGTCAAGCTCATTCGGGAAAGACTGAAGATTGCACAGAGTCGGCAAAAGAGCTACGCCGATACCCATCGAAGACCGCTTGAGTTCCAGGTGGGCGATCATGTGTTCCTGAAGGTGTCGCCTATGCGAGGAGTTACTCGGTTCGGTGCGAAGGGGAAGCTGAGTCCGAGATTCGTTGGGCCGTTTGAAATACTCGAGCGGGTCGCCCCAGTGGCCTATAAAATTGCCCTACCGCCGGCGCTCGAAGGTGTGCACAACGTCTTCCACGTCTTCCAGCTGCGGAAGTACGTGCACGACCCTAGCCACGTGGTGGATTTTGGCCAGCTGGAGCTAAAGTCCGACTTATCCTACGTCGAAGTGCCAGTTCAAATCTTAGAACGCAAGGATAAGCTGCTACGGAATCGGGGCGTGACAATTTGATGGATGGATTCTTGTAGATCTAAGTTTATAACTTTTAGGTTTTTTGGTTTTGATCTCTAAAATTTGATTATTTTTGAAATCTAATGGTTCCATGTTGTAGAAAATTCAATTCTACCCAATTTTGGCTTTTGAAGCGCTTGATTTCGACTTCGTATGAAAAAGTTATGCCATTTTCGAGTTCATGGGTTCCCCACACCTTTTGGTGCTGTCGGGACGATGAACAGTGCCACGCGCAGAGTCTTCGCTGCCGCGAGCCCGCGTGCCGCGCTTGCGCGCAACGTGCATCGTGGGTGATTTTGCCCGCGCACAATGCGTAACTTGCGCGCTGTGCGCCCGCGCACTTATCTACCGCGCGCCTCGCTTGCGCGCAACGTGCACCGTGGGCAATTTTGCCCGCACAAAATGCACAACTTGTACGCCGCGCTCGCGCGCAACGTGCGCCGTGGGCGATTTTGCCCATGCGCAATGCGCAACTTGCGTGCCGCGCGCCCGCGCGCCGCGCTTGCGCGCAATGTGCGCCATGGGCGATTTTGTCCGTGCGCAATGTGTAACTTGCGCGGCCGCGCACCCGCGCACTTCTCTGCCGCGCGCCGTGCTTGCGGGCAACGTGCGCCGTGGGCGATTTTGCCCGCGCAACTTGCGTGCAGGTCACTCTAAATGACTGTTTTTGCCCATTTGGGCTATTTTGTACCTAAAATCTTGAAAAACTCAAAACATGAAAGTTGTAGATCCTTTCCTTGGCTTCAAGATTATGTCACTAGTTATTTTATGCAAGTTTCTCTCATTCATAATAATGTAGAAATAAAACACGATAGTGGTCTGTTATTGAAAGCAAAAGAAAGTAAACTATAAATAGCAAGTCATGGATCCAAATAAATAGACAGTAAATATGCAGTAATCAAATAAAGAAACATGCAATTAGTTATAATCAATAATAAGGCAAGGTATATTGCCTGAGGTTGTATGCGAAAGAGCAGAATCCAGTAGCTCAACCAACATATCGATGAAGCAAAAAGCTCAAAATCCACAAACGGCTCCGAATGCTGAAACAAACATCAAAAATATTCCCGGTGTAAAAGATATGCCTAAGAAATGCCTGTCCAGAAGTCCAATTCCAAAACAGGAGCAAAATCATAATTTTGGGACAAAATGATGTCCGCCGTTGGACCCGGTTTGTACCGAAAGATGTGCCAGTACCTACGGTCTCTAAAGTCATCAAACTACATGCCTAAGAATTCGGTTTGAGGAGACGAATCCAACCGTATGTCCAAAGTTGGATTCCGACGGATCGTGCACAATTTTGTCCGTTGGAGCGGGTCGTGGGCCCACCAAATAGGCGTTCCAGTCGACCTTCTCAGAATCGGACCAAACATGGCATACAGGACTAGAAAATTGATAAGGTCATGTTGGCAAAAGTTTTGTCTCGAATCGATGAACGTGCACGAAGTTAGGGGCTAGTTTGCAAAGGGGCCGATACGGGGTATCTCGATAGATACGTATTGATTTCATCGCGCACGCACAACAAAATCGAGTTCCGCCTGTTCCCACACGTTGACAACATCCATACGCGCCTTTCCATGCTTATGGATTGCAACCAGGTCGTCCGGTTTGTCGGGACGCACTCCGTATCAGAAAAGTTTTCTAAAATCGGAAGTTTGAAAACTGGTTTTTCCACAAAGTTTGTAACTGATTTAAGAAAAATTTATTCCATGAAAAATAAAACTAAAATAGGGGTTTCCAACCCGTATAGGTTGTCTACGAGTGTGTTCAAGTAGTTTCCTAAGATTTCTATTGGTCTGTTCAAATTTTATTGATAATTGCAGCAAGATACAACTTTTCTCAGTACTCTTTGAAATGTCGTTCCGGCTTACAATGATTCATGAAAAAAAGAAATTGATAGGCTGTCATGAAATAACTTCTCATTCCATGCATTATGTCCTTTTATTACATTTGAAAATCCAAGCAACAATCTTGAAAACTCCATAATACTTTGTGCGTCTTTATTTGAAAGTAACTTGAAAATAGCAGCAACTCAAAAGCCTTATCTCTCGCGTGCGCCCGCACCTTCTCCAGTACCTGTAGAGGAGGGTTCAGTATATTATAAAAATGCACTAGTGAGCCCCTTTGGCCCACTCAGCTAAACAGACATTTGTAATTATGACAAGCATTTTAAATCATGAGATCAATTATTAGGGACTAGCAACAGTTAGAGATTTATATTCATTCAACTCAGGTAGCAATAAAACATATAGAATATGTAATACTTTACCCACTATCAATTCCAGCATACCTGCATAAGAAACATGATATAAAACTTATCGTCCCTGTACAAGACAATCGTTAGCATGCATTCGGACTTGGTCGTTGGTGAAACTGCACCATAAAGGACTTTCCAATGGGTATTGTGGTGCACCATTCCAGAGTAGGTTGCAAGACTAGTCGAATGTCCCATAATACCTCGTGCCACCATAGCACGACCAATGCTTTTCCCTATGTTGATCTGGTCCTCGGTGCCCCAGGTACCGTTCCAAGGAAACTATTCAAATCTTGTGCACAAGATATCCATGACCATGCGAACGCATAATCGACTCAACAATAACACAATTTGCATGGTACAAGTAGGCCAACATTCATAACTCAGCATTTCATAATCAACATATCTGGCATCAATTGGAGACTAAATAGTCCCCTCACATTCCTATCATTTTATCATCGCAGAATTTTAACATATCTCACATTTTCATAGCATTTCATTTACTTCTAGGGTCATAAGGCATTTCATTCAATCATTTGTGTTAACAGCATAACCAATTCATTCAATGTTCATTACACTAACATTCTTAGTGGTATTGACTTATGGCATTAAGCATTATGTTATCGATCAACGGATGTAGCAGGCAACAAGAGAATTCATTTAGTTGACATGAAGGAGTAGCAGAGAAGGGACAAACCACCATAGAGAATCCACACGCACCAATTAGAGAATTATCGAGAGGAAGAGGAATACTTGTGCGATTAGCCTTCCGTCACGCGTCCGCCTGCGATGGCACCAAAAGTTTGGTTAATACTCCATCTCGTTTATGTTCATTTCTCTCAGAATTCTCAAGAATGAATGCAAGGAAAATCGATAAAAAATGGATAAGAATCAAATCATCGAAAATCATTCAGAAAAGCGTCCATCAAAACCAAGCAGCAAAATCAGTAAAACATCTAGAGAAAACTCTTGGACTTATTTCAAGAGAAACCGATCCATTAGTTGAAACGGTTCTTATGCATTTGTCTGTGATTGATTCGATGTCGACGGTAAGTTGCGCATCGACAGTAAGTTTTTCCAATACTTGGTTCCGACCGAGTTAATCAAGCCATAGGCCTTACATTGTGAGATGTTAGGAGCGGGGCACTACAAATATCGTCGCCTGCACCGCCAACACCGTACGCTGATAGTGCCACCTGCGTCGCCCACGCCGCATGTGGACAACTAAAAAGCAACCGGTGTATGCACCTAGCGCATAGTGCCTAGCCTCATATGTGCATGACCGCATATACGCCTGCATGCAAAGCGCAACGCACGAGCGCCATCAAAGCGTCACTTTGCGTCCTTTTTCCGAGTCGCTAAGCCCCTACGGGATTTAGCTCCTATGGATTCCCAAAGTGAATGACAAAAAATGTTTGTTACTTGTAATTTAAGCATAAATCTTTTTAAAAATCAACCCACTTGGGCCACCTCATCCCACATGCATACTCCAACACAAGCATAGCTATATATTGATATATACACCATCATGGTTTTTCAATATGGGACTAAAAGTTCCTAAAGCCAAGTGAAAACACCAATAATTTTCTATATATTGTAAAACAAAGAGAAGGAGATGGAGGAAATTATTTCTTCATTCACATGTTACAATTATCTTGAGAAGAGCCCTTTATATAGGCTTACAATGGAGGTTAACATCATGATGATAATTAAAAGAAAAATGCCAAAAGGCATAGGTTATGGATAACCATAAGTCATAGGTTATGGATAACCAAGAGACATAGGTTATGTAGGCCAACTAATTATATGAATTATCCATATTTACAACACTCCCCCTTGGATATTCACCATTAATTAGTTGGTGGTGTATGCACATTTGTTGCCTCGTTAAAACCTTACTAAGAAAAACCCAGTGGGAAAAAATCTTAGTCAAGGAAAAAGAGTACAACGCGCAAAACTCAAAAATATTCTTCATGAGTCATACTCTCCCTCGATATAATGGATTTGCTTGACTTCGATCACTTTTGTCCTTTTGAGCGTATGCATAAAACACTTTTGGAGGAAGGTGTTTATTCGCTTCTTGTAATGCAATTAATTCTGCTTGGTTAGAGAAAATTTCTACTGAACCTTGTTTTGTTGATCGCAAAGATGTAGCTGCATGGTTATTAATAAACACATAACCCGTTTGGAGCAACCCTTATGAAGGTCAGAAATATGTTTGAGTCTGCACAACCAACTAGACAAGAATAGTTAGTGGAATCATATAAATAAAATAATCTCATGCCAGTTGTTCCAC
Source organism: Iris pallida (assembly GCA_029216955.1). NCBI lineage: Eukaryota > Viridiplantae > Streptophyta > Magnoliopsida > Asparagales > Iridaceae > Iris > Iris pallida. The sequence continues at coordinate 1,830,832 of JANAVB010029419.1, read as the reverse complement.
AAAAATATCTCAATATGTGTTTAACTATATTCAATATGTAAGTGGAGGTGCAGAACTATGTCTATATAATAAATTAACAGAAAATACAATATCTGGTCTTGTGCATTGGCTAGATATAGTAGTGCTCCAATAGCACTTAAATACGACATTTCTGGACCAAAAAAATTTTCATCTTCTCTTTTGGTCGTAATGTACATTTATCCAAATCCAACCTGCGTACAACCATCGGTCTACTTATTGGATGTACTTTATCCATTATGAATTAGTTCAAAATTCTTTCAATATATCGGAAATGATGCACTAATATTCCACTGGAACTTCGTTCTATTTGCAAACCGAGACTAAGCTTTGTCTTTTTCAAGTCTTCATTTCAAACTCATTCTTCAAATAGTTTGCAGTTTTCTCCAATTCTATAGGAGACCTAATCAGGTTTTATATCATCCATATATACTGCTACTATTGAGAATTTATTTCCGAATTTCTTAATGAAGACACATGGACAAATTTGACTATTTTTATATCCTTCCTTAGTCAAATATATACTAAGACGATTATACCACATTCTTTCGGATTATTTCAATCCATATAATGCTCGTCTAAGTTTAATTAAAAACATGTCCTTTGACTTAGTCTCTGACATTGTAAATCCTTCTGGAATTTTCATATAGATGTCAGTATCAAAGTCTTCATACAAATATGCAGTTACAACATCCATAAGTCTCATATCAAGATTTTCAGAAACTGCGAGACTAATTAGATATCTAAAAGTAATGACGTCCATAACTGGAGAGTATGTCTCAACCTAGTCAATTCCAGGACTTTGAGAGAAACCTTGTGCTACAAGTCGGGCTTTATATCTTTCAACTTTGTTCCTCTCACTTCGTTTTCTCACGAAACACCCATTTAAAACCAACATGGTTTATGCCCATTGGTGTTTCCACTATAGGTCCAAATACACCACGTTTTTCTAAAGATTTAATTCTGCTTGAATAGCATCTTTTCAGATTGGCCAATCTTTTATTTGTCGACATTTATTTATACTACGTGGTTCACAATCATCATTGTCCTTTGATATTTCAGTAGCTATTGCATAATTAAATATGTCATCGATGACAAGTGCTTTTCTATTCCACAATTCACCTGAACATGCATGGAATATCGAGATCTCTTCATTTTCAGGTACCTGTGCCTCTTTAGAGGCATTCATAGGCATTTCAGTGAATTTGGAAACATGCACATCTTCATTATCTATTTCCGGAGCTCCAGCCACTATCGGGCTTCTATCAGGACAAGATGTTTCATTTACTCTCCTCTTTCTAGGAGCACTGTCCTTGGAACCTATAGGCTTACCACGCTTTTGAGTGTAGTAGTGGATTCATTTGCCGCCTTGTTTGAATTTTGTCCAATTGGAACAATGATTATGGCTGGCACATATGATATAGTTACCTTTACGGCATCATTAAATGCATCAGATAATTAATTTGCAAATTCTTGCAAATGTATCATTCTTCTTATCTCATAATCATATTTGGAGTTCTTGGAACTTAATGAGATCGATAGAGTAGGCGTATATCATGTCAATTCACGCCGTTAATTAGCAATAGTTTGTTCCATATGAACAATTTGTTGCTTATACCTCCCCCTAACGGCGGGAAGACTCTATCATCAAATCTTGTAGTAAAAATATCACCAGTCATTGATTTTAAATACCTTATTATGGAAGAAAACTCAAAACTAATGTGTATTTTTCAAACATCATTGGGGACCCATCTTAGTTCTTTTGGAAGATGGAACTGAGACATATACTATATATCCAAACTTTCTCAAATATGAAATGTTTGGTTGTTTACCACTAATAAGTTGTATATATAAAATAATATGGTAGGCAATGGGTCTAAATTTAACTAGAGATGCAACATATTGAATATCATGTCCCCAAGCCTCAATTTGCAAACCTGATTGCATTAGTAAGGTCCAACTATAAGTTTGAGATGTTTAATACATGACTCGGCTAACCCAATCCCTAATAATGTACAATAATAATAATACTTGACTTAATCAAGTTATCAGGAAACTGAAATCTAAGTTAAATGATTTGGGCCAAAAGACAAGAAAATACAAGATTTCTAGTAGACAATAGACAAACATATGACCATCTAGTAGATGCATCTATGGTACCACAAAATATCTAAAAAGGACCACTAGCATGATGAATATAACCACAAATGTCTCCTTATATTCTTTACAAAAAAATAGAAGATTCATTATTAACTTTAGAAAAGATGGTCTAGTTATAATCTTCCCTGTAAACAAGGAACATATATTTAATTCTTCGATGAGCCAATATCGTAATTTTTCAATAAATATCAACAAAGATTATCAATGATCTGATTGAACACAGTATGTCCCGGATAACCCAAAGGGTCATGCCAAATGTTATATAAGACATGATCATTGGCTTTATATTTTGCTTCATCCATATTAGATTCAATTATGTCAATGGTGGTGAAATACAAACCCACCAAAAAACAAGATAACTCTTCTAATGTGAGCCTTTTGCTCCCAACATTAGATGTGCTACATAATGACTCTTTGTTTTTATCATTTCGAGTTTTAATATGGTACCCATTTTTTGTATATCCTTAAAACTTAACAAATTCCTTTACAGAACTACTTGAGTATAACACATTATGCAAATAGGTTTGAGTACCATTAGGTAACATGATGTGTGCTCTTTCAAAACCCTTAATTATATGGGCTGGTCCAGGCACTATCTACCAAACACATATCTAAGTCATTTTTCTTGGATTCTTTGAATCTCTTAATCTCTTGTTGAGTAGCTCGACATTGCTTAAATAAATGTATTTTTTTTTTGTCATATTTACGACAAGCATGCATTACTACTCTATGAAGCAAAATAATATATTCTAGCTAGCATAAGTTTAATAAGAAAAATTAATCATTTCAAATGATAATATCATATTATAGAAATGTAACTCCAAATTTATAATAATTTTTTTTTTTCAATAAAAACTCTCATGGCCTAGACATTCCATGATTGAAACCAAAAATAGAACATGACATCAAATTTAAATAGTTTATAAGTAGTTGAAATAAACATAAACTGACTGAGTGCTCATTCAATGGAAGGTGGATTTTCAAACATCTCCTGAAACTGATCATTTGTAACTTCTCCGTTTTGATCCTCAAAAAATAGGATCAAAACAATTTTTATTTGTTTATTTTGAGGATTGAATTCCCTTTAGAGTGTGTTGTCCACTTGTTCCATTTATTGTTTTGTGAAAGACCGCTTCCACCTTTGCAAGGTTGATAACCATGACCATATATTTCATAATTTTTTTTTTTCATTCCCTCTCCCACGTCCTCTACCACGACCTTTGCTAATTTCAAAATTGTTGGCATTTGTTCCAAGGATTTTTATTGACCCAATTGGTCTAAAGTTGTGGTTTTTCATGAGAAAGTTGATATTTGCCTCTGCTACAAGTAGACAGTCATCGGTTCAAAGTATCCTATGAAATCTTTTTCAAGATATTATTACTGCAAAACACATTATTTGCATCAAAAATGGAGAGAATTTTCTCAATCATTTGAGCCTCTGTTACTTTTCTCCACACAATCTAAGGCGAGAAACAATATTAAACAGAGCACAATTATATTATTTAACATTTTTACAGTCATGGTATCTTAGATTCAACCATTCACTTTGAGCAGTCATAAGGATTATTATCCTTCGGTGGTCAAATATATCATTTAGAGATGTCCACAAATTCAATGGATCATCCTCACATAGATATTCTGTCTTTAGATCATCATGGATATGATGTCATAGAAAAATCAAATAAAAGTCTTGACCTTGACTTTAGAACATTTTTTTTTAATAGTACCATCAAGCTTGTTGGAATGTAATTGCAATTTTGCATCCATTGCCATGATAAATAATTATTTCTGCTCACATCAAGAGCTTTGAATTCAAACTTTGCAAGATTCGACATCTACATGACAGAAAATAATTATATTATATGTAAATTAATATTAAATTGATAAGCGCTTTCAAGGTTACAAAATTTCACATATGCCACAATGTGATAAAACGTTATCAAAGAATATATCTTATGTGTATCACATATACAACAATGTGGTAAACGCTATCAAATAATATTATCTCAAGTGTATCACATATACAACAATGTGATAAAATGCTATCAAAGAATATTATGTATTATGTGTATCACATATACAACAATGTGATAAAATGCTACTAAAGAATATTATATCTTATGTTTATCACATATACAACAATGTGATCATTATATAATAATTTATTTTGGATTTTTTTTTTTAATATAATTCGATTCACATATACAACAATGTGAAGTAGTACAGTATAGAATTCAAATAAATAAAATAATAGAAATAACCAATTCACATGAACTAATTTACTGAAATTAACTAACTCCAAATAAGTGAATTTTTTTTTTTTAAAGATATTCTAGATTAATTTCATAGTTCATAGAAAACATATAGAAATAAAATTTATACATAATCTTAAATAGATTATCATAAATTTTCTATTATGAATGAAATTGTGAACATGTTCAATACGTATTTAGATTTAAAACTAAAAGAAAAAGTAGATGTAGAAAACTTACGTTCTAATCGATTTATAAACACATAAATCAAACGTGTATTTAATTTTACTAAAACATGCATGTATCTAAGTATATAAAATTAGACTTACCTTTTCAATACCTTTCTTTTCTTAAGAGAACTATTTCTCCCTTCTTCTATTTCCTAGAGCATCGTGCTGATAACGTATTGTAAAACAAAGAGAAGGAGATGGAGGAAATTATTTCTTCATTCACATGTTACAATTATCTTGAGAAGAGCCCTTTATATAGGCTTACAATGGAGGTTAACATCATGATGATAATTAAAAGAAAAATGCCAAAAGGCATAGGTTATGGATAACCATAAGTCATAGGTTATGGATAACCAAGAGACATAGGTTATGTAGGCCAACTAATTATATGAATTATCCATATTTACAACACTATATGTGTTTTCCATACTATATTATTATGCTCAATAAATATAACTAATAATGCTAAATCTAAAGTACATTGTTGTTTCCCGGCTACCCCTCTTCTTATTATGATCAAAGAAGAGCAGCATCCCTCGTCTAGGACGGCCAAGAAGGAAGAGGACTTGTTGTTTTCCGGCTACCGACTAGGGAGGAGCCCGCTGACTGATATTTTTGTGTTGTTTATTGCATGAAGATGAAGATTGTGTTGATATTCATTTCTTTAGGTGAGAAAACATTAACTTGCCAATTAAGTCAAAATAAAACTTGTCAGTCACCGATGACTGGAAGACTGGTATATGAACACCTCAGTTATCCTCTTTAATCTGCAGCTACTTGATTTTTTCATTAATCCTTTAGTAGCTGTTGTTAGACATTGAATTGGATTTTCTCCTCTTGTTCCAGGCTAAAAGCATGGGAATCCTACCAATAGATAATTATACAAAATGGAAATGCTTGTTTTTATTCCAATCAATCAATTATTTGAACAGCCTCATTTATCATAATTACACAAAACTACTCCTCTACGGAGATGATAAGAAAACATGTTCATGGCATGCATTGTTTGTAGAAAGGAAAAAGATATTTTGGTCGTCGTTGGATTTGCCGGCCACTTTGACCGTGCCTATGTGGCAACGGCCCATTGGCTCCCCTGCTAGCACCGGAAACCACCTCCTTCAAATCCGGATCAGGAGGGACCAATAGGTGGCCACCACGTGGCGTGGGCCAGTGGTGTCACGCCCAAAAGGTTGGCCAAATAGCAGGGTCCTTGAACAAATGACTCATTTGTATCCTTCGACTGGTTTATCCTTGCAAAAATACATGTTCAGACATACAAACACAGGACAGAGAAATATACCACCATGACACAAAGAAATTAAGGTCTTGGAGGTGGAGGCTAGGGACACTATTCATCACTCTTGAATACTTGTTCCGATGGGACTTTTGAAACATCATATTCTCCAAAAATGTGTACATGAGTTAACATCATTCCAAAATATAAAATTTTCTAATCAAAACTTTATTATATTCTCTTATTGAGCAAAAGAGTAGCATATAACACAACCAAAATAAAATGACTACACACTCAAAGTCCGGAAAGAACACCGATCATAGACTGCCGAGGCCTGTACAAAGCCTCAAGAGGATGAGCTTTAGGCAAAGTCAGTCCCGAACCTTCACTCATATCCACCTCTTCCTCCCCAATTCTCTTCCACTCGAAGCACTGTATCATAGTCCCCAACTCGAGCCCGACCACCCGATTGGCAAGCCCTTCGCCAGGGCACCTCCTCCTCCCCATCCCGAACGCAAACAGCTTGTGCCCTTCCACCTTCGATTCCTCGAATCTTTCCGGCACGAACTTTTCGGACTCCTCCCACGTCTTCGGGTCCCTGTGTATGGCGTAGGCATTGACCAGTAGCATGGTGCCACGTGGAATGTTGTACCCTCCGACTTCGCATTCTTCTTGAGATTCGTGCGGGACGAGCAGCGGCGCTACAGGGTAGAGGCGGAGCGCCTCCGTGATGATGCATTGGAGGTAGGGAAGGTTGGGGAGGTCGGATTCTTGTACGAGACGTCCATTTCCGACCTTCGTGTCCATCTCGTCCCTCGCTTTCTTCAGTTTGTCCGGGTTGTTCAGTAGGAGCGACATTGCCCATTCGATCGTGTCCGATGAAGTGTCCGTTCCTGCACCCAACATGCTCTGCAAGCCAGAATAAAAATCCTAATCAGTGATTCAACAACAAAAAAAACATATATAAATTAATTTAGCACGGCGGAACTCACAATGATCTGAGACTTGATGATCTGGTCGGTGTAGTACTCAGGATCCGACTTCTGCAACGAGAGAAGAACTCCGATCATGGTCTTCTCCGTCGACGCGTCCTTGTTGTCGTTGCTCTCGCACCTCAGCTCGTCGATCAACCCTTGCAAGAACTCGTCTCTATATTTCCTCAACCTCACCACCTTCTTCTTTATCCCTTGTGTATCCAACCAGCCCAACAAGGGAAGGAAATCCCCTATATTCGACGCCCCGGCCAAAGAGAACGCCTCCTCCACCGACTCCTGGAACCTCTCCGAGTTCTCGCTGCGCTCCCGGTCCCCGGCAACCATCTTCATCATGTTGTTCAGCGCAAACTCGAACAGCCTCGACTTCAGCTCCACCTTCGTGTACGCTCCTGATCCGGGCGTAGCGGCTGCCGACGAGTGGTCCCGGAAGAGCCTCCGGACCATCGCGACGACCTCTCCGGAGCGGAACCGCGTGAAGCTGTTGAGGCGGTGCGAGGAGAGGACCTCGACCGTGGCGATGCGCCTCATGTTGCGCCAGTGGGGGCCGTAGCTGGCGGCGCCGAGGGTGGTGTAGTCGTAGGAGAGGTGCTTGGTGGAGGGGAACTGGGGGCGGTTGGCGAAGGCGACGTCGTTCTTGGTGAAACACTCCTCTGCGAGGGGCGCAGAGGAGACGACGAGGACGGAGCGGGAGCCGAAGCGGAGGAAGAGGATGGGGCCATGGCATGCCGAGAGGGCAGCGAGTGCGCGGTGGAGGGGCTTCTTGAAGTGGTGGAGGTGGCCAATGATGGGGAGGGAAGGAGGGCTCGGCGGGAGATTCTTGTTCTTGTTGGAGAAGAAGAACAGCTTTGCTAGGAGTAGGAAGGATAGGGAGAGAGCAATAAATGTGAAGATCGAGTCCATTGTGGATAAGTAGTAGTTACGTTTGGTGTCTCCGCCTATATATACAGAGTGAGGGACATAACATGTGAGAAAACGTAAACTATCAACTTCTATTGTGGTTCCCATTGCAGGTAGAAGTCTACGAAATTAAGTTTTTTCTTTGGGACTTTTATGAATATATTGCCAAGAATATGATGTGTTTGCTTACGTTCATAATTGAGAAGATGTTGCCACGTACAAGGTTCGGCTATCAACACGTACATATCAATTTGGAATTCCCCACTCACTGATCTGTACGCTAAGCTTTTGGTTGAGGTTGAGGTTAACATTTGCTCGTGGTGCCCCCTCTTATGCTATGAGGAAATTGACTAGGAATGGCAATATCTTTTCTTATGAAAGAAAAAATAGAGAAATATTGTAGCCGGATCAAGGTCATCTACAATGGGGGTTCTATCTCCTCTATTTTTATGCTACTTCTATGGTTTCTATGATAATTTTTACATGTAAAAATTCTTACAGAAAATTTTCATCTATTAACCAATAAATATTGGATCCCATATCATTAGATTGATCCCTTCATTTGTTGCCACATAGAATAGAAATGGAGGACCATTTGAAAGTATTTTTTATGTGTGCAATTTTTATACAGAACTTTACAAAGTAGGATATAAATTTCCATAAAGTACAATGATATAGAAATTCACATTGGAGATGGCCTAATAGCACCATGCTTCACTTTATTAAGATTATATATATAAAAAAAGGGAATATGATAAGAGTGGTTGTAGAAAAGATAAGGATATTACAATTGGATTTATCCACAAATCATAACACATTTCTTTTGTATGTCCACTTTAATTATTGGCTCATTAAAAAAAATTCTAAACAACAACTAATCTTTGCAAAAAATTCATAGTAAAATAAAATAAATGAAAAGAAAAGAAAAAAGTATAATAATATTCTTCAGGAATATGATTCTACAAGAATCCAAGTGGGTGTGACTTACACTAACTGGTTAAAAATTCTTTTGAAAAAAAAAATCCAGTGGAAAAAAATCTTATCAAAGTATAAGTGTATTATGCGCAAAAATATGCTTCAAGATGTCTCCATTATGCTCTCCCTCAAAAAATATTACATTTAGTTCTTACATCAATTCAAATAAAAAATTAAACCCCCCCAATACATTTGAATATTATATTTATCCCAATATTTTATTTGAGTATACATTTATATACGTTATCTTCGTATTCTCACAAAGAGTTGTAGGCTCATTTGTGATTTCTAGAAGCTCTCCACTCTCTGATGTTTTGAATAGGTGAAACCATAGTGATACACACTCTGTTTAGAACTATATGTAATATTGTTTAGAAAATATATTTTGCTTGTGATATCCCCATAAGGGGGTCATATAAATAATATGTGCCTGCATATTCCATAAGATCAACACAATCATATGAATTATTCAATCTAGAATTATTCCTTTGATATATCTAAGATGTGTGTTATATCATTCAGTGTCTATGTATAGGTGCATATCAGCAGGTTCACATAAAAGATATTGTGTTGAATGAATGACAATAAAGATTTACACTTATTTTATTTAAATATGATACTTAATTAGGACCTAGAACATGTTCTTTTCTTATTTTGGTCGAAATAGATTTCATTGACCTGACCACTATATGTGTACTGGATAAATAATAACTACTCATATTAAATCTCTTCAAGGGATCTTCTCTTCGGAAGATCTCTTCAGGAGATTTATCTCTTCGAAAAGTTTATCTCTTTAGAAGATTGTCTCTCCCGGATATGATCTCTTCAGGAGATTTATCTCATAGGGAGATCTCTTTCGAAGATTATCTTTTTTGGATGAAGAACTATAGTCCTATTTGTGATTTCTAAAAGCTCTCAACTCTGTGATATGTTGAATGGGTGAAATCATAGTGATACATATTCTCTGTTTGTTTCATTAATTGTAAGAATGATTGGACGAAATTGTCGCATTGATTTTTTTATTGATCTCCAAAATAGCTGCAATGCTGTTTAGAAAACATACCTTTTTTGCGATATCCCCTTAAAGGAATCGTATAAATAACATGTGTCTGCATATTTTATAAGATCAACACAATCATATGAATTAAATCAAGAATGATTCACTTGATATATCTAAGATATACTTTACATCATTCAGTGTCTATGTGTAGGTGTATATCAGAAAGTTCACATAAAAGATATTGTGTTGACTGAATGACAATAAAAAAATTACGCTTATTTTTTTAAAATATGGTACTTCGGGATATAGAGCATATTTTTTTATTCTCTCGGTTGAAATGGATTTCATTGACCTGACCACTATAAGTGTATTGGATAAATGATAACTACTCATATTAAATCTCTTCAGACTAAGAGATTGTAACACCCAGTTTTCTAAATGAGGATAATTTTAAAATTTTATAATTTTAGTCTTTTAATTATGATATTTAAATAATAATATATTTTTTGGTGATTTTTAATTATTTAAAAACTATTTAAAACCATGACTTATAATTTTGATGTTTTGCTAGTGTAACCCTAGAGACAGCTTGACCTAGAGCCTAGCCATGTGATTAGGGTATTTCATTTATCATTTTTAGCTTGAGGGTATTTTGGTCATTTTGAATTTATTTGAATTTAATAGGATTTATTAGAATTTATTGGAATGTATGTGAATTTATTATTAATTAAATAATTGCTTGGTGTCTTGTTAGTCTTTAACCTAGAATAGACCTAACCTAAAACCTTAGACTTAACCCATGGGCTAAGTTAGAATGGTTAACTTAAGTTGTGGCTAGAAAATATCTAGTTATGATCTAAATAGGAGTTTTAGTTAGTGAGACTTGATTTATTGAAATGGGCCTATGAAATGTTGAACTTGATTAGCCTAGAGAAAGCCCAAAGCCCACTAACTAGAAACCCTAACCCTAATTTTATCCTTTATGACCAGCCACTAGGTCATTCCCAACCCTATAAAGTCATCTCCTCCATGTTCTTGCCTCTTTTGTAATGTTTCCACATTTTGAAAAAAGAGGTAATGTCATTTCTTCTCCAATCCCTAGATTCTTCATTTTTAATCCTTTTTCACTCTAGTCTTTTGCATATGATCCTAATCTAGCCCTATTTTGTATTCATGGAGAGAAATCTCAGGTTTAAATCAATTTGGAGCATTGAGCTAGCAAGGAGGGATCCTCATTTTGGGTGTTTTCTTGAGGAAGAACAACCAATAGGTAAACCCTCACAATCACCATTAGATTTCGATTTCCTTGCATGAGTGCATAGCCCTAGGAGTCCCCTAGCTGCTAGCATAGGTTTGGTGTCGAGTTGTGTCCGTATCGGACACGTATCAGTGTTAGAGTGCATGTGTTTGATGAAATGCTTGAATGAATAAAATCTTCTTATTTTAAAATTCTATTTGAACAGATTTCTAGCCCTATGTGTGTGATTCACGAATCCCAAGCTCTGAGCACATTTCGAGCCGTGTTCGTGTCCAAATCGGACACGAACTTGCTGCACGACGCACGTACACTGTCCCCTGCTCACGCACCCCTCGTGCTCGTTGCACGCGCCACGTGGCGGGCTGCCACTTGGCACGAAGGAGGGGGCACACACTGACATGCCACCCCTCGAGTTTGACACGGCCTTGTATCGTTTCGAGGGAGCACAGACACGTGCACCAATTCTACACTGTGCATGCATAGTCAGAATAGCGGCCTTGATACGCTATTCGTGTCCCCCGCAGACATGTCGGGGATACTATGCAGGCCCCCCACGACCTAGCCCTATCCTAGGCGAACCTATAGGCACAAGCACGTGTCCTATTTCGTGTCGTGTCGTGTCCACGAGTGATGTGCACACGTGCACGATGATTGTGTGCACAGTTTGTGTCTGTATTTGTGTGTTATGATTGGACACAATTCGTGTCCAGTTTTCTGGACACGAACACTTGTTCCAGATACGTGTGCACACACCCGACACATGCGCACGTTCAATTTAATGTTTAATTGATTTTCTTACAATTTGAACTGTTCTAATTTTTCCTGATACCAATGTCAGTGTAGTGTGATTTTCTAAGATTTTGATGATTTTATTGGACTGTCTTGTTTGATTAATTTTGCTGTTTGGTTCACAAATTCACACCTGAAGGTTAACCTACATGTTTGGGTTTCACAGTAGCATGGGAACTTAGTTTTGAAATTTTATTTTGGGTTTTGAATGAACTGTTAACTGTGATCCTGTTATCTAAGAAATTACACACTGAATTGCCACACTCCTTCACACATTGCTACCTGTTGACACCCTCACCTTCATACACACACTTGTTAACGCTCGAACACACCCTACACTTTGAAACTCCAGACACCTGACACAGCTCACACATGCTCGAACTCACCCACACATAGAACCCCCATTCCCTTTCTCTGTATAACAGACCCTAACCCCCCTTGTTGATGCAGTAAGGTTGAGCAGTGGGGTTCGAATATATATTGAGATGTAATCTCAGTTTTATATGGGCTTTGTGATGATTCATTTAGTATCAAGTTGGTTGATGTGGTTACATGAATTTTGGTTCTATTCTAGTTTCGAAACAGGTTTCACATAAACGGTAAGTATCCAGTTAGGATACGTAGGATTCTCTTAGTTCTTCATTCATAACTATGAACTTGTGGCATTGCATACATTGAGATTTATGTTCTCAGGAATTGTCAATTCAGATTTTAACCAGTGAGTTGTTGGTTCATATTTTTGAGGTTAAATCCTCCTCAGGTTGGTCATGAACTGTTTTGGGGTACATGGTAATTTCCAGAGTTTGGTTGTCCTTGCATTCTCAGGATAATTAGTTTCATTTCTAGTTTTATGGTTTTAAATTGATTTGCATACACTGTCAAGACTGGGAATCTGAGACACCACTAAACTGTCACACATTGACTGTTACACACACATGTCCCTGATGGAAACTGAACTATACATATTAACCCTTCATTCATTATGTGTTATGTGAACCTAGATATAACTGAGCCTTGTTTAGCTATGTAAACTGAAATGTAATTGCCTATCATTCATTACACAAACTGAAACCTGTGACACATTTACACACACACTCAAAACTGAAAACCCCTGTTCCTGAACACACATTGAGACACACTGTTTTCTCATTTAGCTCCACACACACACACAATATTGACACTCACACAATGCACATAGATTCCTGTATCTACATACTGATTTGTTCATCATGAATACACCGTTAAGACCTGGGTTGCAAACACACTATCACACCCATTTAAATCTGAGATTGTTTTGTCATGCCTTACTCTTCTTTCCCTTTCCCTCTATAGCTATATCTAATGTATGTAGGATTAATGTATGGTGATGTATAGCTATATATAATATAGAGGCATTGTATGTTAGATGATGTGTATGTATGCATGAGATAATTGGTTATGTATGTATATAGCTATGGCATATATAGTTTGAGTGTATCCTTTACACATATTTTTGTATTAACTTAAAGTAAATGTAACCTATATATTTGGATATGTAAATATATATATATACCATGTTTGATTGATGTTTGAATTGTATATAAATTAATCTATATAGGAATGGTTGATATAGGATATGAATGGTATTGATTTGGTTTTGGCATGTGGTTTGTGAATAGGAGTTTGGCTAGGCCTAGTATGGACTAAACCTAGATTAGAGTTGACTAGTTAACATCATATTGACTAAAGTTGAGTAAGTGTCGACTATAGTCTAGTTTGACCTAGACAGCATACAGATGCATGGTAGATTACATTTACCATCTCCTGTATACATCTTGACTTGTGTTGCTCTAAATAGGAGTTAGATACCTCATCTTGGACAGTATATTCTCACAGACATTCACATCGCAGGCGAGTACATTCTCTGATTATTTCATAACTTGCTTAGAATTATATTCCTGCTCTAGTTTACCTTATTTGATGCTGTTACGATATTATCACGGATTGGTACTATATGGATCCCTACATTGAGATGTTATCCCCCTAGGGAGCATCGGATACTTCATGTCGTGTGTTTCATGTACATCATGTATTCTTCGCTCTCATGTTATTCATGTTTTTTATGTGCTTCATGCTCGTTCATGCTCGCTCGTGTACTCTCATGTTCTATCATGTTCGGTCATGTTTCTCGTGTATTTCATGTATAACATATACTTCATGTGTACCCTTCATGGGCCTTCATATGGAACTCATGTGCACTCAGTTTCTGAGCCCTCATGTATTCTTCATGTACACCCATCTATAGGCTTTCATGTGAAAATCATGTACGTAACATAACTTGTCTGGATCCTTGTGTATTGATTGGGGTATGGAGGAGTATAAATAGTCATGTGAACAATTCCAAAATAGTATATTCATGTGCGCCTCTTTAGTATATTCATGTGCAAATTCAGCCGTTCACATGTCGACTTTGTACTCTAAATCACTAGTCACTGGTAACTCTCTACTTATAGTAAATATTTCCATTACAGTTCTCTCTCTATTTACATCATGTACTTTCTTTCAGTTTCATGTATCGTACTCTCTTACATGTTTATATTTTCTAACCTGTTATGATCTGCGTGAGATGTATTGTGCTCGCTTCCGTCCTGACTGGACCTGTTAAAATTTTTACAGAGGATGAGGAGGAACCCTGCACCCCTTACTATGGAGTTTGCCTAGATTTCACTCGCGACCTGGACCCCTGGGAAGGTTCAGGCAGCTGCTGAGGATGATACCCATGCATAGTGTAGATAGTCTAGACTGTTCTTTCCTTTTATGTTAGTCGTTGTCTTCGATTTCAGATTTGTATATTTATGGAGATATTGAGACTGTTAGTTGTTAACTTGATTTATTTTATCTCTGTTGTACCTCCATCGAGAATTTTCCTATCTATTCCATCGTGCTATATTCTATCTTAGATTGTGATTGAGTTGAACCTTCTGTGATTGGCCTCCTTTTGGAGAGTATTTCATATCATGTTAGTTATAGTTCATGACCTAGAACAGCGTTTTACCGCCGACACTGCGGCGTAGGCTGGACGCTGTTACGTACTTGTACCCTCACGGTGGGTGCGGGTCATGACAGAGATCTCTTGGGAGATTTATCTCTTCCAGAGATCTTCAGGAGATCTCTTCAGGAGATTTATGTCTTCGGGAGATTATCTCTTCATAAAATTTAATTATCTCTTTGGAATATTTATCTCTTCGAAAGATTATATTTTTCGGAGATTATCTCTTCGGAAGATTTATCTCTTCCGGAGACTCTCTCTCTTCCGGAGATCATCTTTTTCGAAAATTATCTCTTCGGGAGATTTATCTCTTTAGGAGATTACCACTTTTGGAGATTATCCCTTCAATAGATTCTCTCTTTTGGAGATCTTCCATTCGGAGGTTATTTCCAATCTATGCAGAAGGCATTTTCAATCACTTCAGATGATACTATCATGTATATAGACTATCGCTTTGACGAATCCATTTCAAAATTTTCTTCATATTAGTATATGCTTGAAAATTTAGGATCATCATTATATCCTTTTATAGACAGATACTTAATAAGCCTGTAATATCACATTCTTTCGGAAGGTTTCTAGTCCATGTATGGTTCGTTTTGTGAATCTTTCAGAGACATCCTGATAAGTATAAATCCTTCAGAAATATACCTAACAATTTAAATCCTTCGAAAATTTTATTTATATCTTATTGTCTAGGTTATCATAACCGAGGAATCTTTTTATACATTCTATTTATGGTCATTTTTAGAATCCTTGAGCGACTTCTATACATTTGGATGCACCTTTCCATTTTTTGCTAATTTTATTTTTTCAACAATCAAGAATTATTTGTGGTTCAGTGTTATCATTTATTTTTATCACCCTTTTAATTTTTATTTGCTAATGTCATCTATGGAAAATTATTTTCTATTCTAAATTCCTAAATATTTGTAAAATATAGATTTCTTAGTCTCTTCTGGAATCTAGGACATGTCCACGATCAGGGTGATATGCTTTGTTTTTTAGAAATTGAATATTTGGTTCACGATATTTTTTCGACCGTCATGAATTTTTTCTACAGGAGACGATAAGTTCCTCAATGTTTATTGCTGCATATCTTCCTTCCTCAATTGCATGCCTGGCTCGCCAAAGGATGTTAGTGAATGGATGTCGAACGACATCGATATGCGTGATTTGCAGTCTTCTTCAATAATGATGTGATTGTATCTCTTCATTCCACCGAGGAGGATGGCAGGCCTTAAGCCAATGGCCTCGCCTTCCAAACGTAAACCTCCAAGTTGAAAAGCTTGAATGGCTCCATGAAACATGTCATTTTCATCTCTAATAAGTGCAACAGCCTCCATCCTTCCTTCATGGTAGGCGCCATCAAAATTACCCTTCCAATAACCTGTTGGAGGGGTGAACCAGCTAGTAGCATGGCATGGATAATCTTGCTAGGTGATGGAGGAGATGTCCTGAGAGTTGGGTGCCGTCCTATAGGCATGAGTGAGCTTCTTGTGGCGAGAATGTTGGTATCTATCTCAAATGACTTCTAATTGAATATATAGGCATTCCTCGCTTTCCAAATAGACCAACATAGGTAAGAGAACGAGGCCAAGGATTTCATATCTTTAACTTGGAAAAATGCTGACAAACCTCTAGCACGGAGGGGGTGATTTGGCCAATCGGCAAGCTGATGGACGAGATCTTCCAAACTTGTTTGGCAAACGAAATTATAGTAATAAATGATCATTTGTTTCCGGTTCATTACAACCCCTCTCCCTCTCTCTCAGATGTAAAAGCAATTAAAGCATCATTAAAATCAGGAAGAAAAAAAATCCTACTTTCAAAAGATGCTGTGATGTTATTATTATTTTTTTGGAATGTTGCAGCAACCCCAAACCAGACTTCAGTATACATCAGAGGCCAAACCCAAACAACAAACTTGATGCTAACCCAAAACAAAAGGAACTAGTTCAGAGCTGACTTCTTACTCTAGCCTTCTATAAGAGAAATTATTGGGTGTGCTGGACGCAGTGCACCATTTTCAAGCTAACCGTTGGATTAACATAAAGATGTGTGGATGCACACATCCTTAGACAATTCAACGATTGAAAAGAGGTCGAATGCACTGCGCCCACCCATACAATAATTTCTCCTTCTACACATGGGTATTACACACTCGGAAGAGTAGCATGAATCAATTTCAGTGACTGAAGGCTATCATCATCCAATGCCACAGTTCCATAAACACCTATCAATCTCTCCATGAACTACTAATAGAACAGGCATCAAGGTGTTAATAGGGTCGGGCGGTTCGGTCAAATCCGATCTGGGCCGACCCAAGTCCGGTCAACACTGGCCCGCCCCCCTTCCCCGTTGGTCCGGGCTGGGTTCTACTTTCAAACCCGCTAGTCCGGACCGACCCGGACCGGCCCAGCCCGGTTTTACCGCGGGATCGGGCCAGGCAAATCCACTTAACCTGGTCGGGCTAGCCCGGTTCAGGCTCGGTCCAGGTCCGGTCGGACCAATTTTTTTTGGATTTGACCTTTGGGTCCGGAAAAGACCAAAATGCCCTTATTTTTTGAGCTATTTTTTTGACTGTTTTAAGGGTATTTTGCTGAAAATGACCAAAAATGCCCTTATAACAATTATATTTTGAGGGGAAAATAGGTCATTTTGCACCCAAAAAAATTCTATAGATAGACCAAAATTTATGAAAATTATATACAAACCATTTATTTTTTCTCTTACAAAATATACAAGCTAAGCAATTTTGCGAAGATTGAAACAACAAGTTTCTGGGATTTCAAGTACAACTTTCTAGGGGACAAACTGCAATGTTCTTGAGGCTTCAACTTGTGCAAATTTTTTTGGAGTTTAACATTTCTTCCCTCAAGTTGATGTTCCAAGTAATTTTAATTTTACATTTTTTTTTGTGATTTTGGATTTTTCTTTCCCTTCGCTCTCTCTCTCTCTCTCTCTCTCTCTCTCTCTCTCTCTCTTTCTCTCTCCTCTCTCTCTGTCTTTCTTTTTGTTGGTAGATAAATAAATTCCTTCTCTTATTTTTCTTAAAAATTAAATTTTAAAATATGGATGCTACTGGTTCTAACTACCATTATGGAGGTGATTCAGAACAAAATTATGCATATTATGTTGATTTATTTGAAAAATAATCATATTCCTGGTTCTGTGCCACCAACACAAATGTCACTTCCTGAAGTTAGGAGTACGGCTACTAATGCTGTAAATAGGGAAAAATAAGTTTATTGGCAATTATTAAGTATTATATTAGAGTTATTAGTTAATGGCTTTAGCCCCACATTGCTTAGAATAATAGGAGAGGAGGCTAGCCTCTCCTATATATATGTAGTCTCTCATCAATAATAATCATATCATAATTTCTATTCTACATGGTATCAGAGCCAAAACCCTAGCCGTCACCCTCCCCCCACTCTCCCTCTCTCCACAAAACTCTAATCACCACAAAAAACCCTAGTCGTCACCCTGCTTCCCCCCTCCCGTTGCTGCTGCCCGCCCCCCTCCTCAGCCAACACCCCCCCCTCCGCTGCTGCCCCCCCTCCACGACCTGCTGTCTCCCCCGCTGCTGCCCCCACCTCCACGACCTGCTGCTGCCCACCCCCCTGTCAGCCCCCTCCCCCCTCCGCTGCTGCCCCCGTCTCTACGACCTGCTGCCCGCGCCCCTCCGGCCCCCTGTCAGCCCCCCCATGCCTCCAATCCCTAACCCTAACTCTAACCCTCTCCTTCCATCAGCCGCCACCCACTCCCTCCAAACGCTAGTTTACTTTCCAAAAAAAAATCATTGTTGGGATTCTCAGAAGGAAAACATTTGTTGGAACCTCTGCCCATCAATGCTGGAACTTTAACAAAGAGCACACATATGGTATTTTTGTGCATGAATCCTTCTTTCTTTCCATGATCTTCACGTCAGGATCTATCAGAGGTTACCATGGGTTATCTCTCTGTCCTGGCTTGTGATCCACACTCTCTGCTTTCTATGTGCATGTGCCGGTTCTGGCTCCATTTTTAGCGCATTGGTAGAGTTGCTGTATTTATCAAGTAGAAAGAATATATCGACAGTCGAATCTCTGATAAATGACAGACTCCACGGCGAATAACAGTGCCACAGATACTAGTGTCATCAACACACTAGCGGGCACTAGCACGATGATTTCCTCCATTCGACTTATCGATCGACTATTGGAAGGAACATAGGACTACTCGACATGGAGAATGAAGGTCGAGAAGACACTTCAAGGAATGCAATTGTCCAAACATCTGACTGACAACTCTCCAGCAGACGATGATTCCATCTTCGAGCAATGGAAGACAGATGACCGTCGACTGTTTATACAGTTGATGAATTCCATGGAACCATCGGTGGAAGACAAGGTTCAGAATACGGACTCTGTGAAAGAGTTATGGGAAATATTGGCGGCAGCATTTAATGGTAAACAGGATTTGTCTCGTATCTATGACTCGGTCATTGGTGTGTATCGAGCAAATTAAGGAGACAAATCTCATAAAGACTATTTTCGGGCCTTTAAGGCTATGATGGATGAGATCGATCACATATTAACCCTTACGTCAGATATAAATGAAGCACAGGCTCAACGTGAGCAGCTTCATGTCATGGCTTATCTGGCCTCTCTCCGTCCTGATGCGGATTCTGCTCGTTCTCAGATTATTGCTGGATCTGATGTACCGTCCCAGTTGGAAGCACACTATCGTGTCTTTCGGGCTGCCAAAGTCGTTGAGACCACTCTGGGTGATACTCTTGCTGATCGTTCTGCTCTCGGGGCCGCTCGTACGAGATTTCGTGGTGGTCGTAGTGGCCGACGGGGTGGCCGTAATACTGGTTGTGATAGAGGACGGGACAATGGCGGTCGTGATGGAGGAAGACCGTGCATATACTTTAACTATGGTCGGCTTGGCCATTTCTATTGGCAATGCACTAAATCACCTACTGCTAATATCACCATTGATGCCCCTGATGATGGGGTCCGACCTATTCAGATGACTTCGGACTCATATACTGAGTTCCTTGATTTCCAGGATCAACGTCGGGATAAAACATCCATGTCTGGTTCCACAGCCGGATACTCAGCCGCGTGCATAGTGAAACCCAAGCAATAGGTATTCACTCTGGTGCATCCTCTTACATGACTGGTGACACAGGTATGATACATGATTATGTATATGTACATCGTGCTTCTGGCATTACTGTTGCCAATGGCGGTGCCCTGACAGTCCTAGGCCGTGGAAGTGCCAATCTTTCTTCCGAACTGTCATCCAATTCTGTACTGCTTACTCCTGGAAACCCGTTCAGTTTAATTTCTATTAGTTAAATTATTCATGAACTACATTGCTCGGTAATATTTTTTTTTGATGGTTGTGTTTTTCAGGACCTAAAAACTGGAAAGACTGTCGGTAAGGGGCATGTGGCTGAAGGCTTGTACCTGTTTGACGCAACTCCTTCTGTTGTCTGTGCCGACATAAAACTCGATCTTGTCGAGTTACATTGTCGATTAGGCCATCTATCGTCCCAAGCTCTCCAAAAAATGTACCCATCTTTAGATATTCCCTCTTCTTTTTATTGTGAGCCATGTAGTTTAGCTAAGCATCATCGGGTTCCTTATCCGGTGAGTCCAAATAAAATTGATTTCACTCCTTTTGAGTTGGTGCATTCTGATATATGGGGACCTTGTCCGACTGACTCTGTAGTGGATTTTAATTACTTTGTTACTTTTGTCGATGATTACTCACGTGTCACTTTTGTTTATTTGATAAAAAATTGCTCTGAATTATTTAACATCTGGTGTAACTTTTATGCTGAAATAAAAACACAATTTGGTCTTCCAATCAAAAATTTTCGGAGTGACAATGGCCATGAGTATTTATCTCGTAATCTCGATAAACATCTGGCTTTCAATGGCATCATCCACCAAACCTCTTGTCCGTACACACCACAATAAAATGGTGTAGCCTAACGCAAGAATCGCCATTTATTGGAAACAACATGTGCTCTTATGTTTTAAGCACGTACTCCCAAGCGATTTTGGTCGGATGCGGTTCTTACTGCTTGTTATCTTATTTACTGCATGCCATCGTCTATTTTCAATGGTAGCTCTCCCTTTTCTAGGCTTTTTTCTGGACGAGAACCATTTCCTCTGCCTCTCCGCATCTTTGGCTGCTTATGCTATATTTGGGATACCCGACTAACCCTTTCTAAATTAGATCCTAAGGCAATACAATGTATTTTTCTTGGGTATCCTAAAGATCAGAAAGGGTATCGGTGTTTCTCCCCTGTCTTAAAGCGATATTTTTTTACTCGAGACGTTACCTTCGTAGAAACAAAATTTCCATCATTCCCACAATCAACGGGTCCGGCTCCTATGGTCTATCCAGAAAAGAATTTTTTGTTATTTCCTCCTCAAACACAACAACTTTCCGTACGGGTGCCCTCCATTACCAAGCTAGTCTCCCAGGCAGATGGTCCACATACACCGATTCAGCCATTGCCGACATCGCCCACAGAATCCTCCTCCTCTGGTTCTACCAGCAGCTCCGGCTCCAATAAGTTGCCTCCATCTGTTCCACCAGCAGCTCCACCAGTTCCGCCAGCAGCTCCGATAGTTTTGCCTTCAGAACGTCCTCATCATGCCTGCCGTGATCATTCCCTGTATGTTGACAGCTACAAAGGACTTACCAGTCACACTCAGTCTCTGGTGGCTACTATTGATGGGATTCAGATCCCCAAGATCGCTGAGGAGGGTCTCCGACATCCTGGTTGGCGTGCTTCTATGAACGAGGAGATGAAAACCCTCTAGGAAAATCATACTTAGGACTTAGTCGACTTACCTACTGGTAAACAGGCAGTCGACTGCAAATGGGTGTTCTCGATTAAGGTAAAACCGGATAGCACTCTTGATCGACTGAAGGCTCGTCTGGTGGCCAAAGGATACTCTCAAACCTATGGTGAGGATTACTTCGAGACATTCTCTCTTGTGGCCAAAATGACATCCGTTCGTGTCCTCATGGTTTTGGCCATTCGATATGACTGGTCGTTACTTCAGCTGGATATAAAGAATGCTTCTCCACGGAGATCTTGATGAAGAGGTATATGTGATGCAACCTCCCGGGTTCGTTGCAAGGGAGGGTAAAGTGTGTCATCTGAGAAAGGCCCTCTATGGTCTGAAATAATCACCTCGTGCATGGTTTGGTCAATTTACACATATTGTTACTCAATTTGGCATGTGTCAATCAAAGAAGAACCATTCAATCTTCTATCGACACACATCTGCTGGAAGAATACTTCTTGGTGTCTACGTTGATGATATTGTAATTACGGGAGATGACAGCCTGGATATTTCAAGTCTCAAGAAGTTTTTTGGAGAATAATTTCAAACCAAGGATATGGGATCCTTGAACTATTTCTTAGGCATTGAGGTCACACGGGGTAAACGAAATATTGTAATATCTCAAAGAAAGTATGTACTGGACATACTAAATGATGCAAGCATGATGCAAGCAAAGGGAGCAACCTCAGCTATAGATCCAGGGGTAAAGTTACTTCCAAACGAAGGGGTCCTAATGACCAATCCAGATCAGTATCGTCGAGTAGTTGGAAAACTTAACTACTTGACGGTTATGACGTGTCCGGACATTCTTTGTAGTGAGTGTTGCAAGTAGATTTATGCTTTCTCCAAGAATTCTATACTGGCAGGCAGTTCTCAGGATTCTGTGTTATTTAGTAAAAAATTACAGGAAAAGGAATTCGAATGGAGAATAATGGACACACTCGCATTGAGTATTTTACTGATGCTGACTGGAAAGCAAGCCTGATAGATAGACGGTCTACATCTGGCTACTCAGTATTTATTGGCAGAAATCTAGTGTCATGGAAGAGCAAGAAATAAAGCGTGATAGCACGCTCAAGCTCAGAAGCAGAATATCGAACTATTACTCTTGGCACATCAGAGATATTATATATGAAGCATCTCCTACAAGAACTGAGAGAAGACGCAGGGTCTCAAGTGGCAGATCTATGGTGTGATAACCAGTCTGCTATTCACATTGTCACCAATCCAGTATTTCATGAACAGACGAAGCATATTGAAATTGACATTCATTTTGTTCATGATGAATATACAAAAGGAGTGATAAAATTTTAACATGTGAGGACCGGCGACCAGATAGCTGATATCTTCATAAAGGCTCTTCTGGGTCCTCGGGCTCAATTTTTATGTAACAAGCTGGGCATGATTGACATCTATGCTCCAGCTTGAGGGAGGGTGTTAAGTGTTTTATTAGAGTTATTAGTTAATGGGATTTAGTCCCACATTGCTTAAAATAATAGAAGAGGAGGCTAGCCTCTGCTATATATATATGTAGTCTCTCATCAATAATAATCATCTCATTATTTCTATTCTACAGCAATATTTTTAGAAAATATATGTCTCTGATAATGAGGGTGCACCGGTTTTAGATCAAAAAAATTAAAAACCAATAGCTAAGGTGCACAGTGTAAGAAATGTATGAAAAAATTTAAATGGAAAAAATGAGGGCACTGACACTTTAAAAGACAATATGAAACATATTTTTGGCAAGGACACACTGCATGCTAGACAGACACATATAAGCATCGGTCCTCGAGGATCTTCTATAGGTAACTTTACTTATTCTGATGCTCGTAACAAAACTGAGTTAACTAAATATATTATTTGTGATAAACAATATTTCACATTCGGTGAGAGTAATTGGTATTATGATTATGCAAGTACTACTCTTAATCATTATTCTAGTAGAGTTTCGACATCTACTACTAGAGCAGAGGCTGAAAATATTTCAAAAAGAAATGATAGTTTAAAACAAAGTTTCATAAATGTTAGTAAATTTCCTCTAACTTCCGATATATGGACTACTAAACAAAATTATACTTATATTTGTTCCACGACACATCATATAGATCCAAAGTGGATGTTGCAAAAGAGTATTATTTGTCTACGATCTTTAAAATTTTCATATCCTGAATTTGTAATCGGTGGTGCTATCATGCAATTTTTACGTGAATATGATATTCACAATAATTTTTTTTTTAATCTCTTTTGATAATGTCAGTAATAACACTTATTGTATAAATATTTTAAGTATACAATTTTTGCCTATAGTAGAAGGACGATTTTTCATGTTAGATGTTTATGTCATATTATTAGTTTAGTTGTACAAGAATGTCTAAAAAAATTTCAAGTAAATTTAGAAAATTTTAGATTATTTCTACAAATTTTGAACACTTCTGCAAGTAGACAACAAGCTTTTAAAATTTTATATGCACAATATGGTATAACTTTTAGGAGATTTGTTAAGGATGCATCATAGATGGAATTCTACTTATTAATTTTGAAATGTTCTATTAGATTTAAAGATGTTATTTTCTAATGTTAGTCCAAGTTTTGATTATCAAGTTACTAAAAATGATTAGTTAATTGATAATTCTATTTATGAATTATTAGAATTATTTTACAATGCTACATGCATTTTATCTCGAGTTTATTATCCAATTTCTCCTCTAGCGTTAACAGAAAACTATTAACATGCCTCATTTATTTTTTAAATTTAGAATTGTTCCTGGTTTTGATTATGTTGTTTCCAAATGGAAACAAAATTTCGAAAATATTGGGATGAAATACCTTTTCTATATTGTTTGGCTTCGATTTTTTATCTGAAGATTAAATTAGATGATGTTTTCATATTGTTAGATGATTTTCATGACAATATGAATATTGATGTAAGTAACATAAAAATAGATATTAGAGATGTTTTAGATTTTTTTTTAATTACTTTGTATGAAGAACGAGTTGTATCGGCCCGACCCAGTCCGACCGTTCAAGTTGATAGTAGTAGCTCTGGTTTTATGTCTAAATTATCACATGCTAAGAATGTATTACAAAGGAAGAAACAAAAACAATCTTTCCTACCAACTAAGGAATTGTCATTATATTTAAATTCCTATGAAAAAGATGATGAATCTACATCTTATTTTCCCATGTTAGAATGGTGGAAAAGACGAAGGAAAAAAAATGTGTCATATACTTTCTTCTATACCACGTGATATAATAATGGTCCTGGTATCCACGGTAGCATCGGAATCTTGTTTTAGTGCAGGTTCAAGGATGCTAAGTAAGAAGAGGAGCAGGATGCTGTCAGATATCTTGGAAGCTTGCGTATGCATTCAAGATTGGGTTCATACGAAAAAACGAACGCAAAACTCAAGAGATGAAAGTGCCGACATCTGTGAGCTGGACTTTCAGTCTCTTACCTTGGAGGACATTACAGAAGGAGGAGATGAGCAATAAAGACGGATAACGGACGACGGCTTTTAAAAAATACTTGTACATTTTTTTATAGTTCTTTTAAAAATAAAGTATCAATTTGCAACTTGTACATTTTATTACAAATTTTATGAAAAAAAAATACTTGTAGATTAAATTATCTTGACATTAATAAAAAATTGCTAACTTTTATTTTTTCAATTTTTTTTAGTTAATGTTACAGCATATTTAAATTGTACTAACTTATAGATATATAAAGTTTTTCTCCAAAAAAATTAGGTCGGCGCAGGCCCGGTTCAAACCAGCCCGTCCAAAACCGGGCCATGCGTCCGGTCTGGGTTCAAATTTTTTTATTTTCGGGTCAGCGACCCGCCCGTTCCTCCATCGGGAATAAGTTCGTCCGGACCAGGACCGGTCAAACGAAGTTAAAACTGGATCCGGGCCGTCCCAGTCCGACCCACTGCACACCTTGAAATATGCAACTGAAAAACAACTAAAACCAAGGCCAGTAGCTAAATCTATTTTTATCAATTAAAATTTCAACAATGTAATATGAAAACTGATGGAACATAAGCCAAGCAAGAAAAACTTTTATTCATTAAAGGCCTGTAAGAACACTAATCATTGACTCACTTGGCCGGTACATAGCCTCTAGAGGATGAGCTTTGGGCAGAGCCAGTCCCGAACCTTCACTCATGTCCACCGCATCCTCCCCAATCCTCTTCCACTCGAAGCATTGTATCATAGTGCCCAGCTCAAGCCCGACCACCAGAGTCGCCAGCCCTTCCGCGGGGCACCTCCTCCTCCCCATTCCGAAGGGCAACATCTTCTGCCCCTCTACTTTCGATTCCTCGAACCTTTCTGGCACGAACTTTTCGGGCTCCTCCCATGTTTTCGCATCCCTGTGAATGGCGTAGGCATTGACGAGCAGCATCGTGCCACGGGGAATGGTGTACCCTCCGACCACGCATTCTTCTTGCGATTCGTGGGGGATGAGGAGTGGCCCTGCGGGGTAGAGACGAAGTGTCTCGGTGACGACACAACGGAGGTACGGGAGGTTGGGGAGGTCGGATTCTTGTATTAGGCGACCGTTTCCAATTTGAGCGTCGAGTTCGGCTTTGGCTTTCTTTAGCTTGTCAGGATTGTTGAGTAGGAGAGACATTGCCCATTCGATCGTGTGCGACGAACTGTCTGTTCCGGCACCCAACATACTCTGCAAGGACAATTTCAATTTGGATTAGCACTGCACAACTGTAACAGTTCAGCAATCATATATACTCACCATGATCTGAGACTTGATGATTTGGTCAGTGTAGTAGTCGGGATCCGACTTCTGCAACGAGAGCAGAACTCCGATCATGGTCTTTCCCTTCATCTCTTCGTTGTCGTTCTCGTGTCGTTGCTCATCGATCAACCCCTGCATGAACTTATCCATATACTCATGCAGCCTCAACACCTTCTTCTTCACTCCCTGAGTATCGGTCCACCCCAACAATGGCAGGAAATCTCCGACATTCGATGCTCCTGCCACGGAGAACATCTCCTCAACCGTCTTCAGAAACTCCTCCGAACTCTCTCCGCGATACTGGTCCCCGGCTATCATCCTCATAATGTTGTTGAGCGCATATCGAAACAGCCTCGACTTTAGCTCCACTTTAGTGTACACCCCTTCGGTCTTCGACGACTCCTGGAAGAGCCTTCGGATCATCTCGACCACCTCCCCGGAGCGGGCTTGGGCGAAGGAGTTGAGGCGGTGCGCGGAGAGGACTTCAACCATGGCGATCCTCCTCATGTTGCGCCAGTGCGGGCCGTAGTTGGCTGCACCGAGGGTGGTGTAGTCGTAGGAGAGGTGCTTGGTGGAGGGGAAATGGGGGCGGTTCGCGAAGGTGACGTCGTTCTTGGTGAAGCATTCCTGCGCGAGGGATGCAGAGGAGACTACGAGAACCGGACGGGAGCCGAAGCGGAGGAAGAAGATGGGGCCGTGGCGGGCGGAGAGACGGCTGAGGGCGTGGTGGAGGGGCTTCTCGAAGAGGTGGAGGTGGCCGATGAAGGGAAGAGAAGGGGGGCTTGGTGGGAGCTTCTTCTTAGAAGAGAAGAAGTGTTTTGTGAAGATGATGAAGGAGAATGAGAGAGCAATGTACGGGAAGATTGAGTACATTTTGGAATGCAATAGAACATATTACAAGTAGATTGAGCTTCTATATATACAGAAGTGGGAGAGAATGTGACGGAATAATTATGTTCTTAGAATAAAAAATGAAAATATATAATAATTCCACCTGTGCTAGTTATGAATCATCTGTCAGCTGTATCAAAATATTATGAATTGAATTTTGTAAATTCATAATAATTACAGTTGTACTAGCTGCGAATCATCTGTCAGAGTTCATTTTTGCTAGCTTCACATTCTGTTTTTTTAGAAACCAAAAGGAGATCCCATAAGATGTCATTCATTGTATCTAAGCCAAATAATTCAATAATACAAAATAATAATTATGAACCATATCATGTACTAATTAAGTTAACAAAATATCTTAGGCATTAAGTACAGAGGTCAAATTAATCCCATTTGGTTCACTGTAATACAATCGTAATTGTAATGAAATCAAATGGAAAAAAAAACTCATTTTTTCATTTATTCCATTACAATTACAGTGAACCAAACGGGGCCTTAAGTTAACAAGATAGTCCGGAATTTGATTTGAGAAAAAAAGTATTAGATGTTTTTTAAAGCATGGTCACGTGGTACTAAATTTATAAAAGTTGACAAGTTTCTCATACGATTAATACACTAAACATAAGAAAATTTTAGTTTACAGTTATCGCTGTAGTTTAATGAGTGCCGTGTTTAGAATGCGGTGTGATCTGAATCGGAGTTGGACCATGAGGTACGTTATTGAATTAGGTCCATATACCTTAAAAGAGAATTCTCATGTAAGGTTCGAACCAATTCCAATTATTTACATCTCATGATCTCACCTTCTACCTAAGGTGGGACTAAATTACCAACACCATTGTCACCCCATTTTGCTCCTACCTGATGTGGGACTAAATTACCAACACCATTGTCACCCCATTTTGTACAGCCTTAGCACTCATGCTACATTTACTCGTTTTTGCTAGCCGAGCACCCAGGAGATCTAATATATTGTTATCTCGATTCGTTCGACCACAGAACCAAGCCGACACATTTATCCACAACATCATTGTATACTGTCAACCACAACGTCTTGCTTCACCTTGGACGCGTCAAACCCACATTTGAAGCCAATCCGTGTAGTTGCATATTGTAGCGCCCCGCTTTCGATAGGCGACGGAACTTCATAATATGCTAGCGCCGAGTCAGATCGGCCGGGAACTTAGATGGCCATCTGACTCGATCGCTAAGCTTGGTAAACGTTAACGCCTTGCGGCATCGATTCAAATCGATTTGGACGGAAGTTACGAGAATCGATCCAACTAATGGAACGACTTCTGTTGGAATAAGTCCTAGATGCAGCGGGCTGCGTCTCGGCGAGTGAGCTCTCTATAAGAGTCCCTTCGACGGGACCGGACCGTTGTATGGTTTTCTTGGAGCTTTGCCGCTGGGCTTGATTGAAGTGCTTTCGCGTCGTTTTTATGGATGCAATTACAAATTTCGATGCAAGGGGAAAAGAAGGAAATCTAACAAAGTGTTGATGTATTGTAGGAGCTCGCGTAACTAAGGATTGACGTTGCGTAGCGCTTCGACGACCTGCACAAAGCAAAGTGATCGGTGGGTGATTCGGCCCCTTCTTTTCTACTCTGTCCCGCAAACTTATTCCTTGCTTCGAATTCATTCAAATCGAACGATGCCAAGTTAATTGCATGCCAATCCACTAAGTCCAAGAACTCGAGAAAATGTATAAATTTAGAGTAATTCACTCTGAAAATACAAGTCTATCACATAAACCAGAAAGTTTAAAGTTCTAGTAAAAAGATAGACTATTTCAAGTGCTGCAAAATATTATGAAACGTCGATCGTGGGTTATGATGCCTCGGACAATTTGGTGCCTACGGGACGCTGAATCGGAGTACGGCTTGGGAAAAATGAAACGTTGCATGAGTTGGGGGAAATGATAACGTCGTTCAATACTGTCCGCACTATACAAAACTGGTTGCATATATAAACTGTTCACGCATTGGCACGGTCATGGACAGCTTGTGCACAAGTTGATATTTTCCTCGAATCGATATCCGGGGCATCGGAATCGACTCGACCTAAGGGGAATGAATAATCGTGCTTCGGCACTAATGCATTGCGGGACCGTCAGTCAGGCTTGCAACCTAGACTGAGCGGGCCGAAATGCCGTTGAGATAGTCCCACGTGATGTGTAACATCAATGACCGCATATAAGATAGTAGCATGCTCACCTACTGTCTTATGCAGGTGTGAATATTATCTCTATTTTTATGCAGGGACGAGCACGGCCGTGGTAAGAAATATGATAAACTGCTATGGTTCACTGTATACTTTATTAGGCAAAGATGGCTATCGAATATGAACTGAATTCATTTAGTTCTAATAGAAAGACAACTCTAAAGCATGCCTACCCTAACAATCAGAGTCGGTTTAGACGAGTGGGTTCGTCTCGTCCACTTAGCAAGTGTGCTAATCCCATTCCCCCAATTTCCCCAGGTGCGACGGG
Organism: Iris pallida; assembly: GCA_029216955.1. NCBI lineage: Eukaryota > Viridiplantae > Streptophyta > Magnoliopsida > Asparagales > Iridaceae > Iris > Iris pallida. The sequence goes on along the minus strand of JANAVB010029419.1, from coordinate 1,800,995 downwards.
CGCGCTCAATTAAACTGGAGCTGAAGTACGGAGAGGCGTTTTGAAGCTCTTCCTATGCTGAAGTATTTTGAAGCCAATTCAAGTCGACGACTTCGTATAAAGGGGCGAATGTATGGGACGGCAAGCGTTAGTTCAGGCAACTTGTCGAATGTATTTCCTTATGTTTTCAATCAATGTAGCCGCAACGGCATCCAATGTAAATTATGACTTGCACTTCGTTGCAAGCTATGAATGAAAAGCATTTCTATCTTTCTATACTGCGCCTTATATTCTGATGTGATTTGTGAAGTTTTGACTTGGCGTATTTATATCAAAAATCAAAAGATAACCATTTGAGAACTTGTCATCTTGCCTTGCACGAGCGCAACTCCAGGCTCGTGCGACATCACGCCTTAGCGAGGACGATCGAATCGGCAAAGTAACACCGGGGACGAACGGTTTGTCGACTCGGGGCGTGACAAATTGGTATCAGAGCACAGTTATGTTTCCTCGGATTTTCGAAAGATGTTTCATTATTGGAATGTCCGTTGCAATGGCTCGATTGAATGCTTGTCGACATGTTACGTGAAATAAAAGTTCCATACAGGTAAGCCCATAGATACTTTTGAAAAATACTAACGGGTTTACTCTGTTTTGTAGGAATGACTAAGAAAAGGAACAATCTCGCCCCAACCCAAACTGTAGATAGTACGTCGAGCACAAAAAGCACCGAGCCTAGCGAGACGACTATGCAGAAGATGCTACAGTTGATGGAGCTGCAGCAGCAGCAGCTTCAGACACAATTCAAAGCCCAATTCGAAGCACAACAAAAACAGATGAATGCCCTGACTCAAATAGTGAGCAAAATGGCGGGGAATACCAAGACGACGGACGAAGAGACCGGGGAAAAGCAAGGCGACCAAGAAGAAAACGAGGAAGAAGAGACTCAACCGCAAATGATAGATTCTTCTTCCTTGTTCAAGGCAAAGGAGTTCCGCAAGATGAATCCACCGAAGTTCAACGGCCGAGCGGAGCCTGATGTGATCGTGGGATGGCTCGCGGAGATGGAGGACCTGTTTAATCTACTTAGCATCGAAGGTCCCAGTGGGTAACTTGTGCGGCGTTACAGCTGCAACTGAGGGCGTACGACTGGTGGGCTGCTAAAAAGCAGGAAATCTATGAAGCCGATACGGACGCCACGATTTCCTGGAAAATATTCAAGCAAGCCTTCCTCGAACAGTACGTTCCTCGCACTGTCCGTCAACAAAAAGAAGACGAGTTCATGACGCTGCGACAGGGAAATATGTCTGTCGACGATTATGATTCGAGCTTCTCAAAGCTGGCGAAGTTTGCCGGCGCCTTCCTGCCCAACAAGAAGGCCTGGTGTGAACGCTTCCAACAAGGCCTAAATGACGAACTGCGAAGGGACGTCATGAATCAAAGGTGTCGAACATACCGTGAATCCTATAATGCCGCTCTTGATAGTGAGCGCATCTTTGGCCGTATGTCGAGTAGAGGCATCCGTAACCACTTCAACAAGCGTCCTAACGACGCCGGCGCCGGGGGATCGGGAATAACAAAACGTCCGAACAGATTCGATGATCGAGGCCGTGGCAGTCAACACTGCACCAGGTACGGTAGGCATGGGCACCGAACCGTCGACTGCGTCACGAGATCTTGCTACAAGTGTAGCGAGGTAGGCCATATCGTTACATATTGCCCGCACAAAGGTCCGAATCAACACAACCCGCCGAGGAACGTCCCGAATCCGCATAAAGCGCCGATACTGCAAGGCGCAAATGCGGTGCCCGTCAACCAGCAGAACCAACGACACGGAGCTCAAGGCCGAGTTTATGCCTTAACTCGGGACGAGGCATTCGCGTCCGATACTGTTGTAACAGGTATATTACTCTACAAAAGTATACCTGCTCGAGTCCTATTCGATTCGGGTGCGACGCATAGCTTTATATCTGCTGATTTTACGAATGAAAATAAAACAACCATGCAATCACTAGATATAAATATTAGCGTTAGCACTCCGTCGGGAGTCGATATGCCTGCGAACTTCATTTGTAGGGATGGCCACATTTGCATCGGAGGAAGATATCTATCCTTGGATGCCGTCGTACTAGACATCAAAGATTACGACATCATCATGGGCATGGATTTGTTGGGCGCTTGTCGTGCAACGATCGAGTGCGCGGAGAAGAGAGTGGTGTTTCGTCTTCCTGGCGAGACAGAGTTCTCATATTCGTGCGGTACGGTCTCGAAGACGGCAATGATGGTGTCGGCAATCTCGGCGAGGCGCATGCTGCGTTCCGGCTGCGCGGGATACTTGGCATCAGTCCGAGACACGCGGAAGGATAATACAAACACAATGCAGACTGATGTTGTGGCAGATTTTCCCGACATTTTTCCTGACGAGATGCCAGGGATGCCGCCGGATCGAGAAATTGAATTCAGCATCGACACCTTTCCGGATACACGGCCGATATCCAAGGCGCCTTACCGAATGCCTCCAGCAGAACTGAAGGTGCAATTACAAGAGTTGCTAGACCGCGGATTCATTCGCCCTAGCGTCTCTCCATGGGGAGCTCCCGTACTGTTCGTGAAGAAGAAAGATGGGTCGTTGTGGCTATGCATCGACTATCGAGAACTCAACAAAGCGACCGTGCGAAACAAGTATCCTTTGCCGCGAATCGACGACTTGTTTGACCAACTGCAAGGCGCGGCAATATTTTCAAAAATCGATCTTTGTTCAGGCTATCATCAATTGAAGATCAAGTCCGACGACATATCGAAGTCTGCCTTCCGCACTCGATATGGTCATTACGAATTCCTCGTCATGCCGTTCGGTTTGACGAATGCCCCAGCCGCATTCATGGATCTGATGAACCGAGTCTTCCGACCTCAAATAGATAAATTTGTAGTCGTATTCATCGACGATATCCTTGTCTACTCAAAGAATCGTGAAGAACATGCAGAACATTTGAAGACGGTACTACAGATTCTGCGTCAAAACAAATTGTACGCCAAGCAGAGTAAGTGCGAGTTCTGGATGAGTAGCGTGACTTTCCTCGGGCACGTAATCTCTGCCGAAGGTGTCGTGGTGGATCCAAAGAAGATTGATGCGGTGGTGGATTGGAAACGACCTGCCTCGGTTAGCGACATCCGAAGTTTCCTTGGCTTAGCGGGCTACTACCGTCGATTCGTGCGAAGCTTTTCAAAACTAGCGTCGTCTCTGACTCGCCTCACCCAGAAGGGAGTAGTATTTGAATGGAGCGACGACTGTGAATCCAGCTTCCAAGAGTTGAAGCAACGGCTCGTCTCAGCTCCAATCCTTGCACTTCCAGACGGTCCAGAAGGCTTTCAGATATTCAGCGACGCGTCGGGAACTGGCCTCGGGTGCGTACTCATGCAGAGAGACAAAGTCATCTCCTACGCTTCACGGCAGTTGAAGCAGCACGAGAAAAACTACCCAACACACGACCTAGAATTGGTGGCGATCGTCTTTGCATTGAAGTTATGGCGGCACTACCTCTATGGTGTAGCATGCAGAATCTACACCGATCACAAAAGCTTGAAGTACTTATTTACACAACGGGAACTCAACCTACGACAGCGACGTTGGCTCAAACTCATAAAAGATTACGATCTAACGATCGAGTATACACCGGGCAAAGGAAACGTGGTGGCCGACGCACTCAGCAGAATATTTATAGGAATACTGGCCATAAACAAGGAGATAAAGTGAGACCTTGAAGCGATGGGTATCGAACTCGGAATTGAGTATCGACACCTGCACCTAGCGCAGCTGAAGTTAGGATCGAGCCTGCTTAGCAAGATAAAGACTGCACAGGAGGACAACTCATTCCTGAAGAAAATGCGCGAGCTGATTTCAACGGGAAGGGCGACTGACTTTGCGGAAGACGGAGACGGGACGATGCGACTAAAGGGAAGGCTCTGCATTCCTGAAACTGTCGAACTCAGAAAAGAAATTCTGACGGAGGCGCACTATACGAAGTACTCGTTACATCCTGGAAGCACCAAGATGTACAAGGACTTGCGCACAAACTTTTGGTGGCACGGCATGAAGAAAGACGTGGCTACGTTCGTATCGCAATGCATGGCGTGTCAGCAGGTGAAGGCAGAACACCAACGGCCAGGCGGCGAGCTGCAGAACATCCCCATTCCCGAGTGGAAGTGGGACAATATCTCGATGGATTTCATTGTGGGATTTCCGAAGACGCCGCGGGAGAATGACGCGATTTGGGTCATTGTTGATAGATTGACCAAGTCGGCTCACTTCATCGCAATTAAAGTAGGATTGAGCGTCGATCGGTTAGCACAAATCTACGTCGATGAGATTGTTCGACTGCACGGGGTACCGGCCTCAATAATTTTGGACAGAGACGGGCGATTCCTATCGCGTTTCTGGACGAGCCTCCAAGCGGCGATGGGAACCAAACTGAACTTTAGTTCGGCGTACCATCATCAAACAGACGGACAGACGGAGAGGGTAAATCAAATCCTAGAAGACATGCTGCGTCTGTGTGCGATCGACCTAAAGACTAGTTGGAATACGCATTTGCCGCTTGCGGAGTTTGCGTACAACAACAGTTGTCGAGTATTCAGATGGCTCCATACGAAGCGCTCTACGGGAGGAAGTGCTGTAGCTCCCCTTCCCGACTATTTGTGAAATAATTCTTTACTATTTATTTGCCTTAAATGGTGATTTTTAGATCTTATAAATAATTACTTAGTAGATAATTTTAGGCTATAATATAATATAATTATTGGTTATATTATTTTCATCAAGTAAATGTTACATATTTACATGGATGGGTCTTATACTAGAAATAGAGAATATAGAGGTTTTGTTTAGATTTAAGAAGATTAATATATAAGTGTATTTATATATATAGGAGTATATTTATATACATAAATAATTGTATATATATACTCTCTTATTAATAAATATAAAAATAAAGTATATATATATATATATATATATGTGTATATATATATAGATATTATATACGTATATAAGTGATTGTATGTATAGATATATATAAATACGTGTGTATGTGAATACGTATATAAATGAATATATATGAATATATATATATTTTGTACGTGTATGTTTTAGATTAATAAAGATTGTAAATTATGTAGTTGTATATGTATATATATACATATGTATAGTAGAACGTATACATGCATGCGTATACGTATATATATATATATACGTATGAATATATATAGATATATTAGTTATTAATAAATAAGAAAAACAAAAAAGAAATAAAGGCCCGTGGCCCGGCCCACAGCTGAGACTTCTCAGCTCAACCACAGGAGCCGAGCAAACCCCACAAGCAGGAAAGAGTCCCCCACCCGAACACACAGGAACCCAGACCCGAGAGCCTCCTCTTAAAACCAATACAGAGCCCGACCAACTTAAGGTCCAGCCAAGCCCGACCTTTCTCAAAGCAAAGGAAGCAAAAAAAAGCAACAGCAACCACAAGCCCAGCCGACTGGACCCAACCCGCGCGCATGGGTCGAGCCTAGTCGAGGAAACCCAGCTCCCCTACGTCCCAGGGAACCCGACTTCTTCGCGCGTATATAAGCAATAGAGAGCGAGAAAGAAGGAACGAAACTCTCAAAACCCTAAACTCCATAACACAGTGCCGCCCCCGCCCCCTGGTGTTGTGGCCGCGCGCGCCCACAGCGCCACCGCCGGCCGGCCAGTCGTCGGAGTCGGCCGCTGCGCGTACAGAGCACAGCGTGCGCGCGGGATAACTCAGCAGTAGCGTGCAGCTGAGGCGCCGTCTTCGTCGCGGAACTTCTTCGCGCGTGGTCGATCATTCTTCGCGCCGTTTTCTCAGGTACGAAGCCCAACTATGCGACTATCCAAGCCATTAATTAGTTTTATTTGAAACGGATCGAAACCCCGTGATAAATCGAGGCAAACTCGACCGAAAACCTGTCCATAAACAGGATTGTTGACAGTCCAAATGCTCTGGTTGGCGGCCAGTTTTATCCTAAACCATACACGATTTCGAAAATCTATTTAAAGGCACTTTTAGACAACCTGTAGGACTTCACGATCCTTTTTGCGGAAATCGAAATCATCGACTGAACGTCGAGAAATCGGACTCCGAAGTTTTGGAAAAATCTATTTTCAAAAAATAGAAATCGCTCCACACGACGTGCGTCACGCCAATCCGGACGACGTGGTCGCGAACCGAAGACATCGAAAGCTGCGTAACGGCTTCGTGGTCGTGTGGGCTTTGACGGAATTCAAATTGGTTGCGTGTGCGCGACGAATTTGATGCGTATCCGTCGAAATTCCCCGTATCGTGCACGTTGCAAATTTCTCAATTACTTTGTGCACGTTCGTCGGATCGAGACGAAACTTGCGCCAACAGGACCGTATCATTTTTCTGGTCCTGTATGCCAAGTTTGGTCCGATTCTGAGACAGTTAATAAAATTACCGTTTTGCGGGCCCTACGGTCCCACTCAACGGGCGATTTTGTGCACGGCCCGCCGGAATCCAACTTTGGACACACGGTTGGGTTCGTATCGGAAAACTGGATCCGTAGACATGTAGTTTGACGACTTTAGAGACCGTTGACTCTGGCACGCTTTTCGGTGCAAAGCGGGTCCAACGGCGGACATCGGTTTTGCCCGAAATTACCGTTTTGCCTCTGTGTCCAGAATTGGACGTAAGGACAGGCAATCCTAGCTAATTGAACTATTCTAAGATCATTGGTATTGTTTATTTCAGCTTCCGGGGACTGTTGTACGGGTTTTGACTATAGTGGCACATTGAGTAGTTCAGATTGTCGGTTTCACCAGCAAAGGACCACAGGCGAGTACAGTTTATTGTCTGCATTTCGATATTGATTTTTACTATATTTCATTGGTTGGCCATTGGTTATGTGATTATTTTCTATTATAAATTGTGGAGTCGGGAATTAGAAGTACCAAAGATATGTGATCTGACCATAGCCAGTGTTAGACATTGTAGACAGTGCTTATTTTTCTGCAGAAGTGTAGCCCGTGTTTACCTTCTGCAGTAGTGTAGACAGTGCTTATTTTTTTGCAAGTAGACATCGTAGACAGTGCTTATTTTTCTGCAAGTAGACATCGTAGACAGTGCTTATTTTTCTGCAAGTAGATATCGTAGACAGTGCTTATTTTTCTGTAAGTAGACATCGTAGACAATGCTTATTTTTCTGCAAGTAGACATCGTAGACAGTGCTTATTTTTCTGCAAGTAGACATTGTAGACAGTGCTTAGACATTGTAGACCGTGCGGTGTAGTACCCCAGACCGATCACATGTCAAAGGTACTTCTATCGGTGGAAAGTATATTGGTCTATTTATTACTATTGATTTTTCTTACGGCTTACTGTTTATTTTCAAACCCATGATTGATGTCTAACCTTTGTTTATAGTCATCTTCTTTATTTGAAATTGCATTCAGTGAATTGTGCTCTTTCCATTCCTGACTGGAAACCAACATTTTTAGGTTAGCCGAGGATCACTTAGTTTGGGGAGTGATGGTATACTTACAGACGGGAAGCCTAGAGATTAGCTAGCTAGTGGAGTTGTAGCCATTCCTTTTATTTGTACAAGTTTATATTTTTTGCAAATGTAAAACTTGTGATCATTGTAAGTTAAATTAATTTTTGTGAATGAGCATTAATTGTGATTTTGATCTTCATGGCCGTGACAGCGTTCTACCGCTGACACTGCGGCGTAGGCTGGCTTGGACACATCTTGTATCCGAAAAAAAAAAAAAAAAACGGGTGCGGGTCGTGACAAGTTTTTGTGGTGGCCCATGCAGGTCAGTCTTCGCAAATCATGCGAACTCGTGATGGTACTTAAGTTAGTTGTACTATTGCGAGCCTGCGGCAAGGAAATGCTCATTCACGAATTAAGATTAATTTAATTTAAGAGAATGACTAGGACTAGGAGTCCCTTACACAAATTGACCGATGGGTAGTCTAGGCCATACAATTTAGATGAGGAGTTATTAATGTTGATTGTTTGTCAGATCCCCATAGGTACACTATTATCTTTCGATATGACGACACGATCTAAGGTGGATAGATTATTCACTTGGTGAGATAGGACTTCATATAATTTATGATCTAACCTTGATGAATTGGGCAGATCCTTCTCTTTGCCTCTTAGATATCATCCTCACATCTTAGTCGAACTGTCTATTTAGTTTCTAATTGCCCTAGGAATTAATATTTTGTATAAATTTTGATTATTGTTATCCCCATACGGACCTCGAGTTAGTTTTGGTTCAAAATTTTTCTCAATAGTTGAATACACATGAAATAGATTAGAATGTTGTATTCCTTTATCTTCAGTTATTTTCTCCATGTTCATCTTTTAATCTGAGGATTATGACTGATAGATACTTACACTTTATTTCATAGCCAGTTGTTTGAATCTCTAGAAACTCGTGAATTCTTACCGATGCAGATAAAGAAATGTTAGTTAACTTATAATGGCAGGACAGCAGCGCACTGTCGCCATTTATTTCAATTAGGAAGACTGTGGATTCACTGCAGCCAGCAGCGCACTAGCGAGTTGAAATTTGTTATATAGGCTATAGATTGTTACTAGAAACTATGGCTAGTGGTCCTCTTTTCATAGTTACCCTTGAGTCTATATTGGTTAGAGTTAAGAAGTACTCGATTTTGTATCACATATGAATCATGAAACCAAGGGTTTACCACAGCCGGAGTATACGGGCAAGACATAACTCTCGGTGGAATGACTTCAGACGTGATTACAGGTTTAGGATTCCATGAAGGATAGGACAATGCCATGGATGCTCCGTAAGACCCGAAACCAATGTTAGTGGAAGTTTGTAGTTGGGTAACACGTCCCCCGATCTAGCATTCCGTGGTCCTTGTGACCTATTGACGAGAAAATTGATTGACGCTAATAGGTTTATCTGGAATATGGAATTTAGTAGTCCATAACCCATTGGTTGACCAAGGCTGTATGGATAAGAATATAGTAGGATGACTGTATAAGCAAGAACACCTTGTAAGTTTTGATTCTCTCTAAACTCGAACTACTTGTGGCTTCTTTCAAAAATCTTGTATACTTGTAATTTGACTATCTTGACCAATGTTGCTATCACAGCCTAGTTTTTGCAAGCTCATTCTTTTATCGAGCTTGATTCAAGACATATGTTTAGTGGGGACGCCTGCTAACTTATTATCAAATCAGAATCAGTGTATTATGGTCTGATCAACCATGATGCATTTGGTTCGCTTTTTGTTTAATTACATTACGTGGATGGAGATATATAGGTATCTATGATCTCATCCGCAACTGCTTGGCAATTCCTCTTGAATTATATGTTCGCTCTTGAAACACGAAAATTGTATTCAGTAACAACCCCCTTGAATTCTTTATTGTTTTTGTCTTTCACCGGTTTGGAAATACGAAATCTCGTATTTGGTAGAGAGATACAGAGTATCCTCCATGGCTATGGTAGTTGTATACACAAGTGTAGTTATCATCGGCCAGCCAGGTGACTAGAACCTCGTCTTAAGTTACCCGTCCTCTCTGCGACCCTAAACCTACTACCTTGATCTTCTAGTCATTGGAGTCCGAGAATGATTAGGATTTTACCCTTAGTCAGAACTCCAACCTAGGAGACTATCTATTCTCAAGAAACCAAACGTCGTGAGTTTCTAATCATTGCCGGAAGTTGACTTAACTAGAAACTCTTGAGCCTTAACCCAACCCTTCCTCGACCAAAGCCCACAGTTAATGAGTGGACAAGGAAAAGGACAATCATTTATCGTGACTATGGTAGACACTCATCCCGAGAGTGGTTTCCAACAAGTATTGCCCTAGTTATGTAAATTTTATTATTAAGACCTAACTAGTGCTGGAACACCACAGTCACTAGTTTAGCCAATACCATAGCTTAAATACCCTGTCATATTATGATCTACCAGTGGTCAACAGCAATGCATGATCACTATAATTCTTGTGACAATAGTCTGGCAGGCTTGACGCCAACAAAGATTCACGACTCAGTTGTTAGAAAGCTTTCCAGATGATGTGCCTTAGAGTTGGTTACCCAGTCGATAACTCTTGAATACCGAGGACGAGTAGGTCATTCTACTTTATCGACCATGTGTCATTGCACACGCACTCATTTATTGAGGAACGGTCTTTGACTTGACTTATATCAACCGTATCCCGTTACGCCGTGCCTCATTCTCTACTAACAAAAGTCGAGGTACAGTATCTGGATTTTGGGAACCTTCTAACCTCATTATTCCTAAGAGCATGCCCTAACTTCTAAGGTGGGTAGACTGTAAGTCTTCCAAAATTTTGGATATACAAGGATTACCGATTGATTATAATAACTTCCATTAGGATGATGATTAGTGCTCTTGGACTTCCACTTTCCATTTAGATCATTTTATGTCCCCGACCATGTCACTAACAATCGGAGCACGAGACCGGTTGTTATCTTCCAGCAAATTTTATATACAAGATCTAGACGAGTCCACCTTCATCTAGGTATATCATGTCCCACTCAAACCCGTTCCCTTGTACTCTATTTTCATGGTACGACTTTCAGGACAAAAAAAAAGATTAGCTATAACCCCTACCATAATACCGGTATGCTTCCGACTTTCATTAGAGCTTCAACTTCGTCTCGAACCTTTCGACCTAATATATGGTGGTGATATACTCGAAGCCACTACGCATATTGTCATTAGTGTGCCCCTCATTAGTGTCTTCTCGTGCTACTTAAACACAAAGGTCACAGAAGGCGCATCTTCAGGGCTCTAGAGACCTAGCTAACCAATCCGACTGCACCTAACTCAACCTCTTGGGTGAAAACTTGTTCTAGGTTATCCTAACCGAGTAGAAATAGTTTTATCATTGGGTCTTGTCCAGTCAATATAGATTGAAGTCCAAGGTTCATCCAACCGACGACTGATGCCAATTGGGGAACCCATTAAGATCCAGTAATACCCATTCATGCGTACCACCATAAGTTGTACTATAAAATTGAACTTTCTGAAATAGGTACCTATACCCATTATGTTGTCTTCCCTTCTTAGAATGTGAAGTCATTCGTAACCCTTATCCCATCTACCTGAAGTCGCGATGCGACTTTGTATCATATTTATATTCTTTGCTCGTGCATTTAAATAACCACGGAATAGATCGCAATCTTGATTTCTCAAATTCTGTTCTATCATGAAATCGTGCTTAATTTTAATTTCGAGAATGGGATTTTCGTATTGCATGGATTGTAAGATCCTCCAAGAAACGAGGAGTTCTTCAATTTAGCAAGTGACTAGACTAGAGTAACCCAATCTAGCAAATAAGGCAATGGTTCGTAAACTTTCTCCTACCAGCATCATTGGATACCCTCTACCGCTTTGGAAACTTCATAATTGCTTTCGGTTATTCCTTCCTATCTTCACGTCCTTCAAATTTCGGAGAGAGAATGGGCATGCTTATTTGGGTTTACCAATATTTCTTGGCTATTTGTGTGAATTTGTTGCTTGATAGATAGGAAGGGATTATAGGTGCAACAAGCAGTAGATAGCTATTGGTAGCAATTTTTGCATATAGTTGGATTATTATAAAGGTTTAGTGACATGAGATTAGAGGAAGCAGTGTGACCAAAGGTGGGTAGAAGTCCTCAAAGATTGTAGTTATAAAATGACTAGGAGGAGGATATAAATTGTTTCGAGGAATTAAAATTTGAGGAGGGGTGGACTTACTTTTTAAGGATTAAATTTTAGGCATATTTATGAATTAGAATTTCGAGGACGAAATTATTTTAAGGTGGGTAGATTTGTAGCTCCCCTTCCCGACTATTTGTGAAATAATTCTTTACTATTTATTTGCCTTAAATGGTGATTTTTAGATCTTATAAATAATTACTTAGTAGATAATTTTAGGCTATAATATAATATAATTATTGGTTATATTATTTTCATCAAGTAAATGTTACATATTTACATGGATGGGTCTTATACTAGAAATAGAGAATATAGAGGTTTTGTTTAGATTTAAGAAGATTAATATATAAGTGTATTTATATATATAGGAGTATATTTTTATACATAAATAATTGTATATATATACTCTCTTATTAATAAATATAAAAATAAAGTATATATATATATATATGTGTATATATATATAGATATTATATACGTATATAAGTGATTGTATGTATAGATATATATAAATACGTGTGTATGTGAATACGTATATAAATGAATATATATGAATATATATATATTTTGTACGTGTATGTTTTAGATTAATAAAGATTGTAAATTATGTAGTTGTATATGTATATATATACATATGTATAGTAGAACGTATACATGCATGCGTATACGTATATATATATATATATACGTATGAATATATATAGATATATTAGTTATTAATAAATAAGAAAAACAAAAAAGAAATAAAGGCCCGTGGCCCGGCCCACAGCTGAGACTTCTCAGCTCAACCACAGGAGCCGAGCAAACCCCACAAGCAGGAAAGAGTCCCCCACCCGAACACACAGGAACCCAGACCCGAGAGCCTCCTCTTAAAACCAATACAGAGCCCGACCAACTTAAGGTCCAGCCAAGCCCGACCTTTCTCAAAGCAAAGGAAGCAAAAAAAAGCAACAGCAACCACAAGCCCAGCCGACTGGACCCAACCCGCGCGCATGGGTCGAGCCTAGTCGAGGAAACCCAGCTCCCCTACGTCCCAGGGAACCCGACTTCTTCGCGCGTATATAAGCAATAGAGAGCGAGAAAGAAGGAACGAAACTCTCAAAACCCTAAACTCCATAACACAGTGCCGCCCCCGCCCCCTGGTGTTGTGGCCGCGCGCGCCCACAGCGCCACCGCCGGCCGGCCAGTCGCCGGAGTCGGCCGCTGCGCGTACAGAGCACAGCGTGCGCGCGGGATAACTCAGCAGTAGCGTGCAGCTGAGGCGCCGTCTTCGTCGCGGAACTTCTTCGCGCGTGGTCGATCATTCTTCGTGCCGTTTTCTCAGGTACGAAGCCCAACTATGCGACTATCCAAGCCATCAATTAGTTTTATTTGAAACGGATCGAAACCCCGTGATAAATCGAGGCAAACTCGACCGAAAACCTGTCCATAAACAGGATTGTTGACAGTCCAAATGCTCTGGTTGGCGGCCAGTTTTATCCCAAACCATACACGATTTCGAAAATCTATTTAAAGGCACTTTTAGACAACCTGTAGGACTTCACGATCCTTTTTGCGGAAATCGAAATCATCGACTGAACGTCGAGAAATCGGACTCCGAAGTTTTGGAAAAATCTGTTTTCAAAAAATAGAAATCGCTCCACACGACGTGCGTCACGCCAATCCGGACGACGTGGTCGCGAGCCGAAGACATCGAAAGCTGCGTAACGGCTTCGTGGTCGTGTGGGCTTTGACGGAATTCAAATTGGTTGCGTGTGCGCGACGAATTTGATGCGTATCCGTCGAAATTCTCCGTATCGTGCACGTTGCAAATTTCTCAATTACTTTGTGCACGTTCGTCGGATCGAGACGAAACTTGCGCCAACAGGACCGTATCATTTTTTTGGTCCTGTATGCCAAGTTTGGTCCGATTCTGAGACAGTTAATAAAATTACCGTTTTGCGGGCCCCACGGTCCCACTCAACGGGCGATTTTGTGCACGGCCCGCCGGAATCCAACTTTGGACACACGGTTGGGTTCGTATCGGAAAACTGGATCCGTAGACATGTAGTTTGACGACTTTAGAGACCGTTGACTCTGGCATGCTTTTCGGTGCAAAGCGGGTCCAACGGCGGACATCGGTTTTGCCCGAAATTATCGTTTTGCCTCTGTGTCCAGAATTGGACGTAAGGACAGGCAATCCTAGCTAATTGGACTATTCTGAGATCATTGGTATTGTTTATTTCAGCTTCCGGGGACTGTTGTACGGGTTTTGACCATAGTGGCACATTGAGTAGTTCAGATTGTCGGTTTCACCAGCAAAGGACCACAGGCGAGTACAGTTTATTGTCTGCATTTCGATATTGATTTTTACTATATTTCATTGGTTGGCCATTGGTTATGTGATTATTTTCTATTATAAATTGTGGAGTCGGGAATTAGAAGTACCAAAGATATGTGATCTGACCATAGCCAGTGTTAGACATTGTAGACAGTGCTTATTTTTCTGCAGAAGTGTAGCCCGTGTTTACCTTCTGCAGTAGTGTAGACAGTGCTTTTTTTTTGCAAGTAGACATCGTAGACAGTGCTTATTTTTCTGCAAGTAGACATCGTAGACAGTGCTTATTTTTCTGCAAGTAGATATCGTAGACAGTGCTTATTTTTCTGCAAGTAGACATCGTAGATAATGCTTATTTTTCTGCAAGTAGACATCGTAGACAGTGCTTATTTTTCTGCAAGTAGACATTGTAGACAGTGCTTAGACATTGTAGACCGTGCGGTGTAGTACCCCAGACCGATCACATGTCAAAGGTACTTCTATCGGTGGAAAGTATATTGGTCTATTTATTACTATTGATTTTTCTTACGGCTTACTGTTTATTTTCAAACCCATGATTGATGTCTAACCTTTGTTTATAGTCATCTTCTTTATTTGAAATTGCATTCAGTGAATTGTGCTCGTTCCATTCCTGACTGGAAACCAACATTTTCAGGTTAGCCGAGGATCACTTAGTTTGGGGAGTGATGGTATACTTACAGACGGGAAGCCTAGAGATTAGCTAGCTAGTGGAGTTGTAGCCATTCCTTTTATTTGTACAAGTTTATATTTTCTGCAAATGTAAAACTTGTGATCATTGTAAGTTAAATTAATTTTTGTGAATGAGCATTAATTGTGATTTTGATCTTCATGGCCGTGACAGCGTTCTACCGCCGACACTGCGGCGTAGGCTGGCTTGGACACGTCTTGTATCCGAAAAAAAAAAAAAAAACGGGTGCGGGTCGTGACAAGTGCCATTCGCCGATATGCTGGGATGAAGTCGGAGAGCGACAAGTGCTTGGACCGGAACTGGTGGAGCAGGCCGTCGAAAAGGTCTGCTTGATTCGAGATAGACTCCGTATCGCGCAAAGTCGACAAAAGAGCTACGCAGATCTTCGTTGACGTCCGCTAGAGTTCTTGGTCAGGGACCATGTGTTTCTGAAAGTAACGCCCATGCGCGGTGTGATGCGGTTCGGCGTTAAAGGCAAGTTGAGCCCGAGATTTGTAGGCCCCTTCGAGATCATTGAGCGAGTTGCGACGGTTGCTTATCGGATCGCACTACCTCCTGCCTTAGCTGATGTGCATGATGTTTTCCATGTTTCACAACTTCGAAACTACGTGCACGATCCAAGTCATGTGGTTAGCTTCGATCAGTTGGATCTACGTACTGACTTGTCTTACTCGGAGGAGCCTATTCAAATTTTGGACCGCAAGGAGAAGGTGCTGCGAAATCGATCGATGTCCTTGGTCCGCGTGCTTTGGCGGAACCATTCAGTCGAGGAGTTGACGTGGGAGATGGAGGCAGAGATGAAAGAGAAGTACCCCGCGTTGTTTGTCTAAATAAAGGTCAGACTCTTGTTCTTAAGTTTCGGGACGAAACTTTTTCTTAGTGGTATATTATTTAGCGCCCCGCTTTCGATAGGCGACGGAACTTCATAATATGCTAGCGCCGAGTCAGATCGGCCGGGAACTTAGATGGCCATCTGACTCGATCGCTAAGCTTGGTAAACGTTAACGCCTTGCGGCATCGATTCAAATCGATTTGGACGGAAGTTACGAGAATCGATCCAACTAATGGATCGACTTCTGTTGGAATAAGTCCTAGATGCAGCGGGCTGCGTCTCGGCGTGTGAGCTCTCTATAAGAGTCCCTTCGACGGGACCGGACCGCTGTATGGTTTTCTTGGAGCTTTGCCGCTGGGCTTGATTGAAGTGCTTTCGCGTCGTTTTCATGGATGCAATTACAAATTTCGATGCAAGGGGAAAAGAAGGAAATCTAACAAAGTATTGATGCATTGCAGGAGCTCGCGTAACTAAGGATTGACGTTGCGTAGCGCTTCGACGACCTACACAAAGCAAAGTGATCGGTGGGTGATTCGGCCCCTTCTTTTCTACTCTGTCCCGCAAACTTATTCCTTGCTTCGAATTCATTCAAATCGAACGATGCCAAGTTAATTGCATGCCAATCCACTAAGTCCAAGAACTCGGGAAAATGTATAAATTTAGAGTAATTCACTCTGAAAATACAAGTCTATCACATAAACAAGAAAGTTTAAGGTTCTAGTAAAAAGATAGACTATTTCAAGTGCTGCAAAATATTATGAAACGTCGATCGTGGGTTATGATGCCTAGGACAATTTGGTGCCTACGGGACGCTGAATCGGAGTACGGCTTGGGGAAAATGAAACGTTACATGAGTTGGGGGAAATGATAATATCGTTCAATACTGTCCGCACTATACAAAACTGGTTGCATATATAAACTGTTCACGCATTGGCATGGTCATGGACAGCTTGTGCACAAGTTGATATTTTTCTCGAATCGATATCTGGGGCATCGGAATCGACTCGACCTAGGGGGAATGAATAATCGTTCTTCGGCACTGATGCATTGCGGGACCGTCAGTCAGGCTTGCAACCTAGACTGAGCGGGCCGAAATGCCGTTGAGATAGTCCCACGTGATGTGTAACATCAATGACCACATATAAGATAGTAGCATGCTCACCTATTGTCTTATGCAGGTGTGAATATTATCTCTGTTTTTATGCAGGGACGAGCACGGCCGTGGTAAGAAATATGATAAACTGCTATGGTTCACTGTATACTTTATTAGGCAAAGATGGCTATCGAATATGAACTAAATTCATTTAGTTCTAATAGAAAGACAACTCTAAAGCATGCCTACCCTAACAATCAGAGTCGGTTTAGACGAGTGGGTTCGTCTCGTCCACTTAGCAAGTGTGCTAATCCCATTCCCCCAATTTCCCCAGGTGCGACGGGCTCGCTCAACTAAACTGGAGCTGAAGTACGGAGAGGCGTTTTGAAGTTCTTCCTATGCTGAAGTATTTTGAAGCCAATTCAAGTCGACGGCTTTGTATAAAGGGGCGAATGTATGGGACGGCAAGCGTTAGTTCAGGCAACTTGTCGAATGTATTTCCTTATGTTTTCTATCAATGTAGCCACAACGGCATCTAATGTAAATTATGACTTGCACTTCGTTGCAAGCTATGAATGAAAAGCATTTCTATTTTCCTGTACTGCGCCTTATATTCTGATGTGATTTGTAAAGTTTTGACTTGGCGTATTTATATCAAAAATCAAAAGATAACCATTTGAGAACTTGTCATCTTGCCTTGCACGAGCGCAACTCCAGGCTCGTACGGCATCACGCCTTAGCGAGGACGATCGAATCGGCAAAGTAACACCGGGGACGAACGGTTTGTCGACTCGGGGCGTGACACATATGCTCCAAGCTCTACCTTGAGAAGAGAGCTTGCATATCCGTGTATATGTATAAACGTTAAGTACCATCTGTCTCAAACTAATTATAACCGTCCAAAAAAGTCTCGTAAATATGAGTTCTGATACCACTTGTTGGAGAACACGGTGTGACCCGAACCAGAGTTGGCCCAAGAGGTGCGATATTGAATTGAGTGTTGGAGTGGGTGTGGTTTCCAACCTATGTGGAGAAGACCCCGGAGTATGACGAACGCCTTCTGTGTGTCAGAGAAGCTTGGGGAGGTGACGAGGCCATTCGAAGACGAAGAAGAAGCTCGGGAGCTACCAGAGTACTTTCTGGAACAGGGGAGGCAGAGTTCTGGCCGAACTCAGCCCCTTGGTTCCAGAACTGTTCTGTCACGAAAACACAGAGTTTTGGCCGAACTCTGTGTCGACGGGCTGAGGCTCACTTCAGGGTATTTTTATACTGTTGGATGGTATCCTATGGTCCAAATTTTGCTGTAAATTAGGGGGTTTATGCATAATTTTTTCTAACTCTAATCACAACAAAACATTGGAGGAAAATAGAGAGAAAAGAGGCAAGAGTGCCATTGCAACTTTGGGAGAGAAGAAGGAGGATTGAAGGCCGTTTTCAAAGGAGGATCGTGTTCGAGTAATCTCTACTCATCGTCTTTGTTCTTCGTAGCCTTGTAATCAATATTTCTTGCTTCCAAGTGTTGTGGGGATCCGTATTGGAGATTGGAAGAAGTTTGTAGAGGGTGTACTCCTTTATTTCATTAGTGAAGGCTTCTCAAGGGTTGGACTCCGATCGTCCCGTAGTTTTTTTTTCGCAAGGGTTTTTCACGTCAAAAATTCTCTGTCTGCGTGGATTGTGTTTTATGTTTGGTTCGTGCATTGTATTGCTCGATTCTCTCGCAGGTACTCTCTAGTTTGGGAAAAGATTTTTGCGTTTCTTTCCCAACAAAGTAGTATCTGAGCCAGTTCTGGAATTCAGAAGGGTGTCAGGAGTAGACAAAAAAATTAGAGATGAGAGATGGACGCAAAACCGGTGCGCATGGTGAACCTGAACGACACAAACTATCATTATTGGCGGAGCAAGATGAAAGATTTGTTGTTTATCAAGAAACTGCATCTGCCCGTATTTGCTTCCGAGCGACCAGTTGATAAATTCGAGGATGACTGGAATTTTGAGTACATACAGGTGTACGAATATATCAGGCAGTTCGTTGACGAGAACCTGTACAACCATGTTCCCAATATTGAGCACACGAAGACGTTATGGGATAAGCTGGAATCTTTGTACGTGAAGAAGACCGGGGTAAACAAGTTGTTCCTGATCTGGACGATGATGGGCCTGCAGTACAAAGATGGGGCATTTATTACGGACCACTTAAGTGATTTCCAGGGCGTGGTTGACCAGCTACCTTCGATGGGAGTCAAGTTCGACGATGAGATTCAGGGACTATGGCTGCTGTATACATTGCTGGACTCGTGGAAAACCATTCGAGTATCTATGATAGCTTCTGCTCCAGAAGGCGTGGTCAGTCTTGAGTTTGTCAAGAGTAGGGTGCTGAATGAAGAGATGCAGAGACGTTCTCAGGGCACTTCATCTACATTCCACCACTCAGAGGTACTAGTTTCAGGGAGCCGCGAAAGGGGCAAAAGAAGGGGTCCTGGTGGTGGCAAAGACAAGAGCAGAAAGAAGTTCAAGGGTCGGTATGAGGACTCGGAGTATTACCATTGTGGCAAGAAAGGCCACATCAAGCGAAACTGTTTTGCTTGGAAGAGAGAGAAGAAGGGCAACAAGGGAAAACAAGTTGAGAACACTACAGCGGCGGCCTCGATACATGGAGGCGATGTGATTGTCATAGGTAATGAGGTTATTACAAACCTCGCCTGCGATAAAAATTCTTGGCTGGTAGACTTAGGGGCTTCAGTGCACGTATCTTATAACAGGGCACTATTTGCTACTTACACGACAAGTGACTGTAGAGTGTTAAAGATGGGCAATAGAGATGTGTCGAAGACGGTTTCCATTGGAGATGTGCATTTGAGGACAAAGACAGGTGCAGTTTTTGTTCTCAAAGATGTTCGTCATGTTCCTGATATTCGTTTCAATCTGTTGTCGATTGGAATGTTGGACGACAAGTAATTCTTTGGTCTCTTCGAAAATGGTCAGTGGAAGCTTTCCAGAGGTTCGATGGTGATTGCTAGAGGAAGCAAGAAGTCCGATCTCTACTATATAGAGGGGAGCGCATAGGGGGCACAAGAGGTGAACGCAGTTTCTGACGCGTCTACCGAGTTGTGGCACAGGCGGCTTGGCCATATCAGCGAGAAGGGGATGAGCTACTTGGTGAACAAAAAAGTAATTCCAGGGCTCAAGTCTACAAAGTTGGAGAAGTGCACGCTATCACTTCCCGTTCCCAGAATACGTATTTTAAATACATGTACTGCAAAAATATATTTATTTAATATTTATCATATATTATTCTGTATTTAAATTCTTTTAATTTCTCGCTAATTATCTTTCTGTATTTTACTTTCTGCCTTGCTTTTGGGTTCGGCTCGAGTTGGTTTATTTTCCGGCCTGGGATGGTCCAACATGAACCCAACTCCCCACCTACCACTACTCCTTCATTTAAAGCCCCATTTCCTTTCTCTCTCTTCATTACTACACCATTACTCTTCTTCTTCCTCATAAACTCTCTCCCACCTACCCAGCCGCATAGGCAAGTGCCAACTTACTACTTGATGGATTTCTATTTTTGTTGTTCCATTGTCTTCCTCTCAAGATTCTTAGATACTTTAGTACTTAGCATTTTCAATTTCCATGGCTCATTTCATGTAGATCTAAGTTTAATACATTTCAGGATTTTTTAGGTTTTGATCTAGTAACTTTGTTATTTTTCAAGTTTTGATGGTTCCATGTTGTAGAGAATTTCGTTCTACCCTATTTTGACCTATGAAAGTCCAGATTTGGGCTTGAAATAAAAGATTTAGAGAGCTTGGAAGTAATGGGTTCCCATGGTTCTTCTTCTCGGAAGAGTGGAGAAAAAGAACAGTGCTTGGCCGCATGAGTTTTCATGCGGCAAGCCTTCCTTGGCCGTATGGCATTCCTGGCCGCATAACATTCCTTAGCCGCATGAAGTGTCTGGCCGCATGGAGTGTCTGGCCGCATGAAGTTTCAGCCGCATGAAGAGTGTCTGACCGCATGAAGTGTCTGGCCGCATGGAGTATCTGGCCGCATGGAGTTTCAGCCGCATGAAGAGTGTCTGGCCGCATGGAGTGTCTGGCCGCATGGAGTGCCTAGGCGCATGAAATTCTGAGCCGCATAAGCTTGGTTATTTCCAGCCGCATATGCCCCGTCCATTTTTGACCGCATGAGTATTACATCCTGGCCACATAAGGACCCGAGTCTTGTTCAGCCGTATATGACTTAACTCTGACCGCGTTAACTCTGAACTGTTCGGCCGTATGGAATTTTCCAGCCACGTGAGTTTCTTTCCAGCCGCACGAGACATGTCTACCCAGCCGCATAAGGCCCAGTACATTCTTAGCCGCATAAGACTTGGTTTGTCCAGCCACATGGGGCTGTACTTTTTCAGCCGCATGACTTGTTAGTTTCGTAGTCGCATGTGCCAACCCTAGCCGCATATGATATTTGTTAGCCGCATATGATAATTCTCAGCCGCATCTAGACTTAATCATCCCGAGCTGTATGGGACTTGTTTTATCCTGGCCGTGTAGAAGGGTCCTGACTGACCCGATTGCATAAATAGGCATCCATCTATTGCTGCCCCTATTGCCTTTAATTGTTTTCTTATTTCAAATTGGCATTGATTAACATTGATTGTTATCTTGGCATTAATTTACATGGATTGTATCTTGAGTAATAATTGATCATGCGTTCCTAGTTGGAACTAAGAGACTGGCTAGTCATCTTATTGAATTGAATGAATGAGACACGTTCATATTAACTATGAACTATTGTAATCGACTGGCTGATCCCAAATATTAGCATACAGGCACATGCAGGCTTCAATTTATTTATTTATTTATTCATTTTTCTACAAAAGCAGCATGTGTACTTTATGGTCAAGGCATGATTATTCCGTGGTTAGTTTTAATTGTTACATTACGCTATGTAAGACCTACAACCTAACCGTACGGGAATCGTTGTAGAGTTGTGCATACCGTACCCCATACAAAGGTACTCATTCTGAAAGACCATGATCCACGACATGGGATTTCACTTAACATAGAGGCTATTAAGTTAAATAAAATAATGATTGCATGGAGAGAATGGATTCCCGAGTTCTTACATAACAGCCCTATTTGGGACTATTAGTGCCCGACAGACCGGCTGGTTCCCACAGATACTGCAAATCTGTCACATAAGCAGGGAGCGGTATCTACTTATATTATATATTGTATATTGTATATTGATGACATGCGTCCCGCTGGGACTCGTCTAATTCATGATTGGCGTAATTGATTAATTGGATAGACTAGCCTTGCTTGCATTTTGTAAGAACTGAGGAATCCTTATTGTATATTTCCATGATAACTTGGAACTCACCATAGCAAGCCGTAGTAGTTGAGTGGCCGTTAAACCGACTTGTTGTGTACTGTATCTACTCTGTTACCTAACTGAGATAATCAGAATGTCAGGACATGACGGGCCAACTTCTGTCCTCGTTTGGTTGGGAGGTTGGTTCGAGGTTTCGTGATGTTAAGTGAATCCCAGTAGCAAGCAGAGATCTATATATCACATTATCTTATTACTGGTTTTAATTTCTCATATCGTACTTTCTTGCGGTACTTGCTATTAGAGGTCTAACCTCTCTGGTTTTGCATGGCCAAATTTAGAGCCGATCCCTGAGGATTCAGCTTACTTCCACCTCCAAGATGGTCAATACTAGAGAAGTGATCGCTGGAGGACTCGAGTGGGTTCCTTACTTCCACGCTCGTTTTGTTAATTACTTTATACTTGCCGTTTGGCACCAACATGTTAGTCGAATCGTCTTGTACTTACTTTTACATAATTGTAACTAAGTCAGGCTGCAGCTGATAACAATTGTGTATACTTTGCTACACCACCTGGCTATGTTTTGTAAAGTCATATATCAAAAACATTTTGACTGAGCGTTTGGAACGCCTTACTGTTTTGTCTTACATGTTCTCTATTACTGTTTCTTATTTGAATGATTGAGACAATAGATGCGAAGTGACCATAGTGAGACTTTCATGTAGTATGGACCCCCTTGTCTTTTAGACAGCATTAATCGTATTATATGGTATTCATCTACCCGTAATACGTAGCTGGCTGAGTCATTCTTCCGCTCTCCATTATTCTGGTTCTGGGGCGTGACAAGGTTTTAGTGGTGGCCAATGCAGGTCTGATTTTTAGACTTATGGGGTATTTTAATTTATAGGATGTCTCAATCACACATGTTTTCCCTTGATCTCATGATTCGTTGTTCTCAACCCTAGCTTGACATTCTGGTATCTTTTGACTTCATTGATCTTCCCTGTCCGATCGTTTGTTGTTCTCTGTCCCTTTTCTTAGGGGCACCTCGTCCGTATCTGTCAGAACTGGACAGCAACAACAAGGGCAACATGGGCAACCTGACCAGGTTGGTCAGCAACAAGGACCAGTACTACCTCAAGAGACTATCCGAGAAGAAGTGATAGTGGAACCAGCAGCTGGACCGCAGTATCCGGAGGTTCTAACACCACCAATAGTTCCACCTACCCCTGTGGAAGTGGACACAATAGCCCTTCTGGAGATCATGAGAGGGATGATGGCTACTCAGCAACACCAGATGTTAGCCCAGCAGCGCATGCACACTCAGTTGCAGGAGCAGAATGTACAACTCAACCAAGGGTTGCGGACGGCTTTAGAATGAGGGGCAAGGCCAGATTTAGGAGCATCAACCAGATTTTGCAA
This sequence comes from Iris pallida, assembly GCA_029216955.1. Taxonomy (NCBI): domain Eukaryota; kingdom Viridiplantae; phylum Streptophyta; class Magnoliopsida; order Asparagales; family Iridaceae; genus Iris; species Iris pallida. The sequence continues at coordinate 1,777,553 of JANAVB010029419.1, read as the reverse complement.
GTTCAACCCCCGCCGTTTCGAGGGCACGGAAGATGCTATCTCAGCAGATGCATGGTTTAAGGATATTGAGGCTATTCTGACAGCAGCTAAGGTGCCGGCAGAAGAACGTGTGGATCAAGTAAAATTGTTACTTCAGAATCTCGTACGTGATTGGTGGGAATCAGAGGAAGTAGGCATCAGACGTCCTGTTGTTTGGGACGATTTTACTGCAAGATTCAAGATGAAGTACTATAGAGTTGTGGCAAAGTTTGAACTACAACAGAAGTTTATCAGCCTCAAACAGGCTGGCAAGACGGTAGATACTTATGCAGCGAAGTTCTGCAGATTGAGTAGGTTCGCCCCGGAGATGGTAGCAACGGAGAGCTAGAGGGCTATGAGGTTCCAACAAGGGTTTCATCTTGAACTCTTGCAATTGATAGAGGGGCACAATTACCAGACTTTTGATGAGGTATTGACGGCAACCCGAAGGCATGAGAGCACCATTCAGAGGATCACGACAAGGACCGGAGGTCAGAAGATACCCTACAGTCAGATTGAATGAGAAGGGGGAGTAGCACCCCGAACAACAGCTCCGTCTCTTGGCATTCGCATTCACGATGTGGCAATGCGAGGGCCAGCACCACCGAGGCAACAACAACAGTAACAGAAGAAGAACCAGCAACCCCCAATGGGCTGCACTTATTGTGGGAAGGTAGGGCACATAAGGGATGTGTGTCGGATATTGAACGGGCAGTGTTTGATATGTGGAAGTCCAGATCATCGGGTTACCACCTGTCCCATAAATTCGAGGTCAGGAGGACCAGTGCAACAATTTTCTACTCTGCCAGCACTAGGGGCAGGCCAATATCGAGGACCAGCGGTGACAGTGAGACCGTTGGCACAGTGCCCGTTCATGTCGCAGGCTCAGATGTTTCGGCAGCAGGGACCGTCGATGCAGCACCAACACCGACCACCCCAGCATCACCAAGACAGGAGCCAGCAGCAGCACCAAGCTAGACCATAGCATGGGAACCAACAAGGAGGTCGAGGGCAGGCATTCACTCTGTCCTTGGAAGACGCATTGGCATCGGGAGATGTTGTGGCAGGTAACATTCTCGTCGCCTCATGTCCCGCAGTAACATTGTTTAATTCGGGAGCTTCGCACTCATTTATATATCTGCAAAATTTGTAACACGGCTAGGAATAGAGTTCGAGGCATTTCTAGGGAGGTTGAATATACTCACTGGTAATGGACTCGTAGGAGTTAGTAGAGTTATTCTAGCATGTAGCGTTGTAGTTTGCGGGTATTCCTTACCCGCCCGGCTGATAGAATTTTCTGTTGGAAATTTCGACGTTATCTTAGGCATGGACTGACTGAAAGACAGTCATGCGACAATAGATTTCGTAGAGGGAGTGTATCTTTTGATATTCCAGGCATGAAGCGGTTCAACTTAGTCAGAACAGAGGCGACTCACCAAGAGCAGGGAGTAGTAACGGCAATGGAAGAAGTTCAAGTTCCGAAGGTAGTTGAAGAGTTTTTAGACGTATTTCCCGAAGAACTTCCAGGTCTACCACCGGTTAGAAATATTGAGTTCAGCATAGAATTGGTACCTAGAACTAAACCGATATCAGATCGAGTTTACAGAATGGCAAATTCAGAGTAGGTCAAGGTATATCAGCACATAGAAGAACTGAAAGAGAAAAAGTTCATCCAAGCTAGCATATCACCATGGGCAGCACCAGTGGTACTTATGGAGAAGAAGGATGGGTCATCCAGATTGTGTATCGACTACAGGAAGCTTAACGCGGCAACAGTAAAGAACAAGTACCCATTACCCAGGATCTATGACTTGTTTGATCAGTTGAGCAGAGCTAGAGTTTTCTCTAAGATAGATCTTCGTTCAGGGTATCATCAAGTGAGGGTTCGGAAGGAGGATATTCCCAAGACAGCGTTCAGGTCGAAGTATGGGCATTATGAATTCTTGGTAATACCGTTTGGTTTGACCAATGCTCCAGCAATATTTATGGATTTGATGAACCGCATCTTTATGCCATACTTGGATCAATTTGTCGTTGTGTTTCTTGACGACATTCTCATATACTCTGCTAGTGAGGAGGAGCATGAAGATCACCTCAGGAAAGTGTTACAGGTTCTGATAGAGAACTAGTTGTATGCCAAGCTCAGCAAGTGTAGTTCTGGACGGATCATATTTTTATTTTTGGGACATATCATATCAGGAGCTGGAGTAGCAGTAGATCCCAAGAAGGTAGAAGCAGTAGAGAGTTGGCCAGTACCCAAGACCGTAGATGATGTACGGAGTTTCTTGGGATTGGCAGGATATTATAGAAGGTTCGTAGCAGACTTTGCGAGACTTTCAGCACTCATGACCCGCTTGACACGTAAAGATGTGTCATTCGTCTGGTCGGCAGAATGTCAGGCATCAATTGAGAACTTGAAGCAGAAGTTGATATCAGCGCCTATTCTTACATTGCCAGTTGGACCCGGAGGTTTTACCGTTTATTGTGATGTGTCAGAAAGAGGACTTGGATGTGTCCTTATGCAGCATGGAAAGGTGATAGCATATGCATCTAGGCAACTTTGAGACCATGAGAAGAATTACCCAACTCATGATTTGGAGTTAGCGGCAGTAGTATTTGCTTTGAAGCTATGGAGGCATTACTTATATGGTAATCGAGTGGACATGTACACAGACCAAAAAAGTCTGAAGTATATTTTTACTCAGAAGGAACTGAACATGAGGTAGAGAAGATGGTTAGAGTTGATCAAGGATTACGACGTGGAGCTTCAGTATCATCCAGGCAAGGCTAATGTGGTAGCAGATGCTCTTAGTAGGAGAGGCGGCACATTTATGTTGATAACGCAGAAGCATATCTTAGAAGACCTTCAGGAGATGGGCATCGAAGTTATACTACCTAGTGATGTAGGAGTTCTGGCAAGTCTACAAGTTCAATCCGACTTGGTAGAAAGGATCAAGGTAGCTCAGGCACAGGTCCCAAGGATTCAGAAGCTTAGGACAGAATATGAGTCAGGACTCAGGAAGGAGATGAGAATTCATAAAGATGGTACACTTAGGTTTGGATCGCGTCTATGTGTGCCTAGTAGAGATATCAAACAGGAGGTTATGACAGAAGCTCACAGTTCTCAGTATTCTATACACCCTGGAGGGACCAAGATGTACCAAGCTATCAAGCAGCATTTCTGGTGGAACGGGATGAAGAAGAAGATAGCTAGATTTGTTTTCCGTTGCTTGGTATGTCAGCAAGTGAAAGCAGAACAGCAGAGGCCAGCTGGGTTATTGTAACCGTTTCCTATTTCGGAATGAAAATAGGAACATATTACAATGGACTTTGTGACCGGTTTACCGAGATCACCAAGTGGTAAAGATACTATTAGGGTGATAGTAGATCGGCTTACAAAGGTGGCACACTTTCTTCTTTTCAGAGTATGGCAATCTACAGAAAAGTTGGCAGAGTTGTATATGCAGCAGATAGTCAGGCAGCATGGAGTCCCTGTCAGTATTGTGTCAGACAGAGATGTCCATTTTATATCGCATTTTTGGAAGAGCTTACATCATAGTTTGGGTACTAAGTTAAAATTTAGTACGGCTTACCATCCACAGACGGACGGGCAATCAGAAAGAACAATTCAGACTTTAGAAGATATGTTACGAGCTTGCACTCTGGATTTTGGAGGGTCTTGAAAGAGCCACCTGCACTTACTCGAGTTTTCATACAACAACAGTTATCAAGCCAGTATCCAGATGGTGCCATTTGAAGCACTATATGGTAAGAAGTGTAGGTCGCCACTAGCATGGGATGATATCTGGAAGAGGAAGATGCTAGGCCTAGAAATGATTGTCCAGACAGTTGAAGTGGTTAAGGGAATTAGAGAGCGACTTCGAGTTGCGCAGGATCGGCATCATCATTGGGCGGACCAGCATCGTAGGCCGCTAGAGTTTTATGTTGGGGACCACGTGTTCTTACGGATCTCACCTACCCGTGGGGTCATTAGATTTGGCGTTCGCGGGAAATTGAGTCCGCGATACGTGGGCCCATTTGCCATCCTTGATAGAATAGGTGATGTTGCTTATCGTTTATCTCTTCCACCTTTGTTACAAGAGGTGCATGACGTGTTTCATGTATCTCAGTTGCGAAGGTATGTATCGAACCCAAGCCACATCCTTGATCATTCTGAGCTGGTTGTTGGTACCAACCTGTCTTACGAGGAACATCATGTGTCTATTTTGGACCGAAAAGAGAAGATACTCAAGAACCGAACAATTAGCCTTGTCCGGGTTGCTTGGGGTCATCACTCTTTAGAGGAGTCAACGTGGGAGCGTGAGGATGATATTCGATCACGATATCCGCACCTGTTTAACTCACAAGATATATCTCTTTCTGTATACCTTGATTGTCTTAACTCCTCATGCTTGTCACCCTATGAGTAGAAATACTTGATGTCGTAGAATGTTCAACATGGATATGTTACTTGCTGTTAACATTGTAAAATGATTGCTTACTCAAAATTGCTTGTACTTAGATTAATTTAGTTTTGATGTGTCTATCCTGCTCGAAATTTCAGTTTGGAATTGAAATTCCGAGGACGAAATTTTTCTAAGGAGGGTAGAGATATCACTTCCCGTTCCCAGAATATGTATTTTAAATACATGTACTGTTGGAATGTATTTATTTAATATTTATCATGTATTATTCTGTATTTAAATTCCTTTAGTTTCCTGCTAATTTTCTTTCTGTATTTTACTTTTTGCCTTGCTTTTGGGTTCGGCCCGAGTTGGTTTATTTTCCGACCTTGGATGGTCCAACATGAACCTAACTCCCCACCTACCACCACTCCTTCATTTAAAGCCCTATTTTCTTTTCCTCTCTATATTACTTCACCATTACTCTTCTTCTTCGTCATAAACCCCCCCACCTACCCAGTCGCATAGGCAAGTGCCAACTTGCTTCTTGATTGATTTCTATTTTTGTTGTTTTATTGTCTTTCTCTCAAGATTCTTAGATATTTTAGTACTTAGCATTTTTAATTTCTATGGCTCATTTCATGTAGATCTAAGTTTAATACATTTCAGGATTTCTTAGGTTTTGATCTAGTAACTTTGTTATTTTTCAAGTTTTGATGGTTCCATGTTGTAGAGAATTTCGTTCTACCCTATTTTGACCTATGGAAGTCCAGATTTGGGCTTGAAATAAAAGATTTAGAGAGCTTGGAAGCAATGGCTTCCCATGGTTCTTCTTCTCGGAAGAGTGGAGAAGAAGAACAGTGCTTGGCCGCATGAGTTTTTATGCGACAAGCCTTCCTTGGTCGCATGGAGTGTCTGGCCGCATGGAGTTTCAGCCGTATGAAGACTGTCTCGCCGCATGGAGTGTCTGGCCGCATGGAGTTTCAGCCGCATGAAGAGTGTCTGGCTGTATGGAGTGTCTGGCCATATGGAGTTTCAGCCGCATGAAGAGTGTCTGGCCGCATGGAGTGTCTGGCCGCATGGAGTGTCTAGCCGCATGGAGTTTCGGCCGCATGGAGTGCCTGGGTGCATAAAATTTTGAGCCGCATAAGCTTGGTTATTTCCAGCCGCATATGCCCCGTCCATTTTTGACTGCATGAGTATTACATCCTGGCCGCATAAGGACCCGAGTCTTGTTCAGCCGCATATGACTTAACTCTGACCGCATGAACTCTGAACTGTTCGGCTGCATGGAATTTTCCAGCCGCATGAGTTTCTTTCCAGCCGTATGAGACATGTCTTCCCAGCCGTATAAGGCCCAGTACATTCTTAGCCGCATAAGACATGGTCTGTCCAGCCGCATGGGGCTGTACTTTTTCAGCCGCATGACTTGTTAGTTTCGTAGCAGCATGTGCCAACCCTAGCCACATATGATATTTCTTAGCCGCATATGATAATTCTCAGCCGCATCTAGACTTAATCATCCCGAGCAGTATGGGACTTGTTTCACCCTGGCCGTGTAGAAGGGTCCTGACTGAACCGATTGCATAAATAGGCATCCATCTATTGCTGCCCCTATTGCCTTTAATTGTTTTCTTATTTCAAATTGGCATTGATTAACATTGATTGTTATCTTGGCATTAATTTACATGGATTGTATCTTGAGTAATAATTGATCATGCGTTCCTAGTTGGAACTAAGAGACTGGCTAGTCGTCTTATTGAATTGAATGAATGAGACACGTTCATATTAACTATGAACTATTATAATCGACTGGCTGATCCCGAATATTGGCATACAGGCACATGCAGGCTTCAATTTTTTTATTTATTTATTCATTTTTCTACAAAAGCAGCATGTTTACTTTATGGTCAAGGCATAATTATTCCGTGGTTAGTTTTGATTGTTGTATTACGCCATGTAAGACTACAACCTAACCGCAAGGGTATCATTGTAGAGTTGTGTATACCGTACCCCGTACAAAGGTACTCATTCTGAATGACCATGATCCACGAGATAGGATTTCACTTAACATAGAGGCTACTAAGCTGAATAAAATAATGATTGCATGGAGAGAATGGATTCCCGAGTTCTTATATGGCAGCCCTCTTTGGAACTATTAGTGCCCGACAGGCCGGCTGGCTCCCACAGATACTGCAAATCTGCCACACGGGCAGGGAGCGGTATCTGCTTATATTATTTATTGTATATTGCATATTGATGACGGGCGTCCCGCTGGGACTCGTCTAATTCATGATTGGCGCAATTGATTGATTGGATAGACTAGCCTTGCTTGCACATAGTAAGAACTGAGGAATCCTTATTGCATATTTCCATGATAACTTGGAACTCACCATAGCAAGTCGTAGTAGTTGAGTGGCCGTTAAACCGACTTGTTGTGTACTGTATCTACTCTGTTACCTAACTGAGATGATCAGAATGTCAGGACATAACGGGCCAACTTCTGTCCTCGTTTGGTTGGGAGGTTGGTTCGAGGTATCGTGATGTTATGTGAATCCCAGCAGCAAGCAGAGATCTATATATCATATTATCTTATTACTGGTTTTAATTCCTCATATCGTGCTTTCTTGTGGTACTTGCTATTAGAGGTTTAACCTCTCTGGTTTTGCATGGCCAGATTTAGAGCCGGTCCCCGAGGATTCAGCTTACTTCTACCTCCAAGATGGTTAATACTAGAGGAATGATCGCTGGAGGACTCGAGTGGGTTCCTTACTTCCCCGCTCGTTTTGTTAATTACTTTATACTTGCCGTTTGGCACCAACATGTTAGTTGGATCGTCTTGTACTTACTTTTACATAATTGTAACTAAGTCAGGCTGCAGCTGATAACAATTGTGTATATTTTGCTACACCACCTGGCTATGTTTTGTAAAGCCAGATATCAAGAACATTTTGACTGAGCATTCGGGACGCCTTACTGCTTTGTCTTACATGTTCTCTATTACTGTTTCTTGTTTGAATGATTGAGACAATAGATGCGAAGTGACCATAGTGAGACTTTCATGTAGTATGCACCCCCTTGTCTTTTAGACAGCAATGATCGTATTATACGGTATTCATCTAACCGTAATACGTAGCTGGCTGAGACATTCCCCCGCTCTCCAGTATTCTGGTTCTGGGACGTGATAAGGTTTTAGTGGTGGCCCATACAGATCTGATTTTTAGACTTGTGGGGTGTTTTAATTTATAGGATGTCTCAATCACACATGTTCCCCCTTGATCTCATGATTCGTTGTTCTCAACCCTAGCTTGACATTCTGGTATCTTTTGACTTCATTGATCTTCCCTGTCCGACCGTTTGATTGTTCTCTGTCCCTTTTCTTAGGGGCACCTCGTCCGCATCTGTCAGAACTGGACAGCAACAACAAGGGCAACGTGGACAACCTGACCAGGTTGGTCAGCAACAAGGACCAGTACTACCTCAAGAGATAATCCAAGAAGAAGTTATAGTGGAACCAGCAGCTGGGCCGCAGTATCCGGAGGTTCCAACACCACCAATAGTTCCACCTACCCCTGTGGAAGTAGATACACCAGCCCTTCTGGAGATCATGCGAGGGATGATGGCTACTCAGCAATACCAGATGTTAGCCCAGCAGCGCATGCACACTCAGTTGCAAGAGCAGAATGTACTACTCAACTAAGGGTTGCAGACGGCTTTGGAACGAGGGACAAGGCCAGATTCAGGAGCATCAACCATATTTTGCAAGTTCAACCCCATTGTTTCGAGGGCACGGAAGATGCCATCTCAGCAAATGCATGGCTTAAGTATATTGAGGCTATTCTGACAGCAGCTAAGGTGCTGGCAGAAGAACGTGTGGATCAAGTGAAGTTCTTACTTCAGGATCTCGCACGTGATTGGTGGGAATCAGAGGAAGTAGGCATCAGACGTCCTGTTGTTTGGGACGATTTTACTGCAAGATTCAAGACGAAGTACTATGGAGTTGTGGCACCGTTTGAGCTACAACAGAAGTTTATCAGCCTCAAGCAGGCTGGCAAGACGGTAGATGCTTATGCAGCGAAGTTCTGCAGATTGAGTAGGTTCGCCCCAAAGATGGTAGCAACGGAGAGCCAGAGGGCTATGAGGTTCCAACAAGGATTTCATCTTGAACTCTTGCAATTGATAGAAGGGCATAATTATCAGACTTTTGATGAGGTATTGACGGCAACTCGAAGGCATAAGATCACCATTCAGAGGATCACGGCAAGGACCGGAGGTCAGAAGAGACCCCACAGTCAGATTGAAGGAGGAGGAGGAGTAGCGCCCCGAACAACAGCACCGTCTCTTGGCATTCGCATTCACGATGTGGCAATACGAGGGCCAGCACCACCGAGGCAACATCAACAGCAACAGAAGAAGAACCAGCAACCCCCAACGGGCTGTACTTATTGTGGAAAGGTAGGGCACACTAGGGATGTGTGTCGGACTTTGAACGGGCAGTGTTTGATATGTGGAAGTCCAAATCATCGGGTTACCACCTGTCCCATAAATTCGAGGTCAGGAGGACTAGTACAACAATTTTTTGCTCTGCCAGCACCAGGGGCAGGCCAGTATCGAGGACCAACGGTGGCAGTAAGACCGTTGGCACAGCGCCCGTTCATGTCGCAGGCTCAGATGTTTCGGCAGCAGGGACCGCCGATGCAGCACCAACACCGACCACCCCAGCATCACGAAGGCAGGGGCCAGCAGCAGCACCAGGCTAGGCCGCAGCATGAGAACCAATAAGGAGGTCGAGGGCAGGCATTCACTCTGTCCTTGGAAGAGGCATTGGCATCGGGAGATGTTGTGGCAGGTAACATTCTCGTCATCTCATATCCCGCAGTAGCATTGTTTGATTCGGGAGCATCGCACTCATTTATATCTGCACAATTTGCAATACGGGTAGGAATGGAGTTCGAGGCATTGCCAGGGAGGTTGAATATACTCACTGGTAATGGACTCGTAGGAGTTAGTAGAGTTATTCTAGCATGTAGCGTTGTAGTTTGCGGACATTCCTTACCCGTCCGGTTGATAGAATTTCCTGTTTGAAATTTCGACGTTATCTTAGGCATGGACTAGCTGAAAGACAGTCATGCGACAATAGATTATCGTAGAGGAAGTGTATTTTTTGATATTCCAGGCATGAAGCGGTTCACCTTAGTCAGAACAGATGCGACTCACCAAGAGCAGGGAGTAGTAATGGTAATGGAAGAAGTTCAAGTTCTGAAGGTAGTTGAAGAGTTTTTAGACGTATTTCTCGAAGAACTTCCAGGTCTACCACCGGTTAGAAATATTGAGTTCAGCATAGAATTGGTACCTGGAATAAAACCGATATCAGATCGAGTTTACAGAATGGCGGATTCAGAGCAGGTCAAGGTATATCAGCACATAGAGGAACTGAAAGAGAAGAAGTTCATCCAAGCTAGCATATCACCAAGGGCAGCACCAATAGTACATAAGTATAGTCAGCTGCAGTCTGATTTAGTTACAATTATGTAAAGGAAACTATTGTCCAGAACAGCTGGCTAAACAGGTGCCGGTGGCTAAACGCCAAGTACAGAATAGAAGATATCAGAGCGGTGAAGAAGAAATCCACTCATGGTCCCTGGCGCCCATACTCCTGGTGTGCACCATTGTTCGGGTAGAAGGCTGGATCCTCTGGCGCTGCTACGAGATCTGGCCAAACAAAACTAGCGGGGTCAGGCCCCGAATAGCAAGTACCACAAGAGATCACAAAAGAGTGAGATAAAACCCAATGAGTAAATTAAGACCGGATTCACGAGTTATAGGCTTATACCATATCATCGAGACAATACGACACCCTTACAACCAAACAAGGACAAACGGTACCAATATCATGCCGAGATAAGATATATCCTGTAACCATGGGCAAGTGAAGGGCTTCTGATCGTGATTTCGGTCCATAGCCTATTGCAGCACAATAGTCCAACCCAACAACCAAACAAGGACATTGGTTGGACCACGCACCACGATAGTCCATGTTCCTCAGTTGCTAACAGAAGAAAACATATCACAAACAAGTCGGCTTACAAGCGGCCAATCAATCCTACGGCTTTCTACGACTTGTCTGGTTTATCCTAGTAATGCAATATAGCAATCCTCAGATCGTGTCAACCCAGCAAGGCTAGCCAAACCATTATATATACATAAGCACTAAATGCACTGGTCCCTCGAAAGGCCACCGTGCTAGAACAAGCAGTAACGGTTCCAGCCCTTCTTAGAAAGAGCTGGCTCGACATTCACAAATCAGATACTGCACTCCACTAGTACGGATGACTATACAGTATCCGAGACGGCCAACCCGACGTGCCAGGACGGGACCCAGGGCGGCTAGTATGGCATGATCTCGAGATTCTGTTCCCTTCCAATGCTTCTACCGATTTATGTTGCTTAGGTTAACCCTATCTCGATATTGGAATTACATGTCGTAGTCACATGGTCATCCTCTTATATGTCGTACCATAGTACGTGTACCCTAAGTATAAATCCACATCGACTCAATCTAGATCCATACTTAGTGTAATGCATCAAACAACAATCATTATACCACGATACTATTACTGACCAATTACCATGACTATGCTGGAAGATACACATGTACTGACATATAACACGAATGATCACTTAGCACGTAGAGTCACACCTCAGTGCACTCATTAAATAGCACCGCAGTACATACTAATATAGTATCTCCATACACACTTAGAATAGGTACCAGCACGTATACAGGTAATCAGGTCAGGAACATGGTCAAGTCAGAAAGTCATACGGACCCCTCGGGACATAAAAGTCACATATGAATTCTGGTTAAAGTGAAACATGAAGATCCTTGAAGCCAAGAAAAAGATCTACAACTTTCATGTTAGGAGTTAGGAGAAATTCTGACCACAAATCAGCCAAATAGGACATAAAACAGCCAAAAATAGCCAAAATAGACACTATACGGCACTATGCAAGCCATGTGGCACTATTCATCCTGCGGCACTATTCATCTATGCGACACTATGCAAGCCTGCGGCACTATTCATTCCATACATCACTATGCAAGCCTGCGGCACTATTCATGCCTACAGCACTATTCATCTATGCGGCACTATACAAGCCTGAGACACTATTCATTCCATGCGGCATTATGCAAGCCTGTAGCACTATTCATTCCATGCGGCACTATGCAAGCCTGCGGCACTATTCATCTATGCGGTACTATGCAAGCCTGCGGTACTATTCATCTATGCGGCAGTATGCAAACCTGCGGTACTATTCATTGTCCCTGCCAAAACCAGGACAGATGAACTAGAAAATATCCAAATATTAGTTTGGCCATAACTTTCTCAAAACAAGTCGAAATCTAACTTTTCAAAGGTCAAAATTGGGTAGAAATAAATTTTCTATAACATAAGACCATTAGTTTTCAAAAACAACCAAGTTTGATAGATCAAAACTATGGAAATCTATAGAATCCTAGTTTTAGAAACTTAGATCTATACAAAACTAGCCATCAAAATCAAAAACTCCAAGAACTAAACTTGTAGAGGATGATGAGAAGAAAAATATAGAAAAATCATATCAAAGAAAAATCAAGAAATAAAAAATGCAAGAATCTCTCCATTTGGTGCAAGATGTACTTGCCTAAATGTTGGTTGGAGGAAAAGAAATAAAAAGAGTGAATAAGGAGAGAGAGTGAGGAAGAGAATATATATAGGGGTTGGGTTGACTCAAAGAAACCTTAATCTTAAGCATGCTCTTAACCATATGACTAATGACATGTTAAATGCTTCATGCAACAATTAATCAAATTAATTAAATAAATAAAACCCTAACCACAACAAGGTTCAAAAATCTTATCATCGAAGCAGTGAACCACGCCTACAACCAAACAAGGACAAGGGGTGGCACACTAATTCACGACGAGATACTGTTCTATGCCATGGCCAGTTATAAATATATGATACATACAATCAAGATATAGGTGCCAGATACCATATACAGAAAAATCAAAAATTTACGTATTCCGGGAATAAGGAGTGACAAAGGGATACGACACCAGAAGACTCTGCCCAAGACACCTCAGCTCAATGGTATAGTGGAGAGCATGAACAGGACACAGATGGAGAGGATGCGGTGTTTGCTATCATAAGCAAATTTGCCAAGCAGTTATTGGGGTGAGGCTCTTCTCATAACTACTTATGTTATTAATTTATCTCATAGTGCTCCTTTGCAGGGTGATGTGCCTGACAAAGTATGGTATAACAAAGAGCTTTCATACAATCACCTGCGAGTGTTTGGTTATAAGGCCTTCGTATATGTACCGAAGGACGAGAGGTCCAAACTTGAGCCAAAAACGAGGCGGTACGTCTTTGTCGGCTACGGTCGGGATGAGTTTGGCTATAGACTCTACGATCCAGAGAAAAGAAAGCTCTACAGAAGCAGGGACGTGATATTCGTCGAGGATCAGACTATGTCCAACACTCATGTTTCTGAGATGCCTTCTGAGGCTGAGGAATGGCCTGAGTTAGAGGCATTTTGCTTCGAACAGTTTCCAAAGGATATCTCAGAGGATCCAGTTATGGGGAAGCCAGTACATGGAGTTGCTTTCAAGTTTGATCATCAGCCTGCTGATGGTGGTCAGGGTGTCTCATATGAGGATGAACATACCGGGGAGGTAGTTTCTGAAATGGAGGAGACTGTTGGTATACAGCCAGCACCAGTGGCTCTATTGAGAAGGAGCGACAGAGAGCATCGACCATGTACGAAATACTCACCGGGTGAGTATGTGCAACTGGCTGACGGAGGAGAGCCCGAATATTTTGCAGAGGCTATGGAAGATAAATGCAGGTAGGAGTGGATGCAGGCTATGTAGGAGGAGATGGGTTCTTTATACGCCAATTCTACTTACGAGCTAGTACGGTTACCAAAGGGCAAGAAGGCTTTGAAGAATCGATGAATATTTAAAGTGAAGCAGACGAATGATGTTACTAACCCTCGATACAAAACGTGGCTGGTAGTTAAAGGCTATGATCAGCCAAAAGACATTGATTATGATGAGATCTTTTTACCAGTCGTCAAGCTGTCATCTATTCTGATGGTGCTAGCATTGGCAGCCAGTTTCGACTTGGAGGTAGAGTAGATGGACGTGAAGACAGCATTCCTCCACGGTGATCTTGAGAAGGAGCTATACATGGAGTAGCCAGAGGGATTATGTAAGAAGGATAAATCATATTTGGTCTGTCGGTTGAGGAAGAGCTTGTTTGGTCTGAAGCAGGCTCCGAGGCAGTGGTATAGGAAGTTCGAGTCATTTATGGGGAAGCATGGTTATGCACGGACGACGTCGGACCATTGTGTATTTGTGAGGTACTTTGTCCAGGATGATTTCATTATTTTATTGCTCTATGTTGATGACATGCTATTAGTGGGTCAGAATGCCACTAGGATAGCGGAGTTGAAGCGCCAACCGGGCGCGACCTTCTCTATGAATGATTTGGACACAGCAAAGACTATTCTTGGGATGGAGATCAGCCGAAAGAGAGAAAAAGAGAGAGAGTCCAAGCTGCTACACTTGTCCCAAATAAAGTACATTCATCGGATACTTCAGCATTTCGGGATGGACGGGTCGAAGAAAGTGAGTTGTCCTCCTGCGGCTCACTTTAAGCTCACTGAGGAGCAGTGTCCATCTACCGAGGACAAAAAAGAAGATATAGAGCGGGTTCCATATGCCTCAGCTGTAGAAAGCCTTATGTATGCTATGGTGTATACGAGACCAGACATCGCTCATACAGTTGGCATAGTTAGCAGGTATTTTCTAAATCTTGGAAGGGTATATTGGAGTGGGGTTAAGTGGATTCTACGATACCTTCAGGGCACTGCCGATTGGAGATATTTTTTTGGTGGTGATGAGCCAAAGCTGGTTGGATATACCGACGCTGATATGGCTGAAAATGTAGATAGAAAGCGATCGACTTCGGGCTATGTGACAATGTTTGTTGGAGGAGCAGTATCGTGGCAGTCGCGGTTGCAGAAGTGTGTTGTCTTGTCAACGACAGAGGCAGAGTACATTGCGGTGACGGAGGCTTACAAGGAGTTGCTATGGATGAAAAAGCTGTTGCAAGAAATAGGGCTGAAGCAAGAGCATTATACTTTGTTTTGCGACAGTCAGAGTACTATTCACCTTATAAAGAATCAGACCTTTCATAGCCGGTTTAAGCACATTGAGAATCGGTATCATTGGATACAGGATGTGGTTGAGAAGAAGGATGCAGAGCTTGAAAAGGTTCATACAGATGATAACGGAGCAGATATGTTCACCAAGATTGTACTAAGATAAAATTTTGAGTTCTGCAGGCAGATCGTCGAAATGACGACCTCCTCTACATAGTTGTGAAGGAGGAGAAATATTGGAGTGGGTGGGGTTCCCAACCTATATGGAAAAGATCCCGGAGTGCGACGAGCGCCGTATGTGTGTCAGAGAAGCTCGGGGAGGTGACGAGGCCATTCCGAGACGAAGAAGAAGCTCAGGAGCTACCAGAGTACTTTCTGTAACAGGGGAGGCAGAGTTCTGGCCGAACTCTGCCCTTGGTTCCAGAACTGTTCTGTCACGAAAACACAAAGTTCTGGCCGAACTCTGTGTTGACGGGCTGAGGCTGATTTCAGGATATTTTTATACCGTTGGATCGTATCCTAGGTCCAGGTTTTGCTGCAAATTAGGGGGTTTATACATGGTTTTTTCTAACCCTAATCACAACACAACATTGGAGGAAAATAGAAAGAAAAGAGGCAAGAGTGCCATTGCAACTTTGGGAGAGAAGAAGGAGGATTGAAAGCCATTTTCGAAAGAGGATCGTGTTCGGTTAATCTCTACTCATCGTCCTTGTTCTTCGTAGCCTTGTAATCAATATTTCTTGCTTCCAAGTGTTATGGGGATCCGTGTTGGATCGGAAGAAGTTTGTAGAGGGTGTACTTATTTATTTCATTAGTGAAGGCTTCTCAAGGGTTGGACTCCGATCGTCCCGTGGTTTTTTTTCTGCAAGGATTTTCTACGTCAAAAATTCTTTGTGTCTGAGTGGATTGTGTTTGGTGTTTGTTCGTGCGTTGTATTGCTCGGTTCTCTCGCAGGTACTTACTAGTTTGGGGAAAAAAATTGTGCTTCTTTCCCAACATTGAGCACATAAAGAATTTTCTTGTAAGGTATGAACTAATCTCAATTATCTACACCTCATAATCCTACCTCCTATCTGATGTGAGACTAAATTACTAACACTATTGTCGCCCCCTTTGAGCGCTCAACCGAAAACGAGATACAATCCAACATGCCGACTATAGTTCCCGATGCGTCACTAAAAGTTCTCGTCACTGCATATTATATTCAGCAACGACTATTGTTGATACTATTTAGGAAAGTAGGGCTGGCCCATGAGGGACAGTGAGCTAGATGACTGCCCAAGCCCCTTAATAGGCAAGACCTCCGAATAGAATTTAAGATTACTTACTAGTCCAAATAGTCCTTACAATGTGAAGGTCCAAATATATTTTAGACCCACTTAAGTACTACTCATAGTAATAATTTTAGTAGAAGGCGATCCAAAGAGGGTCTACATCCACTTATGCATAGTAAACTTTTAGAAATTTTATTTTTGAGAAAATTTTAGTTATTAAATTGATTGATAAAATTGGTATTTGAGATTTTTTTATAAAATCCGTTTAGAAAGAACAGAATTTTTTATTTATTTACCGGTCCGTTCAAAAGACATCCCCTAGGTCTAGGATTCTCGAATCGACTCAGCAGAAAAATTATATGCAACGACTTTTATTTTTCCTGTTATTATAAGTTTCTTAATTGTGATGAGGTATATTATGAATCGAAGAATATCTACTAACAACCATAACCACTACCTCTTATCACTCTATCACATGAAAACCAGTAGTGACAATAGTATATAGCATCACTTTTTTTTTATATAGTATAGTATATAGCATCACTTCAATTAGTAAAAAAAAACTAGTGTCATGGCACACGCGATGCATGTGCAACGTATTTTACAAATATTAAAACTATTTTATGTAGGAAAGACAAACAACCAAATTTATTTAAAATGTATTATTTCTAATAGGGTATTTAGACATTGAAAAATTAGAGAGCAACTCATGTCAACACTAATGTTTATTCAAATATTAAGTTATTTAATTTCCACATTGATGTATAGCCCGAACAATAAACTCGACTATTATATTACTAGTGTCACGCGCAATGCGCGTGCAACACATTTTACAAATATTGAAACTATTTTATGTAGGAAAGACAACATACAACAAAACTTATTTAAAATGTATTATTTCTAATAGGATATTTAGACATTAAAAAAATTTGAGAGCAACTCATATCAACACTAATATTTATTCAAATATTAAGTTATTTAATTTCCACATTGATCTAGTTGATATCCCGAGCAATAAACTTGACTATTATATTATTAATGATTTAATTACAGTATTATTTTCTTTGGCCTTCTACTTTAATTCTCTTGTAATCATATTAAAATAGAATTAAGTTATTTAATTTTCACATTGATGTAGTTGATAGCCCGAACAATAAACTTGAATATTATATTATTAATGATTTAATTATAGTATTATTTTCTTTGGCTTCTACTTTAATTCTCTTGTAATCATATTAAAATAGTAACCACTACCTTTAGAACTATCAACTAAGATTAAGTTAATATGATAAAAGTAAGTTGTTATATATAGATAATTTACCTAAAGACTTTTCCGCTATAGTCCCAATTTCTTATATAATAATTTCAATTTTACCTTAAAAAGCTAAGCAAGAGTAACGCTTATATTGTATGTCAATTATTAAAAAATTACTATAGTACTATGATAAAGAACTCACAGGATGTCAAAAAACCACAGCTTGGATTAAGACACTTGTCCTTAAAATAATAGTAATGTTCCCTCGGATTAAGTCTCATGCGTTGTGTCGAAACTTGCACTCGATCTCCTGTCAAAACAAATTTTATATATAAGTACTACTAATAATTCTATTGAGTTGGGGAGAACCTTGGGTATATTTACAAAATCTATAACCCAAAATGTTGCCTAGCTGTAGTGAGTTGTGGCGGAGCATAAATATTTATGTAGCTTTAGCACCAAAGAAAGCTTTATCTCTTGAGGCTAATTGTTTATATACTTCCATCTATAGAAAGAAGATATTTTATAAAGTTTTTTTTTTGAGGTGTCATTTTCTCCGGCCGGCGCACCAAAAAAAGCAACACTAAGTAGAGATTCGAATCATGTCTATTCTCACAGGACCCTTCCGGTGTATCCAACAGGTTACACCCCCATGGACACATTTTATAAAGTTAATTATAAAAAACACAAAGGAAAATTGAAGTCAATAAAATTTATCTTTTTAAAATAAAGTTATAGCATAATCTATATGGAAATTAATAAACTATTATAGTAGCTCCTGGTTTTGATGAAGAAGTAGCTTCTGTTTGAAGAAGAATTTGTTAGCCCTTTGAAGGCATGTCAGCTATATCAAACCTTATTCCATTTAATTTCTTTTAACCAAATGTACTTACATAAAAATATGGAGAAGCACTCTCAAATGGACCAAAAATATGGCTTCCAATAAAAAGTATTGACAAAATGAGTTTGCAAAGGAAACATTTCTCGGAATGGTTTCTCCAGAAAGTTACAGTGCAATTATCTATTTCAAATAAAGCAGGTTAAGAAATATGGATTGTCATTTTCTGAAGAAAAAAAAACTTGAAAGATGGTAGGTGCACCAATTGAGGCATCTTGATTAAACATGATTATTTTTTTCTCTCGGAATTGCTAGGAAATAAAATTTGCATCTATTGGACAAATTTTTCTACAAACAATACTTTTCTTACAGACAGGACACGGACAGTGTTGCTCGGGGTTCATTGGGGACTCCTCCAGCTAGTAGGTTCGACATTGCTCCCATATGCTGTTGTTGCTAAGACGGCGGAACATTCCTCCGCTGCTTTCGTGTATTTGTGGGCCACATTCTTGGCAGAAAAGCCTCCGCCGTCCCCCACCCTCGCCTCCGTCTGCATCTCCGGACTCGACGAACAAGGCCTTTGGGAAACCCTAACTGGAAGCGGAGAGAGTGTGAGATGAGAAATCGTGTTCGTTAGTAGGAAAATTCTAACCACATGAAGAAAGAAAATAGAGAGGGAAGAGGGGTTATTCTTGCGACTGTCTGCAAATCTGCATATGTGGTGTGAAAAAAAAGTGGTGAGAATTTTCGAAGATGGAGAAAATGTGAAGTCAAGAGTGTGAGCACATTTTAGATCAGTTATTGTGAGTTTTAAGTTAATAGATAATTAAATTACCTTTTTGTCCATAAGTAATGTACATGTAAGTAACAAAATTTTATATAAAAAAAATTAACAATACCCCTACTATTTGAGTTCTATATTAGTATAGATTATTGATTTAATTATAGTATTATTTTTATTGCCTTCTACTTTAATTCTCTTGTAGTTATATTAAAATAGTAACTACTACCGTTAGAACTATCAACTAAGATGAAGTTAATATGATAAAAGTAAGTTTTTATATATAGATAATTTATCTAAATACTTTTTCGTTATAGTTCCAATTTCTTATATAATAATTTCAATTTAACCTTAAAAAGCTAAGCAAGTGTAACGCTTATATTGTATGTCAATTATTGAAAAACTACTATAGTACTATGATAAAGAACTCACAGAATGTCAAAAACCACAGCTTGGATTAATACAATTGTCCTTCAACTAATAGTGACATTCTCTCGGATTGTGTCTCATGCGTTGTGTCGAAACTTGCACTCGCTCTCCTGTCAAAATAAAAATTTATATATAAGTACTACTAATAATTTTATTGAGTTGGAGAGAACCTTGGGTATATTTTCAAAATCTATAACCCAAAATGTTGCCTCGCTGTAGTGATTCAAAACTACTGGTGGCGGAGCATAAATATTTATGGTAGCTTTAGCACCAAAGAAAGCTTCATCTCTTGAGGCTAATTGTCTATATACTGCCCGCTGCAGAAAGAACATAATTTATAAAGTTTTTTTGAGGTGTCATTTTCTCCGGCCGGCACACCAAAAAAAGCAACGCTATATGGATATTTGAACCGTGTCTATTCCCACAGGACCCTTCCGGTGTATCTAGGGCTGCAAATGAGCCAAGCAGTTCGCGAGCTACTCGAAGCTCGGCTCGCTAAAAGCTCGTTTGAGCTCGGTTCGTTTAGTAAACAAGCTGAGCTCAAACTTCATTTTCGAGCTCGTTTAATAAACGAGCCAAGCTAAAGCTTAGAAGTACTCGGCTCGTTTGAGCTTGCAAGCGGACTCGTTTATGAGCTGGCTCATTTAGAAGCTCGTTTAGGAGCTCGTTTGTTTGTTGAATTCTAATTTTATGTATATTTATATAATAATATGGTTGTGTGCGTTGTATATTTATGTCCTTGGTAATTGATATTAAAGAACTTTTTTAGTTTAATTTTTATAAATAAATTGTTAATATTACATATATTTGAATCCAAGCCTAACTATCTTGAAATCGAGCTCATTAAGCTCGAAATCAAGCTTGACAAGCTTGAAATAAAGTTTAACAAGCTTGAAATCAAGCTTAACGAGCTTGATTTTGAGGTTATCAAGCTTGAATCAAGCTTACTTATCAAGCCAAGCTCGAGCTCAAACCAAGCCAAGCTCAAGCTTAATATAAACAGGCTGGAGCCAAGCTCAAGCTCTAAAATATTTTTTTTTATCAAGCTTGAGCTCGAGCTTGATTAATTCTAGTCAAGCCAAGCTCAAGCTTACAAAAGCTTAGCTCTGCTTGGCTCGTTTGCAGCCCTGGGTGTATCCGTCCTGCCCATCTGCTTCAGATTGGTAAAACTCGTCTGTAGATCATACCGAGCTACAGCATCAAAATACTTGGTCTGGAATCTCTCTCTGAATACTACCCAAGTAATGGGTGCCACTAATCCAACGGCCTGTGCCGCCCACCAACTGCGGGCAAGATCTAACAACTGTAGGTGCACTACGGCCACCTTTTCGTTCTTTGGAGTCCTGGCTGCTTCTAGAATCACCTCTGTGTCCTAAAGCCATGCATCCGCAGCGATCGCATCTTCACTGCCGTCGAAGAATGGAGGGTTCAAGCGCTTGAAGCTGTTGGTCGCGCTATTACCCTGATGACCTCCTCTGGTCAAAGCATCTGCCACCGCCAGGTGCAAGGCATCTCCTCGACGATCCTGGGAGGCTAATAGTGACCTGATGAGACCCACCAAAGTGCCATCATCATGCTCAGCAGGCTGGACGGGCTGAACGGGTGGCTCTCCTCCAGTAGGCACGACTCTGGATGCTACTCCAGAATGCTGGGCTTGATCTCCAGGTTGCTGCTGGTCCGCGAGAGGCGCTCCGTCTTGCTGATCGGCAGGTCCAGGAACAATGCCGCTGAAGAAGACGACATAGGAAACAATAAGGAAGGACCAGGACAGATCAACGATACAAGTATGTGATCAGGTCAAGATTACAGGGATTCAGAGGATACGAGTAGAGATCAAGGGCGATTACTGATCGAGACATCTATTCGGTAAATCCTCACATATCTTAATTTACAAGACCTGCATGGGCCACCACTAAAACCATGTCACGCCCCAGAACCAGAATACTGGAGAGCAGGGGCAGACATAGCCAGCTACGTATATAGAGATGGAATCTATCTCGCTATACGGTCACGGCTGTCTAGATACATGAGGGTTTAACTACAATCAATCAGTCGCCTATGGTCATGAACAAGCCTATTGTCTCAATCTCAAGCAAGTAGTAACAGTATACAAGATGTCAGACCACCAAATATATAATAGCAATGCGTCCCATACATTACATATTCGGATGATCATGAAGCTAGTCGTACAAAATGTCAGGACTAGCAAGAGTTTCAGTCATACATGATCAACCCTAGGATCTGTCAATCATGTTACAGCCCATAGGCAGACAGTAAATAAAGGTGCAATACGAGCTAACACGTGCTCGCCGGCTAAATGCCTCAAAAGAATAATTTTACAATAAAGTGGGAGAACAAAAGAAATCCACTCATTGCCAGGGTTACGCCTGGTGTTCACCATCTGGCTGGAAGGTAGGTAGGTCCTCTGGTACTGCTCCGATATCTGGCCATATAAAACCAGCTGGGTTAGACCCCAGAAAGATCAAGTGCCACAAAGGAGGCTTCACTTAGGAACTAAAACCAGCATATCACAATAGAATATTAAAGATAATAAATAAAGAACTGATAGTAATAGAGATAACAACAGTAAACTGAGTACGAAGGAACCATTCAAGTAGCCAGGTCACAACTCTTAAACCAAACAAGGACCGAGGTTGTAACCCTTCACCTGAATAGAAACCCGTCTTAAATACCATTGGTAAGGTAACAAGACAATAATTGAAGAGAGGACACAGAACTGCTCTGGAAGCCAGGTTACAACCCTTCAACCAAACAAGGACCGGGGTTGTAACCCTTCGCCTGAACAGAACTGGACCCCTGATCTTTATTGTTAAGGCCAGTATAAATAATCACGCTATTGAAGGTAAGGTAAAACATGACGAACATGGCATAGGGTTGCAATAAGACAATAAACGAAGAGAGGACACAGAACTGCTCCGGGAACCAGGTTACAACCCTTAAACCAAACAAGGACTGGGGTTGTCACCCTTCGCCTGAACAGAACTGGACCCCCAATCGTTATTGTTAAGGCAAGCATCAATAATCATGTCATGTCACAATCTTGCACAGGGTCAGGATAAGACTAAGCTGGAATAAACTCCATCCAATCAATCACGGCCAATCAAGAGTACGGCTTGATACTTTTAACTAACTAGGGTTATCACAGGCCTAGTTACTAGGAAGATGCAATGAGATTATCCCAACAGCCACAAGCCCTGCAGACCATCCGATTATCCAGGTCGAATGTCCGTTTATGAAGAATGCAACACGTAACTGTGTGCTGGAAATGTGCCCTACTCGTCGTTAGGCTAAAATCTACTGAATGCGCCCAGATAACGGGATTGCCTGTAGCTGGGAATCTCTTTATGACTACTGAATCATTCTAGTTAATTAGCCTTAGTCAATTGCAGTAGGTATCCCTGACCGTGGTACTCAGGGATCCCTATCCTAGACATGATGCAAGACAGTAATGGTTTATTTGTATAAACACAATCGCCCACGGTGTCCGAGTCATTCCTACTTATCATGTTAGGCTAGTTGTCGTAACAGCTTGTCGAGATACATCATGTCAGTTTACTTGTTAAGAGTGCCCCACGGCGGGCCACTATCGTGTTCTATTCTTACCTTATCGTGAATAAGAGAAACTTGCATAAAATAACTAGTGACATATTCTTGAAGCTAAGGAAAAGATCTACAACTTTCATGTTTTGAGTTTTTCAAGATTCTAGCTACAAAATAACTTAAACAGGCAAAAACAGCGAAATAGAGCAATTCCGGCGCATGGGATTCCTACACAATCGGCGCATGGAATTCATGCACAATCGGTGCATGGGTTTCCTGTACAGATCGGCGCATGGGATTCCTGTACAAATCGGCACATGGGATTCCTGTACAATCCGTGCATGGGATTCCTGTACAGATCGGCACATGGGATTTCTGTACGAATCGGCACGTGCGATTCCTGCACAGATCGGCGCATGGGATTCCTGCACGAATCGGCGTGTGGGATTCCTGCACGAATCGGCACGTAGGATTCTTGTACGAATCGGCACATGGGATTCCTGTACAATCGGCACGTGGGATTCCTGCACGAATCGGCGTGTGGGATTCCTGCACAAATCGGTGCGTGGGATTGCGTTGCCGGGACCTCCCGGCGCATGGCCTCCCGGGCGCATAGGGGTCATTGTCCCCAAACAGCAAGTTCAGCCATGAAAGTTCCGAAAACTTGTCATGGCCATAACTTACTCATCCGAAGTCAAAATCAAGCGAAACAAAAGCCAAAACTGCATGAAATTGAATTCTCTACAACATAGAACCATTAGTTTTCTAAAATAAGTAAGTATTAGAGATCAAAACAAAAAAAACCGAAAAGTTATAAACTTAGTTCTACAAGAATCCATCCCTCAAATCCAAAAATGTCAAGTTCAAAAGAGGATTAGAATCAAGTAAGGAAGAGAATGGATCAATAAAACTTGAGATCCATCATGAAGCAAGTTTGCACTTACCTAAGCTCTCTCTCTCTTTCTCCCTCGTGGTGGTTGAAGAAGTAATGGTGGAGAGTAAATGAAGAAGGAAGGAAATAATGATAAGAGAGAAAAGGAAGGGGTTATAAATAAGGAGGGTGGTGGTAGGTAGGAGGGTTCACCTTTGGTTCATGATGAACCAAAGCAAACCAAGCCAAGCCGAACCAACCCAAGAATAAACCAATCAATGAAATGCTAGAATAAATTAAGCAGTGAGACATGCAATACGGGTCAATTACGTATACGTATACCAAGATACGCAATACGAACCACAGGCATTACAACTCTACCCACCTTAAAATAATTCCGTTCTCGGAATTTAATTAAGAGGCTAGAGGGGCAAGAACAAGTTATACTATTCACAGGCAAGCTATACAAATCAAGCAATCAAGTAATTATTTATGCAAGCAAGGAATCGAAGGCATGAGGCATAAGAAAGATATTATACCTCACGAGTCAAACAGGTTGGGATATCGCGATCGGATATCATCCTCACGCTCCCACGTTGACTCACCCAAAGAGTGATGACCCCAAGCAATGTGGACTAGCTTAATAGTCTTGTTTTTGAGTATCTTCTCTCTCCGGTCCAATATAGACACGAGCCTCTCCTCATACGAAATGTTGGTACCAACAACCAATTCCGAATGATCCAGGATGTGGCTTGGGTCCGGGATATACCGTCGTAATTGGGATACATGGAATACGTCATGTACCTCTCTTAGCGACGACGGAAGAGCGAGACGATAGGTCACATCGTCTACTCGCTCGAGAATGTCGAACGGTCCTATATACCTAGGACTAAGCTTTTTTCGTACACCGAAACGAATGACGCCACGGTTAGGCGAAATCCTCAGAAATACATGGTCACCGACAGAAAACTCAAGAGGGCACCGATGAGAATCGGCCCAATGACGCTGGCGATCTTGGGCAACACGAAGATGATCTCTGACTCTCCTGACCACTTCAACGGTCTGAGCAATCATTTCCGGACCGAGCATCTGCCTTTCTCCGACATCGTCCCAGGCTAGCAGGGATCTGCACTTCCTGCCGTACAGTGCCTCGAACGGTGCCATCTGGATACTGGCCTGGAAACTGTTGTTGTACGAGAACTCCACCAGGTGCAGGTGATCTTCCCACGAACCACCGAAGTCGAGTGTACAAGATCTCAACATGTCTTCCAAGGTTTGTATGGTACGCTCTGACTGACCATCTGTTTACGGGTGATAAGCTGAGCTGAACTGGAGATGAGTCCCCAAACTCTCTTGCAGGCTACGCCAAAAGTGCGACGTAAATCTGGAATCTCTGTCCGAGGTGATACTGACTGGTACACCGTGAAGCCTGACGATCTGCCGGAGATACATCTCCGCTAGCTGAGCCGTTGACTGACCAATTCTGAATGGAAGAAAGTGAGCCACCTTCATGAGCCTGTCTATGACAACCCAAATAGCGTCTCTGCCAGCCGGGGATCTGGGCAATCCAGTCACAAAATCCATGGTTATATGCTCCCACTTCCATTCTGGAATTGGCAAGGGCTGAAGAAGTCCAGCTGGCCTCTGATGTTCAGCTTTAACTTGTTGGCAAACCAAACATCGAGAGACAAATCGAGCTATCTCCCTCTTTATGCCATTCCACCAAAAGTGCTGACGGATATCACGGTACATCTTGGTACCGCCGGGATGGATGGAATATTGAGAACTGTAAGCTTCTGCCATGATCTCATGTCTGATATCTCCACTGGGTACATAAAGACGCCTCCCATGTCTAAGTGTACCACCTTCATGGATACATAACTCTGGTCTTCGTTCTGCCTCACACTCTGCTCTGGGTCGCTGAAGCTTAGAATCTGCTGACTGTGCCATCCGGATCCTCTCGACTATAGTGGACTGAACCTGCATAATGGCCATCAATGCTACACTGGAAGGGAGGAAAACTTCTATTTCTATTTTCTGAAGATCTGCTAACAGCTCTGGTTGTGCTGTTAGGAAATAAACTCCGGCTCTCCTGCTCAATGCATCTGCAACGATATTGGCCTTCCCTGGGTGATACTGCAAGTTAACATCATAATCCACAAGAAGCTCCAGCCATCTCCTCTGACGCATGTTAAGATCCTTCTGGGTGAAAACATACTTCAGGCTCTTGTGGTCAGTGAAAATCTCCACCCTATCTATATACAAGTAGTGCCTCCAAAGCTTAAGTGCAAATACTACTGCTGCCAATTCTAAGTCATAGGTTGGATAATTCCTCTCACGATCACGAAGTTGCCGTGACGCATAAGCTATTACCTTCCCATGCTGTATCAGGACACATCATAAACCTCTGCCCGAAGCATCACAATACACCGAGAATCCTTCGGTTCCATCTGGAAGTGTGAGAATATGAGCCGTCATCAAGCCTCGCTTCAACCTCTCAAAAGAATTATGGCACTCTGTTGTCCAAGCGAACTACACATCCTTGTGGGTTAACTGGGTCAATGGCGCTGAAATTCGAGCAAAGTCTGAAACAAATCGCCGGTAGTCGCCGGCCAATCCAAGAAAACTGCGAACTTCTGCAACCGTACTGGGCACTGGCCATGTCTCAATGGCCACAATCTTCTGGGGATCCACTTCTACTCCTCCTCTGGTGATGATATGGCCAAGGTACGAAATGCGATCGAGCCAGAACTCGCATTTACTAAACTTGGCATACAACTGGTGCTCTCTGAGAATCTGGAGGACAATTTGGAGATGCTGTTCATGCTCCGCTTTACTCTTGCTGTAAACCAGGATGTCGTCTAGGAACACAATCACGAACTGATCCAAATAAGGTATGAAGATACGATTCATGAGGTCCATGAATACAGCCGGCGCATTGGTTGCTCCAAATGGAATCACAAGAAACTTCCAATGCCCATACCTAGATCTGAAAGCTATCTTCGGGATGTCCTGCTCTCTGACTCTGATCTGATGATATCCTGACCGTAAGTCGATCTTCGAGAATACTGCTGCCCCCTTGAGTTGATCAAACAAGTCATCTATCCTCGGGAGAGGGTATCTGTTCTTGATTGTCACTGAGTTCAAGGTACGATAGTCGACACATAATCTGGACGTACCATCCTTCTTTTTCACAAGAAGCATCGAGACTTCCCAAGGCGGTCCACTAGTACGAATGAATCCCTTGGTTCTGAGTTCTTCAATCATCTTGTACAATATTTTTAATTCTGACGGCGCCATCCTGTAGACTCTCTCTGATACTGGGGCTGTCCCGGGGATCAAGTCGATGGTGAACTCGATCTCCCGCTCTGGCGGCATCCTTGGAAGCTCTTCAGGGAAAACATCTGGAAACTCTTCGACTATCCGAGGTAACTGCACTGCTGCTACTGCCATCCGCAATACTGGAGGAGAAGGTTCAACTTTGCCTCGGGAAAAGGAAAACTCTAGCTCGCCTGGAATGTTAAAAGCAACCATGTCGATATGGCAGTCTATCCTAGCATACTGGTCCCTCAACCAATCCATCCCTAAGATCACATCATAATCGGTCATCAGGAACTCTATCAATCTAGCGGGGAACTCTCTACCGCTAACTACGATCCGACACGAGAAAAATACTCTATCTACTCCCACAAGTCTGTTACCAGTAAGTATATTAAGCCTTACTGATAATGACTCGGGCTCCAATCTTATCTGTGTCGTGAATCGTGCAGACATAAATGAATGCGAGGTACCAGAATCAAATAATACTGAAGCTGGAAAGGTGTTGACGAGAATAGTACCTGCCACTACCTCTCTTGGTGCTATTCCTTCTTCTCCTATAGTCATGGCCAGCACTTGACCATGCCCTCTGGGTGCGGGTCCCCTCTGCTGAAAATTCCTTTGCCTGCTCTGGATCAGGGCTTGGGCTTGGGCATACTATTGTGGTCTCTGCTGCTGGAATGCCTGGGCCTGCATCGGCAATGGCCTCGAGAACGGGTACTACAGCTGCTGCTGCTGCTGGACTGGTGCTGGTCCTCTAACTGAAGGACTAGAGAAGGCCGATGAACTCCCCCTGTTCGGGTAGTTCCCAACCCTGTGGTCTGGGGCACCACAAGCCAAGCACAAACCCTGTGCTCTGTGATACTCTGATACCACATGCCCTGGCTTCCCGCAGTGTGAACATCCCACTGCGGAAGACTGCTTCTGCTTCTGCTACTAAGGGTACGTCGGGGTGGAATGCTGAACCGACGTCACTGAGGCCACCCGCCTCGGAGCTCCAATGGTCAAAGCCCTGGCTGCCAGGGCTGGTGATGATGACTGATTCATCTGACCGTGGGATCGCTTCCGACCTCCGGTCCTATCCACGATCCTCTGGGAGGTATACTTATGCCTCCTAGCTGCTCCCAATACTGCATCAAAAGTCTGATGCTCAAACTGCTCTACTGCCAATAGAATCTCCAGATGAAGCCCCTGCTGGAACCGCTGGGCTCTATCGAACTCGGTCGCCACCAAGGTGGAAGTAAACCGACTAAGCCTGGAGAACTCGGCCGCATATCCATCGACCGTCCTGCCCATCTGCTTCAGATTGGTAAATCTCGTCTGTAGATCATACCGAGCTACAGCATCAAAATACTTGGTCTGGAATCTCTCTCTGAATACTACCCAAGCAATGGGTGCCACTAATCCAACGGCCTGTGCCGCCCATCAGCTGCGGGCAAGATCTAAAACTGTAGTCGCACTACGGCCACCTTCTCGTTCTCTGGAGTCCTGGCTGCTTCTAAAATTACCTCTGTGTCCTGAAGCCATGCATCCGCAGCGATCGCATCTTCACTGCCGTCGAAGAATGGAGGGTTCAAGCGCTTGAAGCTGTTGGCCGCGCTATTACCTTGATAACCTCCTCTGGTCAAAGCGTCTGCCACCGCCAGGTGCAATGCATCTCCTCGACGATCCTGGGAGGCTAATAGTGACCTGATGAGACCCACCAAAGTGCTATCATCATGCTCAGCAGGCTGGACGGGCTGAACGGGTGGCTCTCCTCCAGTAGGCACGACTCTGGATGCTACTCCAGAATGCTGGGCTTGATCTCCAGGTTGCTGCTGGTCCGTGAGAGGTGCTCCGTCTTGCTGATCGGCAGGTCCAAGAACAATGCCGCTGAAGAAGACGACATAGGAAACAATAAGGAAGGACCAGGACAGATCAATGATACAAGCATGTGATCAGGTCAAGATTACAGGGATTCAGAGGATACGAGCAGAGATCAAGGGCGATTACTGATCGAGACATCTATTCGGTAAACCCTCACATATCTTGATTTACAAGACCTGTATGGGCCACCACTAAAACCATGTCACGCCCCAGAACCAGAATACTGGAGAGCGGGGGCAGACATAGCCAGCTACATATATAGAGATGGAATCTATCTCGCTATACTGTCACGGCTGTCTAGAAACATGAGGGTTTAACTACAATCCGTCAGTCGCCTATGGTTATGAACAAGCCTATTATCTCAATCTCAAGCAAGTAGTAATAGTATACAAGATGTCAGAGCACCAAATATATAATAGCAAGGCGTCCCATACATTACATATTCGGATGATCATGAAGCTAGTCGTATAAAATGTCAGGACTAGCAAGAGTTTCAGTCATACATGATCAACCCTAGGATCTGTCAATCATGTTACAGCCCATAGGCAGACAGTAAATAAAGGTGCAATACGAGCTAACACGTGCTCGCCGGCTAAACGCCTCAAAAGAATAATTTTACAATAAAGTGGGAGAACAAAAAAAACCCACTCATTGCCAGGGTTACGCCTGGTGTTCACCATCTGGCTGGAAGGTAGGTAGATCCTCTTGTGCTGCTCCAATTTCTGGCCATACAAAACCTGCTGGGTTAGACCCCAGAAAGAGCAAGTGCCACAAAGGAGGCTTCACTTAGGAACTAAAACCAGCATATCATAATAGAATATTAAAGATAATAAATAAAGAACTGATAGTAATAGAGATAACAACAGTAAACTGAGTACGAGGGAACCATTCAAGTAGCCAGGTCACAACCCTTAAACCAAACAAGGGCCGAGGTTGTAACCCTTCACCTGAATAGAAACCCGTCTCAAATACCATTGGTAAGGTAACAAGACAATAATTGAAGAGAGGACACAGAACTGCTCTGGAAGCCAGGTTACAACCCTTAAACCAAACAAGGACCGGGGTTGTAACCCTTCGTCTGAACAGAACTGGACCCCTGATCTTTATTGTTAAGGCCAGTATAAATAATCAAGCTATTGAAGGTAAGGTAAAACATGACGAACATGGCATAGGGTTGCAATAAGACAATAAACGAAGAGAGGACACAGAACTGCTCCGGGAGCCAGGTCACAACCCTTAAACCAAACAAGGACCGGGGTTGTAACCCTTCGCCTGAACAGAACTGGACCCCCAATCGTTATTGTAAAGGCAAGCATCAATAATCATGTCATGTCACAATCTTGCACAGGGTCAGGATAAGACTAAGCTGGAATAAACTCCTTCCAATCAATCACGGCCAATCAAGAGTACGGCTTGATACTTTTAACTAACTAGGGTTATCACAGGCCTAGTTACTAGCAAGATGCAATGAGATTATCCCAACAGCCACAAGCCCTGCAGACCATCCGGTTATCCAGGTCGAATATCCGTTTATGAAGAATGCAACACGTAACTGTGTGCTGGAAATGTGCCCTACTCGTCGGTAGGCTACAAGTCCACTGAATGCGCCCAGATAACGGGATTGCCTGTAGCTGGGAATCTCTTCATGACTACTGAATCATTCTAGTTAATTAGCCTTAGTCAATTGCAGTAGGTATCCCTGACCGTGGTACTCAGGGATCCCTATCCTAGACATGATGCAAGACAGTACTGGTTTATTTGTACAAACACAATCGCCCACGGTGTCCGGGTCATTCCTACTTGTCATGTCAGACTAGTTGTCGTAACAGCTTGTCGAGATACATCATGTCAGTTTACTTGTTAAGAGTGTGCCACGGCGGGCCACTATCGTGTTCTATTCTTACCTTATCGTGAATGAGAGAAACTTGCATAAAATAACTAGTGACATATTCTTGAAGCTAAGGAAAAGATCTACAACTTTCATGTTTTGAGTTTTTCAAGATTCTAGCTACAAAACAACTTAAACAGACAAAAACAGCGAAATAGAGAAATTTCGGCGCATGGGATTCCTGCACAATCGGCGCATGGGATTCCTGCACAATCGGCGCATGGGATTCCTGCACAGATCGGCGCATGGGATTCCTGCACAAATCGGTGCATGGGATTCCTGCACAATCGGTGCATGGGATTCCTGCACAGATCGGCGCATGGGATTCCTGTACGAATCGGCGCGTGGGATTCCTGCACAGATCGGCTCATAGGATTCCTGCACGAATGGGGGTGTGGGATTCCTGCACGAACCGGCGCGTGGGATTCCTGCACAATCGGCGCGTGGGATTCCTGCACGAATCGGCACGTGGGATTCCTGCACAAATCGACGCGTGGGATTGCGTTGCCGGGACCTCACAGCGCATTGCCTCCCGGCGCATGGCCTCCCGGGCGCATGGGGGTCATCGTCCCCAAATAGCAAGTTCCGCCATGAAAGTTCCGAAAACTTGTCATGGCCATAACTTACTCATCCGAAGTCGAAATCAAGCGAAACAAAAGCCAAAACTGCATGAAATTGAATTCTCTACAACATAGAACCATTAGTTTTCGAAAATAAGTAAGTTTTAGAGATCAAAACCAAGAAAATTGAAAAGTTATAAACTTAGATCTACAAGAATCCATCCCTCAAATCCAAAAATGTCAAGTTCTAAAAAGGATTAGAATCAAGTAAGGAAGAGAATGGATCAATAAAACTTGAGATCCATCATGAAGCAAGTTTGCACTTGTCTAAGCTCTCTCTCTCCCTCCCTCCTGGTGGTTGAAGAAGTAATGGTGGAGAGTAAATGAAGAAGGAAGGAAATAATGATGAAAGAGAAAAGAAAGGGGTTATAAATAAGGAGGGTGGTGGTAGGTAGGAGGGTTCACCTTTGGTTCATGATGAACCAAAGCAAACCAAGCCAAGCCTAACCAACCCAAGAATAAACCAATCAATGAAATGCTAGAATAAATCAAGCAGGGAGACATGCAATACGGGTCAATTACGTATACGTATACCAAGATACGCAATACGAACCACAGGCATTACATTTGTGGGCCACATTTTTAGCGGAAAAGCCTCCGTCGACCCCCATCCTCGTGTCACGCCCCGGTTCCTAAGATAAATCGGAGCATGTGATACTTCTCCCCAGGCTACGCAACTGTACAATGAATATCGTATATTGTACCTGCGATTGTCGCCCGTGAGGTCCCGGATAGGCATAGATATAAGGCATAACTATAGAATTTTCACAATTTACATAACATTCATTTGTCCAAAAAGTTACAAACTTGATCAAGTTTCTTCAAGACATATAATATACTTATCTGATTCATTGTTCTTCAAAACACATAAATTACATAAGTGTAGAAATTTCCAAAGTAAAACTACACTCCTTCAGTCCCATGTCATTCATAGAGTTCGTCCTCGGTGTACGCCTGATCCACATTCTGATCTTCATCAATCCCTAGTGAACAAAATTAGGTCGTCAATACGACGATCAAGCCCTCGGTCAAAGGAGAAAGTTATGAATGTGGAATGATAAGAAGAATGAAAACAATGAAGTAAACTTGAACAATTAAATTTATACCGTGTGATATCAATCAAGAAGTAAGTAGCTCTCAAAATAATGTCACAAAGGACACAAACAAGATCATTCTATACCTAAATGCAATTTAGAGAAACTTTCTGCATCACACACACACGCCTAACATCTCAACAATAATCCCATTTGCCAGGGATCATGCTCGTACAAAACGGGTGGTGCTTAGATTATCCATCCATCTGTACTATCACATATTGATGTTATTACAAGCAAGATAGCATCATGAGTTGGTTTTCGAATCATCGCATCATGTACTATAACAAGAAGTTCATATGACTTGAACTTTTCCAAGAATATCGAACCCATTCATTAGAGAGCTGAGCTAAACCCAGGGCCAGGATATCTAATGAATTGACAAGTATTTTGAGCTGAAACTCATGGTATTGTACAATGGATAGCTGAGCTGAAACTCAGGGCCTGGATGTCCAATTGCGATCAAGAAAGTGAACTAAGCCTCACCCCGGATATTCGTGCGGTCGCACGAACACCGATTCAGTGACTGATCAGTACAAAATATCAAAATCATATTACAAAGAAATCAGTCGGGTGTGATCCAATGGTTTCTCTTCCATCCCAATGCAACCTATTCTAGACATTCAGATTCCATAGAAACTATCCCTCAAACGGGAGTCTTAAAAGTCAAGTCGCATTCAAGTTATGGTTTCGTCCTTTCCGAAACTATGAAAGTCCAAGAAATTATTGGAACCAAGAAAAATTTCAAAGTACCTATTTGGACAATGATTTCTAAGAATCCCTCCGATGTTATAGATCGGAGATGGATGGTTCCAAGATCTAGAACTTAAGTTAAAAATTTCTAAAGAGTCCGAATTCTCAGAAAATGTCTATCTTTGGAAATTCTCGAAAATTTTGGCAAAGTCTCCTTTGTATTTACTGATCCGGAAATAAATCTGATACAATAAACACAAAATAAGAATATATGGGCACGCAGACCCCTTCGGTGGAGCAACTCTCAACACCGGCCACGCAATATATATATATATATATATATATATATATATATATATATATATATATATATATATATATATTTTGTATATATATATATATATATTTATATATATATATATATATATATATATATATATATATATATATATATATATATATATATATATATATATATTTTTCAACACCGGCTACGCAATATATATATATATATATATATATATATATATATATTTTTTTTTTTATATATATATATATATATATATATATATATATATATATATATATATATATATATATATATATATATATATATATATTTTGTATATATATATATATATATATATATATATATATATATATATATATATATATATATATATATATATATATATAATATATATATATATATATATATATATTTTTTTTATATATATATATATATAAAAATATATATATATATATATATTTTTTTTTCAACACCGGCCACGCAATATATATATATATATATATATATATATATATATATATATATATATATATATATATATATATATATATATATATATATATATATATCCGGGTACGCCGACCCATTCGGTGGAGCAACCCTCAACACCGAAAACTCACACAATATTGTATGAAATACAATTAAGTAATAGTTTCTTACCTTGGCGAGCAAGCAAGCAAGAAATAAGGTTTAATTTCAGCAATTGCCCTTTTTTCTAAATACTCTCCAAGCTTAAGAACTCAATTTAGCAAATATAGATACCCAAACCAAATTTCCAATGCATATTGAATACCTTTAGATATATTGGACTCAATGCTAGTTATTTACAAAACTAAGCTCTAAAACTTAACTTGCAATATCACAATTGACTTTTTGAGTGTAAAAAATAGTTATTTCACTTGAAAAGTTAACTAGTATGCAATCCTATTGATCCGGTATTTATAAATATCAATTCTAATTATGTGTTCATGACAAAATAGTCATTTTAAGCATGAATAAAATTTCTGGATAGATTTGAACATTATGCTAATAAAATTGACAATTACACCTACCACAAGTCAATTTAACTCATGCAACCATGTACCGTATTTTAACTTCTTGAATGTGCAAAAGAAGAACATTGAAAGATTCTAGGTATAGGGTTATCCTAAAGTATAGGTACCTATAAATATTTACTTTAAACTAATTTATCATGCAAGCAAACGTTAATTAAACCAAATTCAAAAATGGACAAAATTAACTAGTATGATACAAGTTTAACACTAATTCATAAGCATACATATCAAGCAAGAAGATACATAATTTATATATATCATAGTTCATGGTTGAATTTATCATAGAGTTTTCCAATTCTAGAATATAAACCAAACTACATTTTTAACTTGTCATAAGGTTCATAAATGTCAGAATATAAATTAAACTATATTAACCCAATAATTAGAAGATCACATTTGAACAACTTTCAAAGGAGAAGGAAAAAAGGACTTGCCTTGGGTTTTGATATTCTCCCTAGAGAGAAATTTCCTCCAAATCAGAACCTATTTACACACAAAAATTGGAATTGGGTTATCACAATAACCTAGAACAAATTTGAAATAAATTGAAAGAGAAAGAGGGAAGAGGAATTGGAAGAATGAAGAGGAAGAAGAAGAGTGGTTGAGGGGGGTGGTCGACCGGCGGCGCCAGCGCCGGCACGGCCCGCAGCAGCAGCCGCAGTAGCAGTACGGCAGTAGCAGCCGCAGTACAGCAGCAGCAGCTTAAGGGGGTGGCTGCTATTAGGAAGGAGGAGAAAGAGGAGAAGAAGAAGAAGAAGAGTACCTGGACAAGAATAAGGAGGAGAATAAGTTTTTTATTCTCCATTCTCTTCCATAACAAGAATGGTTCCATTTAGGGATTTACCAAAATACCCTTGAGGCTTTGTCATGAGAAGAGGATGCCACATGGCACCTCTCCATGCATGAGTGCCACCTATGCTCATTGTGCAAAATACAAAATTTGCATTTGCATGAGGGGGCAAATGAAAAGGAATATTAATTTATAAAAATTTAAGTAGGAATTTTTTTTTGAAAGGGGGAAAATAAATTAACAAATACATACAAAATATAGGCTATGACACTCTACCCACCTTAATTAAATTTTGTCATCGAAATTTAAGAAATGAGAAATGAAAAAGAAAGGTGCTAAGGTACCCTAATCATCAAACATGTAAGGGTAAAGTTGCCGCATCTCATCTTCTCTTTCCCAAGTAGATTCTCCAGGGAAGTCCTTATTCCAAGATACTCGAACCAATAAGATGGTCTTGTTCTTAAGAATCTTCTGTCTTCGATCTAGGATCTCTACTGGCTTCTGCTCGATGCGAAGAGTTGGGCCAACTGTGATTTCCGAATGATCAAGTATGTGACTAGGATCTGGCACATACTTTCATAGTTGAGATACATAGAAAACATCCTAGACTCCTTCTAAAGAGGGTGGCAAGGCCAAACGATAAGACACATCGCCGACTCGATCCAAGATGTCGAATGGGCCTATATACCTTGGACTCAATTTCTCTCTTGTTCTAAACCTGATAGTTCCCTTTGTTGGTGAGATCTTCAGAAATACATGATCACCAGGTTCAAAATTCAAGGTCTTTCGATGCTTATCTGTCCACATCTTATGCCTGTCTTGTGCAGCTTGAAGATGACTTTGGATTGCCTTGACCATGTCTACAGTATGCGTAACCAACTCTGGCCGTAGGAGTTACCGTTCTCCAACGTCACCCCAACATATTGGTGACCTGCACTTCCTCCCATACAATGCTTCAAATGGTGTCATCTTGATGCTGGCCCGATAACTGTTATTATATAAAAATTCTATCAAATGCAGATGATTATCCCATGATCCCTTAAAATCTAGAGAGCACGCTGTCAACATGTCTTCTAAAATTTGTATCATCCTTTTGAATGTCCATCAGTCTGTGGGTGATATGCTGAACTAAACTTCAGGCGACTGCCAAGACTATCTTGCAAGCTTTTCCAAAACTTGGAGGTAAACCGAGTATCCCTGTCTGAGACGATACTTACCGGCACCCCATAGTGACTAACAACTTCCTTCATGTATATCTCCGCTAGATGTTCCGTAGATTGTCTGACTCGAAATGGTAGAAATCTCGTGGACTTTGTAAGTCTATCCACTATCACCCCGATAGCATTGTTACCTCTTTGTGTCCTTGGAAGTCCTGATACAAAATCTATAGTAATATGCTCCCACTTCCATTCAGGTACTGGTAGTGGTTGCAGTAGTCCAGCAGTCCGTTGGTGCTCGGCTTTTACTTGTTGGCACACTAAGCATTTTAAGACAAATTTAGCTATCTCCCGCTTCATTCCATGCCACCAAAATTTTTGCCTCAGATCTTTGTACATCTTCGTACCCCCGGGATGAATAGAGCATTGTGAATTATGAGCTTCAGACAAAATTTCGGTCCGGAGTTCACCATATGGTACACACAAACGACTCCCGAACCTCAAGGATCCATCGGAATGCTTAATTAGCCCAGTTTATATTCCATCTTCAGTTTGACTCCACAGTTTTTGCAGCTTCACATCCTTCTTCGGTGCCTCCTTAATTCTCTCCACTAGAGATGATTGGATTTGTAAACTTTCTCAGACTCCATCTGCTATTGGGCATATTACTTCAATCCCTATCTTTCTGAGATCTTCTAGTATCTTCTTGACGTATTCAAAAGAAAGCTTTAGGCCTCCTACTCAGTTACCACTCTGTTTGCCTTGCCTGGATGATACTCCAGTTCCATATCAAAATCTTTAAGCAACTCTAGCCATCTACGTTGTCTCATATTTAGCTCCTTTTGGGTGAACAGTATTTTAAACTCTTATGATCTGTGTAAATCTTGATTTGTTCACCATACAAGTAATGTCTCCACAACTTTAGTGTAAACACAACAGTTGCTAATTCCAGATCATGTGTTGGATAGTTCCTTTCATGAACCTTCAACTGTCGAGAAGCGTAAGCAATAACCCTTCCGTGCTGCATCAATACACAGCCCAAACCCTTGCCACAAGCATCACTATAGATCTCGTAACCTCCTGACCCTGATGGTAATGCTAGTACTGGTGCTGTGACAAGTCTTTCCTTTATTTTCACAAATGCTGCTTGACATTTATAAGTCCAAACGAATTTCTTATTCTTCCGAGTCAACCGAGTAAGCGGCTCAACTATTCTGGAAAAGTTCTCCACAAATCTTCTATAATATCCAGCTAAGCCAAAAAACTTCGAATCTCAGCTACATTCTTAGGAATAGGCCATGATTTGACTGCTTCTATTTTCTTAGGATCTACTGTTATTCCTTCTCCACTTACTATGTGTCCCAAGAAAGAAATTTCTTTTAACCAAAATTCATATTTACTCAACTTCCCATACAGCTTTTCCTGCCGCAGAGTTTCAAGTACTATCCTCAAATGTTCTTCGTGCTCCTCCTCGTTCTTCGAGTAGATCAATATGTCATCAATAAACACGATCACAAATTTATCCAAATATTGGTAGAATATTCTATTCATTAAATCCATAAATATGGCCGGAGCATTAGTCAATTCAAAAGGCATGAATTGAAATTCATAATGTCCATATCTGATTCTGAAAGCAGTCTTTGTTATATCTTCTTTCTTAATCTTCACTTGATATCCTGATCTGAGATCTATCTTAGAGAATACAGTTGCTCCTCCAAGTTGGTCGAATAATTCATCGATCCTAGGGAGTAGATATTTATTCTTGATTGTCACTTCATTCAGTGCTCTATAATCTATTACCAATCTCAAACTTCCATCATTTTTCTTTACAAATAGCACAGGTGCTCCCCATGGAGAAACACTAGGTCTGATAAACTCCTTAGCCAACAATTCCTTGATTTGCTTATTTAATTCTGCTAATTCCTCCTTGTTCATTGGATATATCTTCTTAGCAATAGGAGAAGCTCCAGGAATTAAATCAATACTAAATTCAACGGCCCTATCCGGTGGTAATCCGGGTAACTCATCACGGAATATATCTTTAAATTTATCTACAATCTTTGGCCATTCCTCTATTACTTGATTCTGGAGACTCCTTAATTCAAACTTCTCTAACTCCTTTTTATCAAACTCCTTCTGAGCTCTAACAAACTCATGCAACTTCTTACTGGGTAAAGAAAATTGAACTTTTCCTTGTCCAAAATCTATAATCGCCGATGTTAATATTAACCAATCCATCCCAAATACTACATCATAGTTGTTCATGGGAAAAACTAATAGTCTAGCCCGGAAATTTACTCCTCCCATCTACTTATAGTCCTTTCATATCCCCAAGCCTTTGTGAAATCCTCAATTCGTCAATTATGTGTTCAAACTTCAATTGTTAACTATTTCTATCCTATGGTAGTTCAAGTAAATCCTTAGAAAATATCCAATATCTACCTATACAATCTCCTTAACCTAACACTATCCTTATCAACTAGACCAGCATGGGCCACCAACCAAAAGATACGTGTCATACCCCGGTTCCCAAGATAACTCGGAGCATGTGATACTTCTCCCCAGGCTACGCAACTATACAATAAATACCGTATTGTACCCTGCGATTGTTGCCCGTAAGGTCCCGGATAGGTATAGATATAAGGTATAACTATAGAATTTCCACAATTTACGTAACATTCATTTGTCCAAAAAGTTACAAACTTGATCAAGTTTCTTTAAGACACATAATATACATATCTGATTCATTGTTCTTCAAAATACATAAATTACATAAGTGTAGAAATTTCCAAAATGAAACTACACTCCTTTAGTCCCATGTCATTCATAGAGTTCGTCCTCGGTATACGCATGATCCACATTCTGATCTTCATCAATCCCTAGTGAACAAAACTAGGTCGCCAATATGACGAGCAAGCCCTCGATCAAAGGAGGAAATTATGAATGTGAAATGATAAGAAGAATGAAAACAATGAAGTAGACTTGAACAATTAAATTTATACCGTGTGATATCAATCAAGAAGTAAGTAGCTCTCAAAATAATGTCACAAAGGACACAAACAAGATCTTTCTAGACCTAAATGCAATTTAGAAAAACTTTCTGGATCACACACACACGCCTAGCATCTCAACAATAACCCCATTTGCCCGGGATCAGGCTCGTACAAAACGGGTGGTACTTAGATTATCCATCCATCTGTACTATCACATATTGATGTTATTACAAGCAAGATAGCATCATGAGTTGGTTTCCGAATCATCTGGGTCGAATCATCGCATCATGTACTATAACAAGAAGTTCATATGACTTGAACTTTTCCAAGAATATCGAACCCATTCATTAGAGAGCTGAGCTGAACCCAGGACCTGGATATCTAATGAATTAACAAGTATTTTGAGCTAAAACTCAGGATATTGTGCAATGGATAGTTGAGCTAAAACTTAGGGCCTGGATGTCTAATTGCGATCAAGAAAGTGAGCTAAGCCTCACCCCGGATATTCGTGCGGCCGCACGAATACCGATTCAGGTACTGATCAGTACGAAATATCAAAATTATATTGCAAAGAAGTCAGCCGGGTGTGATCCAATGGTTTCTCTCCCATCCCAATGTAACCTATTCTAGACATTCAGATTCCATAGAAACTATCCCTCAAACTGGAGTCTTAAAAGTCAAGTCGCATTCAAGTAATAGTTTCGTCCTTTTCGAAACAACGAAAGTCCAAGAAGGTATTGGAACCAAGGAAAATTCCAAAATACCTATTTGGACAATGATTTCCAAGAATCCCTCCGGTGTTATAAATCGGAGATGGATGGTTCCAAGATCTAGAACTTAAGTCCAAAATTTCTAAAGAGTCCGAATTCTCGGAAAATGTCTATCTCTGAAAATTCTCAAAAATTTCGGCAAAGTCTCCTTTGTATTTACTGATCCGGAAATAAATCCGATACAATAAACACAAAACAAAAATATATGGGCACGCCGATCCCTTCGGTAGAGCAACTCTCAACACCGGCCACGCAATATATATATATATATATATATATATATATATATATATATATATATATATATATATATATATATATATATATATATATAGGAAGCGGATCAAAAGCCCCCCTTAGAAAACCTCCTAAAAATCTCCTCATTCTCAGCTGTCCATTTAATATTAATATTAATGTTAAATACTAAAATTAACATTAAACTTAACATTAAAATTAATATTAACATTAACATTAACATTAATATTAACATTAACATTAACATTAACATTAATATAAAAATAAAAATAAAATTAATACTAACATTAACATTAATATTAACATTAAATGGACGGCTGAGAGTGAGGGAGTTTTCTAAGGGGGGCTTTTGATCCGCTCCCATATATATATATATATATATATATATATATATATATATATATATATATATATATATATAAAATATATATATATATATATATATATATATATATATATCCCGGTACGCCTACCACTTCGGTGGAGCAACCCTCAACACCGAAAACTCACACAATAATGTATGAAATTCAATTAAATAATAGTTTCTTACCTTGGCGAGCAAGCAAGCAATAAGGTTTAATTTCAGCAATTGTCCTTTTTCTAAATACTCTCCAAGCTCAAGAACTCAATTTAGCAAATATAGATACCCAAACCTAATTTCCAATGCATATTGAATACCTTTGGATATATTGGACTCAATGCTAGTTATTTACAAAACTAAGCTCTAAAACTTAACTTGCAATATCACAATTGACTTCTTGAGTGTACGAAATAGTCATTTCACTTGAAAAGTTAACTAGTATGCTATCCTATTGATCCGGTATCTATAAATATCAATTCTAATTATGTGTTCATGACAAAATAGTCATTTTAAGCATGAATAAAATTTCTTGACAGATTTGAACATTATGCTAATAAAATCGACAATTACACCTACAACAAGTCAATTTAACTCATGCAACCATGTACTGTATTTTAACTTCTTGGATGTGCAGAGGAAGGTTTAACATTGAAAGATTATAGATATAGGGTTATCCTAAAGTATAGATACCTATAAATATTTACTTTAAACTAATTTATCATGCAAGCAAATGTTAATTAAACCAAATTCAAAATGGACAGAATTAACTAGTATGATACAAGTTTAACACTAATTCATAAGCATACATATCAAGCAAGAAGATACATAATTTATATATATCATAGTTCATGGTTGAATTTATCATAGAGTTTCCCAATTCTAGAATATAAACCAAACTACATTTTTAACTTGTCATAAGGTTCATAAATTTCAGAATATAAATTAAACTATATTAACCCAATAATTAGAAGATCACATTTGAACAACTTTCAAAGGAGAAGGAAAAAAGGACTTGCCTTGGGTTTGGATATTCTCCCTAGAGAGAAATTTCCTCCAAATCAGATCCTATTTACACACAAAAATTGGAATTGGGTTATCACAATAACCTAGAACAAATTTGAAATAAATTGAAAGAGAAAGAGGGAAGAGGAATTGGAAGAATGAAGAGGAAGAAGAAGAGTGGTTGAGAGGGGGGGTGGTCGACCGGCGGCCGACAGCCGGCAGCGCCAGCGCCGGCGCGGCCCGCAGCAACAGCCGCAGTGTAGCAGTAGCAGCAGCGGCAGCTTAGGGGGGGGGGGGGGGGGGGGGGGGTGGCTGCTATTAGGAAGGAGGAAGAAGAAGAAGAAGAAGAAGAAGAAGAAGAGTACCTGGACAAGAATAGGAGAATAAGTTTTTCATTCTCCATTCTCTTCCATAAAAAGAATGGTTCCGTTTAGGGATTTACCAAAATACCCTTGAGGCTTTGTCGTGAGAAGAGGATGCCACATGACACCTCTCCGTGCATGAGTGCCACCTATGCTCATTGTGCAAAATACAAAATTTGCATTTGCATGAGGGGGCAAATGAAAAGGAATATTAATTTATGAAAATTTAAGTAGAAATTTTTTTTAAAGGGGGGAAAAATAAATAAACAAATACATACAAAATATAGGCTATGACACCTCGCCTCCGTCTGCATCTCCGAACTCGACGAACAACGCCTCTGGGAAACCCTAACCCTAATTGGAAGCGTAGAGAATGTGAGATGAGGAATGGTGTTCGTTAGGAGGAAAATTCTAAACACATGAAGAAAGAAAATAGAGAGGGGAGAGGGGTTATTCTTGAGGCTATTTGTGAATCTGCATATATGGTGTGAAAAAAAAAGTGGTGAAAATTTTCGAAGATGGAGAAAATTTGAAGTCAAAAGTGTGAGTACATTTTAGATCAGTTATTGGAAGTTTTGAGTTAACAGAAATTTTTGTTTAAAGTAACAAAATTTATGCTAACGGCACGAGCTGATGGGACTAGTTTGGGTTATTGCCGGGAGGAGGGATGGCCTGCCAACTGAGTTGGCGGGCACGCTGAGGCGCAGCAGAGCCTGCCAACTCAGTTGGCGGCCAGAGACGGAAGCTTTAATTTTGTCAGACTTTTGGGGTTCGGAAATGGTCATTTGAGTTTTGAATTGCCCAAAATACTCCCTCACAATAATACTTGGACCTTGCGAGTTTGAGCGTGTGACCCAAATACGCACACACAGTATAAATTCCAACAATCAGAACTTTGGCACTTCTTTTTCAAAGCATGTACTGTTTTTGGAGAACATCAGCCCTCCGCCTCTGGCCGCCAACTGAGCGGGCTCTGCTGCGCCTCAGCGTGTCCGCCAACTCAGTTGGCAACTCGTCCCCCTCGTGCCATTAGCATAAATTTCGGTACTTTAAATGAAAATTTCTGTTAAGTTTATAGCTAATTAAGTTATGAGAAATTTTGAGTTACCTCCCACTTTGATTACCCAAATTAAGGGTGCACCCCACAGTTTTGCATTAATTAAGAACGGCCCCCACTTTGGATGGAAACCGTCTATGACTAACGGTCAGAGGCTTTGACCAAAAAAATTGGACGAAAATACCCTTCACATTGTCTTCTTCCTCTCCCCTCTTCTCCTCCTCGCCGCCACTGCCCCCCTCCTCCTCCCCGCCGCCACTTCCCCCCACCTCCCTCCCCGCCACTGCTGCTGCTGCTTCCTCCCTCCTCCTCCCCGCCGCCGGTCGCCCCCCCTCCCCGTCGCCTCCCCGCCCCCTTCCCTCCCCGTCGGCCCCCGCCCTCGCCCCGCCCCCCTGGCCCGAGGCGCCACCCCCACCATTCTCCTCCTTGGTCATGTTCAGCGCCCTCAACAGAATGGCAATATTCACAGTCAGCTTAAAACGGCGCGAATTTGTCCACAAACAATCAATCAGAACCATCGAATTCAAGATTTTCCTACTGGAACGAGCTGGACTTCAACTGGACCCACACCATTGCCCGATCCGAGCTCGCCCGGACCTTATCCCAGTGCAAAGGCTTAAGCTTGGCCCGGGGCGTCTCGTCGTTCTTCTCCACCGTCGCTTCCAAATTCTCCACCACTTGGTTTGGAAGACCTTCCGGAGTCGGTTTCTTCATCATCCCACCGGATTTAGGAGTCGCAAGGGTCGGAGGCTTCCGGATCTGTCTCTCCCAGTACCCGAGAGGAGGTGGCGGGGGAGGAGGAGGCGGTGGAGGCGGAGGGCCGACGGGGAACGGGCTTCTTGCGACGTCGCCGGATCTCTTGATAGTAGGCGACAGCAGCGGCGGCGACGGGGTGGGGGGTTTCCTCTTGGGCGGCGAAGGGGTGAGCGGCCGCATGGGCTGGACGGGAGGCGTTGGCGCCGACGCAGGCATGGATCTGAGATCCTTAGAGCGGATGGCGGAGTCTGCGGGGCTGGAGCCCAGCACGGGGGAGGAGTGGTCGGGGGAGTTGGCGGCGGAGCAGGAGGAGGTCGGGTAAGAGGGAGTGGTGGAGACGGAGCTCCTCAGCCCACCACCGAATTTGGAGGCGGCGGCGGGAGCAGAGTCAGCTCTAGGGGAGGGGGAGTAGAACTCTTCTTCGTCAGAGGATCCACAGTTGGCAGGTTGAGGACGGGAGAGAGGGGGGAGGGGGTGGAGCTCGGGGGAGCCGAGCTTCGGGGAGGGAGGTGGGGGGCAGTGGCGGCGGGGAAGAGGAGGGGGGCAGTGGCGGCGAGGAGGAGAAAAGGGGA
The DNA here is from genome assembly GCA_029216955.1 of Iris pallida. Classification (NCBI taxonomy): domain Eukaryota; kingdom Viridiplantae; phylum Streptophyta; class Magnoliopsida; order Asparagales; family Iridaceae; genus Iris; species Iris pallida. Next base: position 1,732,992 of record JANAVB010029419.1, on the reverse strand, counting down.
GAGGAAGAAGAGTGAAGGGTATTTTCGTCCGATTTTTTTGGTCAAAGTTTCTGACCGTTAGTCCTAGACAGTTTCCGTCCAAAGTGGGGGCATTTCTTCATTAATGCAAAACTGTGGGGTGCACCCTTAATTTGGGTAATCAAAGTGGGGGGTAACTCAAAATTTCTCTTAAGTTATCTTTTTGTCCATAAGTAATGAAACATGTAAGTGTCAAAATTTTATTAAAAAATGTTAATTTGAGTTCTATATTAAGTATAATAGTGTAGATAGTGATATTCTACCTCTCGTCGCTCAAACAATATCTCATCACTCAAGCATAGATAAACATGTAATTAAAACAATATCTCATCACTCAAGCATAGATAAACATGTAGTGACGCATCTGGTTATTTAAGTCGAAGAATACCATCTGTATCTCCACAATCAACAATTTCTTTTTATTTTGCTTTTCCGCGGACTCGATTCGAGAACCTCCAGCCATCCAGACAGAAAGTGAATGTCTCCCCCCATCGCTAAGACCATCTCAAATCCTATTGTGAGTTAAAAAAAATACAATGTGAAGTTGGTTATCTAAATCTAGACAATGCACTTCACAATATCTTTGTCTCCACATCATCAATTGTGAATAGGAATATTTATAAAAGAAAATAAAAAAGTGGAGGAGTTGTTTAGAAGTTGGAAAAAATAATTTTTATTGTCTTCTCAATACTTTTGTATTGGAGAACGCTTTTTTATCTCATTATCTTGTGTGAATATCATCTTGTCACATGAAAAAGACATTGTCTTGTACCTCATACCACATAGGAATCACAATTAAAAACAAGACAATAGAGTTGGAGATGCTCTAAAAACAAGCAAAGATAAACACGCAGTGACACATCTCCATATTTAAGTCAAAGAATACAGCCTTCGTATCTCCGCCATCATATTTTCCCTCAATCATATTTCTGTAACCAGCAAAAATAAAATAGGCTTAACTATTAAGTCACAAATCTATCATACATAATAGCTATAATATTCACAAAATATTATTCTTAAATATTATTCTTCAGAAAATAAACCAAAAGGACCGACAGAATACATTGTAAGAGAAAACAAAATGGTATTTTTTTCCCTAGTCAACCACACTCAACAAATTGTTCAGTAAACCATGTCCACAACAATCCAATACGTAACAACCAACGGTCAACCATGTCCACAAAAAGAATAAGCTCATTATAAACGTCAATAGTTAGCACCATATTACCTATTAAGTGTTTTTGTTAGCACTTCATCCCCTGTGGTGCACTATCTTCCTCCTCGAACACTCGTACAAGTCTTCCCAACACGACTTAGCTAAATCGCTAAGAAAAATAAGAAGAGTGGAGCAACGATGGAACTCGTATGAATTTCTTTATTGACTTGGTGAATGCTTACAAGTTTTTAGGTGGTGAGGAACAAATATGACCTCCCCCTTTTATAATGGCTCATTGAACTTTACATGAAAACTTCTAGAAAGAATATTCCAGAGATTATTCTCTAGGGACATAAAAATAACTTTACGGGCCATCCAGAAGCGTCTTAGGCCATCTAGAATGATCTTGGGCCTTCCAGAGAAATCTACGGTCTTTTGGAGAGTTCCGCCATCTTCTGGAATATTCTAGAAGCTTTCCGAATAACCTTGGTCCGTGGAAAGGTTATGTAACTTGTCCTTGGACGGGGCGCAACATTTGGGGCGTTACATTTTCCCCCACCTAAGGCGTTGACGTCCTCGCCAACCATGCTCGCTAAGAAACGTCTGGATCTTGGCTTCAAACTGATGCAGCAAATCAGCACATTTCCAGCTAGACTCGCCGTACAGCATTCCCTTCCACTGGATTAGGTACTCCACATACGGGGACACGCCTCACCGACGAATGGTCCGCTTGTCCGGTATGGCTTCTACCTCATTCTCGTAGGACGTAGTCATGGTCGCCGTTGGACGCTTCGGAACTCCTCGCTAGGGATCCTCCAAGTCTTCATGGTACGGCTTCAGGCAACTGGCATGGAAGACTGGATGAATCTTCAGCTTTGCGATGAGCTCGAGCTTGTAGGCCACCTTGCATACTTCTTGAGCATAGGGAAGGGCCCTTCGTACTTCCGAATCAATCCTTTGTGCAATTTTCGGAACACCTTGAACTGTTGCGGTTGTAGCTTCACCATCACCACGTCCCCTTCCTTGTACGCGACCAGCCTTCGCCTCGCGTCAGCCCACATCTTCATCTTTCTCGCGGCCTTCTCCAGAAACGCTTTGGCAATGTCCGCCTTCGCCTTGAAGTCTGAAGTGAACTGCTTGGCCACGGGGCTTCTACTCGAGGACCCCGCACTCAGCGTGTGCGGGGCAAGTGGCTGTCGACCCATCACCAACTCGAATGGGCTGTAGAGCGACGAATCGCTCCATTGAAGGTTGTAGCAGAACTGAGCGACGTCGAGGTGATGCACCCAATCCCTCTGGTTGGCACTCACAAAGTGCAGCAAGTACTCATCGAGTAGCGAATTGATCCTCTCCATCTGTCCTCCGTCTGCGGGTGGAAGCTGGTCGAGAAGTACAAGTCCGTCCCAAGGATTTTGAACACTTCCGTCCAGAACTTTTTTGTGAAGCGGGGATCCTGATCGTTGACTATGTTCACCGGGATGCCCCAAAAATTCACCATGTGGCAGATGAACAATCGCACGGCCTCCTCTGCTATGCAGTCCGTTGAAGTAGCAATGAAGGTCACATACTTAGAGAATCGGTCCACCACCACGAGAATGGACCCAAGCGCCCCCACTTTCGGCAGGACAGAAATGAAGTCCATCGATATGCTCTCCCATGGCCTGCTCGACACAAGAAAAGGCTCCAGTAGGCCCCCGGGCTTCTGATGGTCCACCTTATCTTGTTGGCACACACGACAAGTACGCACATAGTCCTCCAAATCCTCGCGCGTGCGAGGCCAGTAATAGGCGGCCTCCAGCAGCGCCAAGGTCTGCTTTTGCCCCGGGTGTCCAGCCCACTTCGTTTCATGGCACTCCTTGAGCAGCTGTCTCCGCAAAGCCACTCCACTTGGGCACGACTACCCTATCGCCATTGGTATAGAGAAGTCCGTCTTTCAGCCAGAACCTTCTCATTTTTCCCTCCTTAACAAGCTTCACTATAGCCTGTGTCAACGGGTCCTCCATAATACCCACTCGAACACGGTCCAGAATATCCCCCTTGAGCAAGCAAACTGATTCGAGCTTGGACTTCCTGATAAGAGCATCGGCCACTTGATTTTTCTTGTCGGGTTTGTACCGCAACTCCATGTCAAACTCGGCTAGAAAATCTTGCCATCTCGCCTGCTTCAGAGATAGCTTCTTCTGGGACTGGAAGTAGCTCGTGGCAACATTGTCCGTCATGACCACAAACTTGGTACCGAGAAGGTATGCCGCCATGTCCTCAAGCTATGCACGGCCGCGGTCATCTCATTCTCTTACACCGTGTAGCGCCGCTCGATATCATTCAACTTGCGGCTCTCGAATGCGATAGGGTGCCCATCCTACACCAACACCCCATCGATGGCGAAGTCGGACGCGTCCGTACGCACTTCGAACGCCTTGGAGTAGTCCGATAGAGATAGGACCGGCTCCTCCGTCACAGCCCGCTTTAGTGCTTCGAATGCCTTCTCGTATCGGGGCGTCCAGCTCCATGCCCAATCCTTTCGTAGCAGATCGGTCAAAGGTGATGTGATGGCGGAATATCCTCGAATGAACCGCCGGTAGTAGTTTGCCAGGCCAAGGAATGATCGCAGCTCCGTCGGCCTGGCAGGAGCCTCCCACTCCCGTATGGACTGGACCTTGGTGCTGTCCATCCATATCTTGCCATGCCCGATCCAGTGCCCCAAGAACGATACTTCTTCTTGTACAAATGAGCACTTCTCCCGTTTGACAAATAGTTCGTTCTCCCTTAGCACTTGGAAGACGGTCTTCAAATGCTCAATGTGCTCCTCCATCGTATTTGAGTGCACGACGATATCGTCAAGATAGACCACGACGAACCGATCTAGGTAGGGATGAAAGAGCTTGATCATCAAAGAACAAAAAGTTGCAGGAGCATTTGTTAGACCAAAAGGCATAATCATAAACTCATATGCGCTATAACTCATGACGCATGTCGTCTTAGCCTCATCTCCCTCCCCAATCCTAACTTGATAATATCCCGAGCGTAGATCGAGTTTGGAGAAGTATCTTACGTCTCCCAATTGGTTGAACAAGTCTGCCACCAACGGGATATGATATTTGTTGTAGTGCCCCGACCCGTAAGATGCCTTATGATAGATGGTTGGTTTGATGAAGCCTTGTTAGACTTAGGATTTTACGAAGGATCGCTTTGAAGGTGTCACGCCCCCGAACCAGAATACTGGAGAACGGGAGAATGACTCAGCCAGCTACGTATTACGGGTAGATAAATACCGTATAATACGATCAATGCTGTCTAACCAGACGAGGGGGTGCATACTACATAAAGGTCTTACTATGGTCATTTCACATCTATTGTCTCAATCATTCTAACAAGAAACAGGAAAATAGAGAACATGTAAGAATAAGCAGTAAGGCGTCCCAAACGCTCAGTCAAAATGTCCTTTGAGATCTGGCTTTACAAAACATAGCCAGATGATATAGCAAGTATGCACAATTGTTATCAGCTGCAGTCTGACTTAATTACAATCATGCAAAGTAAGTACGAGACGATCCGACTAACATGCCGGTGCCAAACGGCTAAACATAAAGTAGATGACAAAACGAGCGGTGAAGTAAGGAAACCCACTCGAGTCCTCCTGCAATCATTTCCCTAGTATTGACCATCCTGGAGGTAGAAGTAAGCTGAGTCCTCGGGGACCGGCTCTAAATCTGGCCATGCAAAACCAGAGAGGTTAGACCTCTAATAGCAAGTACCACAAGGAAGGACGATATGAAGGACTAAACCAGTAAGTAAGAAAATATAATAATAGATCTTCGTCTCCCACTAGGATTCACATAACGTTACGACACTTCGAACCAACCTCCCAACCAAACAAGGACAGAAGTTGGCCCGTCATGTCCTGACATCCTGATCATCTCAGTTAGGCAACAGAGTAGATACAATACACAAACAAATCATCTTGAACGGCCAATCAATTCCTACGGCTAGCTATTGTGAGTCCCAAGTTATCCTGGAATTATGCAAAAATAGGGATTCCTCAGTTCTTACTATGTGCGAGCAAGGCTAGTCTATCCAGTCAATCAATTGCGCCAATCATGTAGTTAAACGAGTCCCAGCGGGACACCCGCCGTTATAGCATGTACAATAATATAAGCAGATACTGTTCCCTGTCCGTATGACAGATTTACAGTATCTGTGGGAACCAGCCGGCCCGTCGGGCACTTAATAGTCCCAAGGGGACTGCCATGTAAGAACTCGGGAATCCATTCTCTCCATGCCATTGTTATTTTATTTAACTTAATAGCCTCTACATTGAGTGAAGTTCCATGCCGTGGATCATGGTCGTTCAAATAAGTACTTTCGTACGGGGTACGATATGCGCAACTCTACAACGATACCCGTGCGGCTAGGTTGTAGGTTTTACATAGCGTGATGCAACAATCAAGTCTAACCACGGAGTAATCATGCCTTGACCATAAAGTACACATGCTATTTTTGTAAAATAGATAAATAAATAATTAAATAATAAATAATTACTTTGAAGCCTGCATGTGCCTGTATGCCAATATTCGGGATCGGCTAATCGAGTATAATAGTTCATTACATGAACGTGTCTCATTCATTCAATTCAATAAGACGACTAGCCAGTCTCTTAGTTCCAACTAGGAACGCATGATCAATTATTTAGTCTATGTCATAATCATTATCAATGGTGACAAGGCATGAAAGTCCATCAATATTACATGGGGTCGGGTCTATAACTCTCAGGGTTAAGTTCTAGTCATACTGGGTATCCATGGATCAATCAGGACACAAGGCGCATTTTACATAACAATCCATTTTAACAAATTAAACATATCATGATTTATCAAGAAATTCACGCAAAAAGGCGTAAGGATATAATAGAAGAATTATCATGCTACTATTAGATGAATAACTTATAAAGTAATAGAAACACCAAGGTCAGGAAGTCACGCTGACAAGTCTAGGCTAAGACCATAAGTCACGCAAGAAGTCTCTGCTAAGACCAACAAGTCACGCTAAGTCTAGCATGAAGGAGTGAGCGTAAAGGAGTACACTCTGGTAAGCGTGGGCGTGAAAAGCGAAGCATGACAAGTGATTCACGCACGCACGCTCAGCGTGAGGGTGAAAAGTCACGCACGCCAAAAGTCACGCACAATGTGATCGTAAAAAGTCACGCACGCAAGCTCAGGGACATGAGCGTGAAAAGTCACGCAAGCAGTACAAAGACAGGAGCGTGACTCAAAATTTATGCAGACAACGCGAGCGTGACTGAAAATACACGCACGCAAACGCGAGCGTGACTAAAAATACACGCACGCAAACGCGAGCGTGACTGAAATACACGCAAACACGTAAAGACGTGTGCGTGACTGGGCTGATGTTTTACGCGAGCACGTAAGAACGTGTGCGTACAACATCTCCCGAACTCGCCCTATGGAGCCTTGTTCCAGTGCCAGAGAAAATACACGCAATGTTGGGAGATCAAAAACCCATGACAACCGAGAATATAACAAATTAGATCTAGGAGAAACCAGCCACAGAAATCAAAAACGTTAAGAACTAATCTCTCTCAGAATCATGAGAGGAAGGGAAATGAACCACAAAAATGGTTCTCCAAGCAAGAAGCAAGATTGCACTTGCCTTCTCCTGCTGCTGGTAGGTGGTAGAGAGTAATGAGAGGAGGAAGAAGAAGTAATGGTGAGAATGGAGTAATGAGGAGAGAGAAAGAGATGGAAGCTTTAAATAGGAAGAGGTGGTAGGTGGGAGCTAGTGGGCCGGGTCGGATTTGGATTCATCAATGAACCCGAGAACCTAACCTAGGCCGAACCACACAAGTAAGACTAAAAGCAGGAAATAAAAGCAAGAAATAAAATGCAGATAATAAAATTGTAAGAAATTAATTAACATGAAAATTTAAAGAGCAGATAATTAATTAACATGAAAATTTAAGGGAATTTAAATACAGACTAATACATGATAAATACTAAATAACTACTCATGAGTTGTACATGTATAAAAATACGCATTCCGGGAACGGGGAGTGACATCTCTACCCACCTTAGAAAAATTCTGTCCTCGAAATTTCAAATCCAAGCAGGATAGAAATATCGGAGCTAAACTATTACAAGTAATTCTAGTGATCAAGCAGTCATTATTTTTTTTTACCATATCAAAAGCAAGTACTATATATATAAATTCATCAATCTACGATATCAAATAGTTCTACCCATAAAGCGATAAGCATGAAGAATCAGGGCAATCAAGGTATATAGAAAAAGATATACCTTGTGAGTCAAACAGGTATGGATACCGTGATCGGATATCATCCTCACGTTCCCACGTTGACTCTCCCAAGGAGTGATGACCCCAAGCAACACGAACAAGACTAATTGTTCGGTTCTTGAGTATCTTCTCTCTTCGGTCCAAAATAGACACAGGCTGTTCCTCGTAAGACAGGTTGGTACCAACAACCAGCTCAGAGTGATCGAGGACATGGCTTGGGTCCGATACATACCTACGTAACTGAGATACATGAAATACGTCATGCACCTCTCGTAACGAAGGTGGAAGGGATAAACGATAAGCAACATTGCCTTTCCTATCAAGAATAACAAAGGGTCCTACATATCGCGGACTCAACTTCCCGCGAACGCCAAATCTAATGACCCCACGGGTAGGTGAGATCCGCAAGAATACGTGGTCCCCAACAGAGAACTCTAACGGCCTACGATACTGGTCCGCCCAATGACGATGCCGATCCTGCGCAACTCGAAGTCGCTCTCTAATTCCTTTAACCACTTCAACCGTCTGAACAATCATTTCCGGGCCTAACATCTTCCTCTCCCCGATATCATCCCATGCTAGTGGTGACCTACACTTCTTACCATATAGTGCTTCAAATGGCGCCATCTGGATACTGACTTGATAACTATTGTTGTATGAGAACTCGACCAAGTGTAGGTGACTCTCCCAAGACCCTCCAAAATCTAGAGTGCAAGCCCGCAACATATCTTCTAAAGTCTGAATCGTTCTTTCTGATTGCCCATCCGTCTACGGATGGTAGGCCGTGCTAAATCTTAACTTGGTACCAAGACTAAGATGTAAGCTCTTCTAGAAATGTGATGTAAAGCGGGTATCTCGATCTGACACAATACTGACAGGGACTCCATGCTGTCTGACTATCTGTTGCATATATAACTCTGCCAACTTTTCTGTAGATTGCCCTACTCTGAAAAGGAGAAAGTGTGCTACCTTCGTAAGTCGATCCACTATTACCCAAATAGCGTCCTTACCACTTGGTGATCTCGGTAAACCGGTCACAAAGTCCATCGTAATATGCTCCCATTTCCACTCCGGGATAGAAAGCGGTTACAATAACCCAGCTGGCCTCTACTGTTCTGCCTTCACTTGCTGACATACCAAGCAACGGGAAACAAATCTAGCTATCTCCCTCTTCATCCCGTTCCACTAGAAATGCTGCTTGATATCTTGGTACATCTTGGTCCCTCCAAGGTGAATAGAATACTGAGAACTGTGAGCTTCTGTCATAACCTCCTGTCTGATATCTCCACTAGGCACATATAGACGCGATCCAAACCTAAGTGTACCATCTTCATGAATTATCATCTCCTTCCTGAGTCCTGACTCACATTCTGCCCTAAGCTTCTGAATCCTTGGGTCTTGTGCCTGAGCTGTCTTGATCCTGTCTACCAAGTCGGATTGAACTTGTAGATTCGTTAGAACTCCTATATCACTAGGAAGTATAACTTCGATGCCCATCTCCTGAAGGTCTTCTAAGATATGCCTCTGCATTGTCAACATAAATGCGCTGCCTCTCCTGCTGAGAGCGTCTGCCACTACATTCGTCTTGCCTGGATGGTACTGAAGCTCCACATCATAATCCTTGATCAACTCCAACCATCTTCTCTGCCTCATGTTTAGTTCCTTTTGAGTAAAGATGTACTTCAGACTTTTATGGTCTGTGTACATCTCCACCCGGTCACCATATAGGTAATGCCTCTATAGCTTCAGAGCAAACACTACGGCCGCTAACTCCAAATCATGAGTTGGATAATTTTTGTCGTGGTCCTGAAGCTGCCTAGATGCATATGCTATCACCTTCCCATGCTGCATAAGGACACATCCAAGTCCCTTACCTGACGCATCATAATATACTGTAAAACCTTCGGGTCCAACTGGCAATGTAAGAATAGGTGCTGATATCAATTTCTGCTTCAAAATCTCAAATGATGCCTGATATTCTGCCGACCAAACGAATGGTACGTCCTTCCGGGTCAAGCGGGTCATGGGTGCTGAAAGCCTTGCAAAGTCTGACACAAACCTTCTGTAATATCCTGCTAATCCCAAGAAACTCCGTACATCTGCTACGGTCTTGGGTACTGGCCAACTCTCTACTGCTTCTACCTTCTTGGGATCTACTGCTACTCCAGCTCCTGATATGATATGACCCAAAAATGAAATATGATCCGACCAAAACTCACACTTGCTGAGCTTGGCATACAACTGGTTCTCTCTCAGAACCTGTAACACTTTCCTGAGGTGGTCTTCATGCTCCTCTTCACTAGCAGAGTATACGAGAATGTCGTCAAGAAACACAACAACAAACTGGTCTAAATATGGCATAAAGATACGATTCATCAAATCCATGAATATTGCTGGAGCATTGGTCAAACCAAACGGCATTACTAAGAACTCATAATGTCCATACTTCGACCTGAATGCTGTCTTGGAAATATCTTCCTTCCGAACCCTCACCTGATGGTATCCTGAACGAAGATCTATCTTGGAGAAAACTCTAGCCTTGCTCAACTGGTCAAATAAGTCGTCGATCCTGGGTAATGGGTACTTGTTCTTCACTGTTGCCGCGTTAAGCTTCCTGTAGTTAATGCATAATTTGGATGACCCATCCTTCTTTCCCACAAGTACCACTGGTGCTGCCCATGGTGATACACTAGCTTCGATAAACTTCTTCTCCTTCAGTTCCTCAATATGCTGATATACCTTGGCCTGCTCTGAATCCGCTATTCTGTAAACCCGATCTGATATCGGTTTAGTTCCTGGTGCCAATTCTATGCTGAACTCAATATCTCTAACTGGTGGTAGACCTGGAAGTTTTTCGGGAAATATATCTAGAAATTCTTCAACTACCTTCGGAATCTGAACTTCCTCCATTGCCGTTACTACTTTCTGCTCTGGTTGAGTTGCCTCTGATCTGGCTAAGGTGAATCTCTTCATGCCTGGAATATCAAAAGATACACTCCCTCTACGACAATCTATTGTCGCATGACTATCTTTCAGCCAGTCCATGCCTAAGATAACGTCGAAATTTCCGACAGGAAATTCTATCAACTGGGCAGGTAAGGAATGCCCGCAAACTACGACGCTACACGCTAGAATAACTCTACTAACTCCTACGAGCCCATTGCCAGTGAGTATATTCAACCTCCCTGACAATGCCTCGAACTCCATTCCTAGCCGTGTTATAAATTGTACAGATATAAATGAATGGGATGCTCCCGAATCAAACAATGCTACTGCGGGATATGAGGCGACGAGAATATTACCTGCCACAACATCTTCCGATGCCAATGCCTCCTCCAATGACAGAGTGAATGCCTGCCCTCGACCTCCTTGCTGGTTTCCATACTGCGGCCTAACCTGATGCTGCTGCTGGCCTCTTCCTTGATGATGCTGGGGTGGTCTATGCTGGTGTTGCTGTATCGGCGGTCCCTGCTGCCGAAACATCTGAGCCTACGGACGCTGTGCCAACGGCCTTACTGCCACTGCTGGTCCTCGATACTGGCCTGCCCCTGGTGCTGGCAGAGCAGGAAACTGCTGCCCTGGTCCTCCTGACCTCGAATTCATGGGACATATGGTAACCCGATGGTCTGGATTTCCACATATCAGACATAGTCCATTCAATGTCCGACACACATCTCTAGCGTATTCCATCTTCCCACAATAAGTGCAGCCTACCGGGGGTTGCTGGTTCTTCCTCTGTTGCTGTTGCTGCTGCCTGGGTGGTGCTGGTCCTCGTATCGCCACATCGTGGATACGAACGCCAGTGGATGGTGCTGTTGTTCGGGGCGCGGCTCTCCCTCCTTCTTCAATCTGACTGTGGGATCTCTTCTGACCCCCAGTCCTCACCGCAAGCCTCTGAATGGTGATTTTATGCCTTCGAGTCGCCGTCAATACTTCGTCGAAAGTTTGGTAATTGTGCCCCTCGATCAATTACAAGAGTTCAAGATAAAACCCTTGCTGAAACCTCATAGCCCTCTGGCTCTCTGTTGCTACCATCTCTGGGGCAAATCTACTCAATCTGCAGAATTCCGCTGCATAAGCATCTACAGTCTTGCCAGCCTGCCTGAGGCTGATAAACTTCTGCTATAACTCAAACTGCGCCACAACTCTATAGTACTTGGTCTTGAATCTTGTAGTGAAATCGTTCCAAGCCACAGGACGTCTGATGCCCACTTCCTCTGATTCCCACCAATCATGTACGAGATCCTGAAGTAGTAACTTCACCAGATCCACACGTTCTTCTGTCGGTACCTTAGCTGCTATCAGAATAGCCTCCATATCCTTAAGCCATGCATCTGCTGATATGGCATCCTCCGTGCCCTCAAAACGACGGGGGTTGTACTTGCAAAACCTGGCTGATGCTCCTGAATCTGGCCTTGCCCCTCTTTCCAATGCTGTCTGCAATCCTTGGTTGAGTAGCACATTCTGCTCTTGTAGCTGAGTGTGCATGCGTTGCTGGGCCAACATCTAATGTTGCTGAGTAGCCATCATTCTTCTCATGATCTCCAGAAGGGCTGGTATGTCCACTTGGGTAGGTGGAACTGTGGGTGGTGGTGGAATGTCCGGATACTGCGATCCAGCTGCTGGTTCCACTATCACTTCTTCCTGGGTAGCCTCTTGAGTTAGTACCGGCCCTTGTTGCTGACCAATAAGGTCAGGTTGTCCATGTTGCTCTTGTTGCTGTTGTCCAGTTCTGGCAGATACGGACGAAGTGCCCCTAAGAAAAGGGACAAGAGAACAATCAAACGACCGGACATGAAGGATCAATGAAGTCAAAGGATATCGGAATGTCAAGCAAGAGTTGAGAATAACGAATCAGGAGATCAAGGGGAAACATGTGTGATTGAGACATCCTATAAATCAAAATACCCCATAAGTCTGAAATCAGACCTGCATGGGCCACCACTAAAACCTTGTCACGCCCCAGAACCAGAATACTGGAGAGCGGAGGAATGACTCAGCCAGCTACGTATTACGGGTAGATAAATACCGTATAATACGATCAATGCTGTCTAACCAGACGAGGGGGTGCATACTACATAAAGGTCTTACTATGGTCATTTCACATCTATTGTCTCAATCATTCTAACAAGAAACAGGAAAATAGAGAACATGTAAGAATAAGCAGTAAAGCGTCCCAAACGCTCAGTCAAAATGTCCTTTAAGATCTGGCTTTACAAAACATAGCCAGATGATATAGCAAGTATGCACAATTGTTATCAGCTGCAGTCTGACTTAATTACAATCATGCAAAGTAAGTACGAGACGATCCGACTAACATGTCGGTGCCAAACGGCTAAGCATAAAGTAGATGACAAAACGAGCGGTGAAGTAAGGAAACCCACTCGAGTCCTCCTGCAATCATTCCCCTAGTATTGACCATCCTGGAGGTGGAAGTAAGCTGAGTCCTCGGTGACCGGCTCTAAATCTGGCCATGCAAAACCAGAGAGGTTAGACCTCTAATAGCAAGTACCACAAGGAAGGACGATATGAAGGACTAAACCAGTAAGTAAGAAAATGTAATAATAGATCTCTGCCTCCCACTAGGATTCACATAACGTCACGGCACTTCGAACCAACCTCCCAACCAAACAAGGACAGAAGTTAGCCCGTCATGTCCTGATATCCTGATCATCTCAGATAGGCAACAGAGTAGATACAGTACACAAACAAATCATCTTGAACGGCCAATCAATTCCTACGGCTAGCTATTGTGAGTCCCAAGTTATCCTAGAATTATGCAAAAATAGGGATTCCTCAGTTCTTACTATGTGCGAGCAAGGCTAGTCTATCCAGTCAATCAATTACGCCAATCATGTAGTTAGACGAGTCCCAGCAGGACGCCCGCCGTTATAGCATGTACAATAATATAAGCAGATACAGTTCCCTGCTCGTGTGACAGATTTACAGTATCTGTGGGAGCCAGCCGGTCCGTCGGGCACTTAATAGTCCCTAGGGGGCTGCCATGTAAGAACTCGGAAATCCATTCTCTCCATGCCATTGTTATTTTATTTAACTTAATAGCCTCTACGTTGAGTGAAGTTCCATGCCGTGGATCATGGTCGTTCAAATGAGTACTTTCGTACGGGGTACGATATGCGCAACTCTACAACGATACCCGTGCGGCTAGGTTGTAGGTTTTAAATAGCGTGATGCAACAATCAAGTCTAACCACGGAGTAATCATGCCTTGACCATAAAGTACACATGCTGTTTTTGTAAAATAGATAATTAAATAATTAAATAATAAATAATTACTTTGAAGCCTGCATGTGCCTGTATGCCAATATTCGGGATCGGCTAATCGAGTATAATAGTTCATTACACGAACATGTCTCATTCATTCAATTCAATAAGACGACTAGCCAGTCTCTTAGTTCCAACTAAGAACGCATGATCAATTATGTAGTCCATGTCATAATCATTATCAATGGTGATAAGGCATGAAAGTCCATCAATATTACATGGGGTCGGGTCTATAACTCTCAGGGTTAAGTTCTAGTCATACTGGGTATCCATGGATCAATCAGGACACAAGACGCATTTTACATAACAATCCATTTTAACAAATTAAACATATCTTGATTTATCAAGAAATTCACGCAAAAAGGCGTAAGGATATAATAGAAGAATTATCATGCTACTATTAGATGAATAACTTATAAAGTAATAGAAACACCAAGGTCAGGAAGTCACGCTGACAAGTCTAGGCTAAGACCATAAGTCACGCAAGAAGTATCTCCTAAGACCAACAAGTCACACTAAGTCTAGCATGAAGGAGTGAGCGTAAAGGAGTACACTCTGGTAAGCGTGGGCGTGAAAAGTGAAGCATGACAAGTGATTCACGCACGCACGCTCAGCGTGAGGGTGAAAAGTCATGCACGCCAAAAGTCATGCACAATGTGATCATGAAAAGTCACGCACGCAAGCTCAGGGACATGAGCGTGAAAAGTCACGCACGCAGTACAAAGACAGGAGCGTGACTCAAAATTTACGCAGACAACGCGAGCGTGACTGAAAATACACGCACGCAAATGCGAGCGTGACTAAAAATATACGCACGCAAACGCGAGCGTGACTGAAATACACGCAAATACGTAAAGATGTGTGCATGACTGGGCTGATCTTTTACACGAGCACGTAAGAACGTGTGCGTACAACATCTCCCGAACTCGTCCTATGGAGCCTTGTTCTAGTGCCAGAGAAAATACACGCAAAGTTGGGAGATCAAAAACCCATGACAACCGAGAATATAACAAATTAGATCTAGGAGAAACCAGCCACAGAAATCAAAAACGTTAAGAACTAATCTCTCTCAGAATCATGAGAAGAAGGGAAATGAACCACAAAAATGGTTCTCCAAGCAAGAAGCAAGATTGCACTTGCCTCCTCCTGCTGCTGGTAGGTGGTGGAGAGTAATGAGAGGAAGAAGAAGAAGTAATGGTGAGAATGGAGTAATGAGGAGAGAGAAAGAGATGGAAGCTTTAAATAGGAAGGGGTGGTAGGTGGGAGCTAGTGGGCCGGGTCGGATTCGGATTCATCAATGAACCTGAGAACCTAACCTAGTCCGAACCACACAAGTAAGACTAAAAGCAGGAAATAAAAGCAAGAAATAAAATACAGATAATAAAATTGTAAGAAATTAGTTAACATAAAAATTTAAAGAGCAGATAATTAATTAACATAAAAATTTAAGGGAATTTAAATACAGACTAATACATGATAAATACTAAATAACTACTCATGAGTTGTACATGTATAAAAATACGTATTCCGGGAACGGGGAGTGACAGAAGGGTAGGCGATCGTGGCGGGAATCGTCTTATAAAAGTGAGTAGTGTTGAACCCTTCGAAGATCCTTTAGCTTCACGCTTAAAATAAAGGATAGTATGCTATGTTTGTTTGTTGAGTTGCTGAATAACACCTTGTATGAAAGATAATTAGTCACATGACCCAGAAACTATTGCGAATCATTTTATGAATTCTGTGCTTCGAATCATTTCAATGAATTATATGCTTGTATGTTTTGCAATGAAATACATGACAGGTGAAGGAAAAGTCTCAAATACTTGGGCAGTGAGTATGTCGAGCCTCAGCTCGATGAACGTATGCTAAACAGATGCTAAGTCCCAAGAATTGGATGGTGAGTACGTTGAGTTGGTTGGAAAGATGTATGGTATCTGTAAAACTCCTAAATTTCTACTATATTTTTTATTAAATTTGGTACTGATTTAAAATTTTGTATTGTACGTCGCGTAGTCGTATTGTACGTCGCGCACGAATTTTTTTTTTTTTTTTTGCTCGTCGAGTGCGAATATGTGCGAGCGTACATATTTTAGAAAAATATTTTTTCTATTTTATTATACACTTTCAAAATATTATATATAATTATTATTCTTGCTATAAAAAGCCTTTGGTTTTTTTTTTCCAGTTATTAATCATAAATAATATTTTATTGTATACTAGGAAAAGCATAATCATGTATACATTATTTTGTTATTTTGTGCTTACATATATATTTCATAAATATTTTATTAAGTTTATTTCTAACTAATAGTGTATTTTTAAAATTATTATTATAGCATTTTTAGAAAACATATTTTGAAATTATTGTACCAATTTAAATCTTGATTTGATTTATGGATATGTTTTAAATAGTAAATTAATATCTATATTTGGAATTTGATTTATCTTAATTAATTTTAAAATAAAAGATAGAATTTAATTAGATTTAAATTGCATTTGATTTGGATTTGGATTTATTGAATTAAATTAAATTATAGATTGAATTATCTATTTTGGGATTTAAACTACTCCTAATTCTTATCTAATTGGAAATTCCCACATCCTATAAATAGGCAGGTACTCATCCATTATTTTTTTCACAAGCCAATTATTCCACATATATTTCCATAACCAAACTTGCGTGCATCGTGTCCGTGTTCCACCATCCATAATCTTATTCCATTTTTACAATTACATCAATTTTCTCGTGTCGGACACATCTCTGACACGACTTCGGCTCCACCCGTGTCTCGCAGGACACAATTCCCAAATCCCTAAAACCCTAACCCTAACCCAAACCCTAATTTGGTCGGAACCACGACCAACTACCTGTCGACGACCCTCGTGACTCGCAGCTTCCTTCCAGCCCCATCTCCGATCAGGAGCCAGCCGCCACGACTCCCCGACCGACCCTTCCTGTCGTCTCCTCCACCATGGAGCACCTGCGGCCAGACCCGCAACCTTCTTCTCCTCGACCACTAGAACCGTTGACCCCGTACTAACCCGACTTCATGCCACCTCCTTACTACCCCCACAAAACCAACAGCACACCTACGGCCGACCAAACTCTCCCCGCCGGTGTCACTGCCGATAAACCCAGGTCCACCGTCACCTTGCTCCTCTCTCCATCGCCACCGTCACACCCAAACACCACCCCCATCGACCGGCCGAGCCCCAGTCCTAGAGCCAATAGCCCCGACCCACCGGAGCTCCCCCGGCCAACCTGTCAACCGCCACTGTCACCCCCAAATTTCATGAACAGGAGTATTTTGGTAATTTTCCACTTTAATTTCTTTTTGAAATTATTTATTTATTTATAGTATTATTTTGGGGTTGTTTGAGTCGGGTTCGTATTTCAACTCATTCCGACTTGTATCGGGGACCCGGGGTAGTGTTGACCCTAGTGGGCCCGCACACTAGTTAGCCATAGCCCACATGTTAGTTATTTTAGTTAGTGAATCGGCTAATTTATTTTGGTTAGGATTATTTGGATTAGTTTTTTTGGAATGACCAAACTAGCTCCGACTTAACCCCTTTGTAATATATTAGCAAATAGATTAGTGTAGGGGCTTTTTTGACTTTTCCTAATAGGACAAAAGTCCCCTCTTGGCCGGCCACTTCATGTGGATAGGCTTAGCCACATTCATCATTGTCCCTCTTTCATTCTCTCTCTTGTTCTTCTCCAAATTAGCTAGAGAGCAATCCCTAATCATTCCTCCACCAAATCCTTCCATTTCTCCACCAAATCTTCTTCTTCCCTTCTACATTCTAGCCAAGGAAGGAGCTACCCAAGTTTGAAGAGATTCGGAGCTCGTTCGTGTCTGTTTGGGATTCCTACGTGTCGGTGACGTATCGGGAGGCTTTTTCTTCGATCCGAGTCACCGAAAGGTATAAATCCCTTTCTCTTTCCCATTTTCTCATGCATTAGGATAATTTTGACCCATAGGAATAACCCCCATAGTTGTGTCCCCTTTTGTGTCTATTTCGTGTCCATTTGGACACTTGTAGAGGTGTCCTATGTGTAGGATCGTGTCCTAATGGGAAAATCCCCTATTTGGACACATGTGGATTATTTGTGTATTGATTTATTGTTGTTCTAACTTTCCAGATTTTCTATGTGTTTAGGAATGCGTTTTCCTATGTATCATATTGCATCATATTATCTAATATATATATATATATATATATATATATATATATATATATATATATATATATATATATATATATATATATATATATATATATATATGGTGGCTTATATATATATGTATATATACTATGATATGTTAGTGTGACATTTTGTGTTTGGATGGGGGCACCTATAGGTTCGGCCAAGTGATGGAATGGGTGGGTGTTTGTGTTGTGTGTTGGAGAGTGTAGGAGAGGTGTTTGAGGGAATGCTTGAGATTGGTGTGTGTAATATGTTAGAATAGAAGAGTTAAGAAGAGTGGTGTAGTGGTGTTTAAGTGTGGAGTTAGAGAGGGGATGTGGAGAGTGGTGGGTGTGTTAGAAAGGGATGGGGGAAACCACCTGGTCTTGCTGTCCTAACAGCAGTACTTTCAGCCCATATAACTGCCCCAAATGACAGCCCCTTAGACCCAATGACAGTTCCCAACAGTCCAAGAATTTCTCCACTTAACAGCAGCTATAAAAGTCCCATGTACACCCCTGTTTAACCCCTAATTTGCTGTGTGAAGCCCCGCTCCCGTAGAAGCGATCGTCCTCGCTAAGGCGTGATGCCGCACGAGCCTAGATTGCGCTCGTGCAAGGCAATTCCATAACGGCCGATTGCATCGGCGGCGACGGGGTCGTCGCACAGAAGTCCCAAGCCGAAATATTGAATTTAACAACGGAATTTAAGAACAAGTAACACATGAACACAAGTCATTCAAAAGGTTCTCTTTATTGATATTGAATACAAGATTACATTTGTAGGCGCAAGGCCAATTTACAATGTCTCTCGTGCTCACTTTTCTCTCATTTACAAGTCACTCTGCTCTCTCTCATCTCTCGATACGATACTTGAATCCAGCGGAAGCTTCGGAGGGCGATGTCCATACATTATGTCCTGTATAAGTCTTCGAATCCATGCGGCCGCACGCTTCGAATCGCCAAGGAATTCTGTGCCTTGACGCATCCAAGCGAGCTCCGCGCCACGAGCTTCTACCTGTGCCTGCACATGAAACACTGTATGGGTGTCAGTACCACTGTACTGGTGGAGTGAGCTTCTCATCCACCCATACAAAACCTACACGTTTCATTTACTTTGTGCAACATAAACCCTTTTTCGATTGTCTTTCTATTCTTGCCTTAGGATCACTTTAGGACCGGCGTCTTAGCACAACTTGTGTATCAGAACCATCCCATGCTTGCAATGTCAACGTTAACTCATACTTTGTCGCTAGACCACTTCTTGTTCCAACAACGTTAACCTATCAAGTCGTGTTCGCCTTACGGCCATAATCAGAGACGCAACTACACGAAGGACTCCATTTCCTTGCCTCTAGACCTTTCTCGTGCTTGCATTGTCGACGCACCGACTTATACTTATCTTTCGTGCCAAACTCTGGGACGTAACGACTCGGTCGTGCCATAACTCGATTCGTGCTTCAATATCTCCGAGGCAGTGCCTCCTTGCTTAGTCTCGCCTACACATGTGTTGTGACAATGCGGCCGTGCCTCATATTTCGAGGCCGTGCCCAATAACTCAACGTAACTTCACACAACTAGCCCTACGGCCCTTCTCGACTTAACTCGCGACAGCTCAAGCCTAACTCATGCAACTCTATGCCAACAACTTAATACTCGACGCCACATCTCGTGCCGAAACACGTCGCCTTCGCTGTAGCCAAATATTAGGCTCAGACATTGTGTCTTTTTAACTCATACATATTCAACTCAATCCAAAGGCGCCTACGCGGATTGCCGCCCGTGCCGACACATCTATATGAATGGTCACTGGCCTGTCCAGCCATATTGGACATAAAACTTACCATGTCAGTTGTTAATAATTTATATTAAGTGTTTGTTATGGGATTGGCCTAACCAGCCGCCTTGGACGTAGCCTGGCAGTACGGGACCCTTTCAACGCAGGTAGCGAGCCCCGATAAAAGTTCCCGTCTTACCGATCGCCTTACCAGCGTTGCCTATTACCCAGCTCGGCTACAACCAGTTTCTTCCTAGGCCGAGACGGTCCCGTGGCCCCGGAATTCCGTTCGAAGAAACCACTCCTTGTCGACAAGTTGTCCAAGTTCATAAGGGTTTACATGGTGTATTTTAGGATACCGTTGGGGCTTGTTATGTGATCAATTCATTTACTTGGTTGTTTTACTCTTTCCACTTTTTGTACTTCCTTTGCAAAGCCCCTAACCAGGGTTGCCTCGGCGACTGAACTACAGTCCCGACATATTTCCTCTCGGCGACTAACCATCGCTTAGACATAACATTCTTTGAACACAGGGAACGGTTACTGCATAGCCTTCCAACTTAACTTGAACATAACGTGTTTCCATAAGTATCGACCGACCGTGGCTAACTTTCCACTGAACCAACCGTGGCTCATGCCTCTAAATCGACTCGTGTTCTATGCAACGCTGTCGCCCAAGTCATACTTCATATGACGGGCCTTGGGGTCGTGGGACTATTTATCTTGACAATCGCAGAATGAGCGGGACAGCACGTAGAATAACTTAGGTCGACCGGCATAACTTTTGCCTAACTCACTCAAGCCTACAACTTAACCCAAGGGACGAGCAAAGGCTACGCCAAGCCTTGCGGGACAGGACCGTGCATGCTTTAGCAAGCATTTGTGCGGACTATGCCTATGACTTAGGCTAACTCTCAACTTTTGCACCGAAGACCAACTTTCCTTCTCCCAAGCCACGGGACGAAGGACCGAGTGTCATTTTCAAAGCACGCCATGCACCAACTCTAAGCCGACCGTGGGACGTTTTCCATGTTCTAACTCATTTTGACCCGTCGGGATTATTCCCTTAGCTATGTGGATGCGTAGCTTTTATTATCAAGCCTAACTTGTGCAAGTTGAAAACACGATTTATTATGTGAAGGCAGAGATGAGGAGAGTTCACCGAAACTACCCCACCTGAGCGATGTCTCTGAGCAAGCCGTTGCAAGGCTAAGGCCGAACGCCGTCGGCGTTTCGATTCCTCCGATTAACTTTGCGGGACGGGGCACTACAACATACACCACTCAGAACAAGTCTCGTCCTCGAGACTTTCCTGAGGGCAAGTCATCCTACCATTTCTATGGCCAAGACTTAATTGTACACATTTCGCTTACGCGTTTCCTCGATTCCGAGCCACGCCCGCACGACTATCAATCTTTCCGTTAACATAATTTCAAGATCTCGACTCACTCCCATCTTTCAAGCCTTGCTTGAACTCGTCGCATCATTTGGCTGGATCGTGCACGCATTCCAAGCGTCCCCAAAATACATGCATTCAGCCAAGCCGCATGATAGAAAATTTGTCATTCTCACTCGAGTCGCATCGTGCACATACCCAGGCGTCCCTGAAATATATGCATGTCAGCCGAGCCTCGTGAGCAGGGTTTCCTACATTCGTGATTCATGCTATCCATTCAAACCAATCCTCAAGATCAATTCTTCGATTGATAACTCTGCAACAGGGGCGTTTCGCCTAACCGCTAGGCCAATCTTTACGAGGCTAAGTCAATATCAGGATTGGAATCATAGTTCCCAAACAATAATGCCAACACTGACCCCAATCCTAGGGTCAAACCAAAGTCGATCATACGGGGTCTTCTACCCAAGATCGCGTCACTCAAATTTCTAAACATCGAGCACGATCACCTAATTCGTATTACGGCACGCGTTGCGTATCTTCAAATCCCTTCAATTCACCAATTCTAACCAATTCATGTATTCGATCACGAGGTCGTCTCGCTCGACAATATGTTGCGCCCCAATCTCACGCGAGTCTGATAATCCGCGGTGGTTCATGAATCACCATGCAACGCTCCCACGGAATAATCATTCTCATCGGGGCGTAACTCTTGTTTGAGTTTAGACTTATTCATTCTCGATATGCGGATTGGACCTATTCAATCCTCAAGTTCAATCGGCAAGCACACCAATTCAATCTCGAGTCTATCTTCGCGTCAAACCACAAGTCGAAGCACAAATTGTCGCACCGTGCAAGTTCGACCACTCTCGCTGTATGAATCACCATACCAGCGCTCACACAGAGTGATCGACCTAATCGGCGTAACGCATGTACGAGGCTGGAGTAGCGCATGCATAAGACAAGAACGTCAACATTGTGGTTATCGACAAAGCAAATCCAAACATTCCAGTTTTCATCCAAGCCAAGTTCGATCGTCATTCACTCAACTTAGAAAATCCTCGAGCCAAGTCTATCTTTTCTTCGATATATTTTTAACATTTCAAGTATAGCGTCCAACGGAACAATGACATTTGCACGACCGTCATTTGCCGAGTCAGAGTACCCCCGAGTTATCGCATATCGATCTTTGATACGCCTCAATACCATCGACGACATGCGTAACCTGACGATCTTCCTTTGCAACCAATTTCGAGTCGTGCGACTAATGCTATTGTCCGAGTTGGATATTCCACAATTTTCTCGATATTCAAGATCAAGTTCGATCGCTATTCCTCAAGCTCGTTTCAAGATCGTTGTTCAAAACTCAAGTCATATTTCATTTGTATCAATTCCAATATCGCATGTGCGATCCTCTAAGTTTCCTCGATCAAGACCATTCATTTTCATCCAACGTTCTGAATCATTTTCTACTCGCGTTGCTCATTCACAAGTTGTCCGAACGAGATGCTCGTTCAGGACATTCGAAGTCACGACCAACTAAGCGTGACGCGTTCTAAGGCTTTGCGCGATCGCATCGCCTCGCCGACATACTCAAAATCCTCAATATTCACTCGAACAATTTCCAAGACGAACCATACACCACTCGGATTCGAGCCACTCGACTAGTCGTCGACACTCATTCTTATTCTTCTCCGAACCTATCGCATACACCACTCGGATTCAAGCCATAAGTTCTAGTCCTCAATCACATTGGCGTCATTCGCTAAGACATCCTTCAGATTCGTTCGACGAATCACTAGCGTAGTCGCTCGCGTCGTACCGACGCACAAAGTCGTTCGCACTATATCTCGATATCCAAGTCAATCCTTCGTGTACGCCTAAGCGTTAACTCGATAGCGTTCCTATCGGTAGACACTCTAAGTGCATCTCCGTTCCCGACCGAATGATACTTAATATCGCTCGCGACTCGTTTGCACCAAAAGGTCGAGGTGCGCGACACGAAACACAACTTAGCCAAAAGGCCGTATGCATAGCCATCCTGTACGGACTTTTATTCGAGTTTGCATGCTCAATTGCTAGGGTCGACGTTGGACTAATTAGGCATGCACGTGACTTGCTTAAGGTCAACGTAGGACTATTCGGGCACACGTACGACTTTGCTAACATTAGCATACACTTTCTATCGAGTCAAGATTGCAACGTTCGGCACAAAGGCCTTATCGACGCATCTGGCAACATCCTACCGATGCGTTAGATTGAACGCTTGTACGAGCTTTCGAAAATATTTAGACTTATTGTATGGACATGCCGAGGAACATTTGAGAGAGAGCGCACCAACGATAACAACTTACGGAAGCAATAGAGTCTTGCGAAAGCATCGAAGTTAAAGAATTCAATCGGTAGTCCAAGGACGTAAAGCCGTGCTCTGATACCACTATGTCAAGCCCCGCTCCCGTAGAAGCGATCGTCCTCGCTAAGGCGTGATGCCGCACGAGCCTAGATTGCGCTCGTGCAAGGCAATTCCATAACGGCCGATTGCATCGGCGGCGACGGGGTCGTCGCACAGAAGTCCCAAGCAGAAATATTGAATCATACAACGGAATTTAAGAACAAGTAACACATGAACACAAGTCATTCAAAAGGTTCTCTTTATTGATATTGAATACAAGATTACATTTGTAGGCGCAAGGCCAATTTACAATGTCTCTCGTGCTCACTTTTCTCTCATTTACAAGTCACTCTGCTCTCTCTCATCTCTCGATACGATACTTGAATCCAGCGGAAGCTTCGGAGGGCGATGTCCATACATTATGTCCTGTATAAGTCTTCGAATCCATGCGGCCGCACGCTTCGAATCGCCAAGGAACTCCGTGCCTCGACGCATCCAAGCGAGCTCTGCGCCACGAGCTTCTACCTGTGCCTGCACATGAAACACTGTGTGGGTGTCAGTACCACTGTACTGGTGGAGTGAGCTTCTCGCCCACCCATACAAAACCTACACGTTTCATTTACTTTGTGCAACATAAACCCTTTTTCGATTGTCTTTCTATTCTTGCCTTAGGATCAGTTTTAGGACCGACGCCTTAGCGCAACTTGTGTATCAGAACCATCCCATGCTTGCAATGTCAACGTTAACTCATACTTTGTCGCTAGACCACTTCTTGTGCCAACAACGTTAACCTATCAAGTCGTGTTCGCCTTACGGCCATAATCAGAGACGCAACTACACGAAGGACTCCATTTCCTTGCCTCTAGACCTTTCTCGTGCTTGCATTGTCGACGCACCGACTTATACTTATCTTTCGTGCCAAACTCTGGGACGTAACGACTCGGTCGTGCCATAACTCGATTCGTGCTTCAATATCTCCGAGGCAGTGCCTCCTTGCTTAGTCTCGCCTACACATGTGTTGTGACAACGTGACCGTGCCTCATATTTCGAGGCCGTGCCCAATAACTCAATGTAACTTCACACAACTAGCCCTACGGCCCTTCTCGACTTAACTCGCGACAGCTCAAGCCTAACTCATGCAACTCTATGCCAACAACTTAATACTCGACGCCACATCTCGTGCCGAAACACGTCGCCTTTGCTGTAGCCAAATCTTAGGCTCAGACAATGTGTCTTTTTAACTCATACATATTCAACTCAATCCAAAGGCGCCTACACGGATTGCCGCCCGTGCCGACACATCTATATGAATGGTCACTGGCCTGTCCAGCCATATTGGACATAAAACTTACCATGTCAGTTGTTAATAATTTATATTAAGTGTTTGTTATGGGATTGGCCTAACCAGCCGCCTTGGACGTAGCCTGGCAGTACGGGACCCTTTTAACGCAGGTAGCGAGCCCCGATGAAAGTCCCCATCTTACCGATCGCCTTACCAGCGTTGCCTATTACCCAGCTCGGCTACAACCAGTTTCTTCCTAGGCCGAGACGGTCCCGTGGCCTCGGAATTCCGCTCGAAGAAACCACTCCTTGTCGACAAGTTGTCCAAGTTCATAAGGGTTTACATGGTGTATTTTAGGATACCGTTGGGGCTTGTTATGTGATCAATTCATTTACTTGGTTGTTTTACTCTTTCCACTTTTTGTACTTCCTTTGCAGAGCCCCTAACCAGGGTTACCTCGGCGACTGAACTACAGTCCCGACATATTTTCTCTCGGCGACTAACCATCGCTTAGACATAACATTCTTTGAACACAGGGAACGGTTACTGTATAGCCTTCCAACTTAACTTGAACATAACGTGTTTCCATAAGTATCGACCGACCGTGGCTAACTTTCCACTGAACCAACCGTGGCTCGTGCCTCTAAACCGGCTCGTGTTCTATGCAACGCTGTCGCCCAAGTCATACTTCATATGACGGGCCTTGGGGTCGTGGGACTATTTATCTTGACAACCGCAGAATGAGCGGGACAGCACGTAGAATAACTTAGGTCGACCGGCATAACTTTTGCCTAACTCACTCAAGCCTACAACTTAACCCAAGGGACGAGCAAAGGCTACGCCAAGCCTTGCGGGACAGGACCGTGCATGCTTTAGCAAGCATTTGTGCGGACTATGCCTATGACTTAGGCTAACTCTCAACTTTTGCACCGAAGACCAACTTTCCTTCTCCCAAGCCACGGGACGAAGGACCGAGTGTCATTTTCAAAGCACGCCGTGCACCAACTCTAAGCCGACCGTGGGACATTTTCCATGTTCTAACTCATTTTGACCCGTCGGGATTATTCCCTTAGCTATGTGGATGCGTAGCTTTTATTATCAAGCCTAACTTGTGCAAGTTAAAAACACGATTTATTATGTGAAGGCAGAGATGAGGAGAGTTCACCGAAACTACCCCACCTGAGCGATGTCTCCGAGCAAGCCGTTGCAAGGCTAAGGCCGAACGCCGTCGGCGTTTCGATTCCTCTGATTGACTTTGCGGGACGGGGCACTACAGCTGTCCACAACAGCCCCTTAACACCACCCCATAATCAGTCCCCCTTGCTCCAGATTACTGTCCTATGTGACAGTCCCTATAGCCCCTTAAACCAACTTGATAGCTGTCCTAAAACACCACTATTCAAGCCCCTTAAACCCCCTTAGCAGCCCCACTAAATCAGTCTAAACCAGTCCCCACAGGACACACATTTAAGTCCTATACTTAGCCTATGTATTGGCCCTTTGACAGCCCCAAACTTGCCCCTACATTACAGTCCAATGGACAGCCCTATAAGCCTAAGTATGGGTGTGAGTGTGAGCCATTAGGAAGTCCCAAACCACAGCCTAATATACCACCAATATCAGTCCTCATTTCCCCTTATATCAGTCTATAATTTGAGCTTGTGTGTGTGTGTGTGTGTGTGTGTGTGTGTGTGTGTGTGTGTGTGTGTGTGTGTGTGTGTGTGTGTGTTATGAGTATTGTGTGTGTGTGTGTGAGAGCCTAGTGAGTATAGCTAGTAGCCTATAGGTTAGCCTATGTGTAAACCTATAGGAAAGCTTATAGGTGAGTATTGGGTGAGAGTGAGTTGTGTGGGTGTTGTATGTGAGGAGTGGTATGTGATACATGGTAAGGTAATGGTAAGGGTAATATAGGTTTTACCTAGGAATAGGGTATTTGAGTCTAGAGTCTAAGATAGGGTTAGAACTTGATTCCCTTGGTTGGTAATGATCAAATACAGTGCTCATAGACTAGTTTTGACGTCGGTTGACCATTTTGACCAAAAGTCAACAAAAGTCAACCGAGAGTCAAACTTAGCCTTTAAGCGACTAGATTTGACCGAAACCAAACCAGAGTAGACCAGTTGACTGAAAGTCAACAGTTGGTCAACATTAGGCTAGTTTGACCTAGGGTTGACCTAGAGTTGACCAGAGTTGACCAGTTGACCAAAAGTCAACTGTAAGTCAACCTTTGACCCCGTTTGACCTAGTTTGACTTGGATTGACTCCCAGTGACCTAGTATGACCTAGTATGAACCAGTATGACCTAGTATGACTCAGTTTGACTTAGATTGACCTAGTATTGACTTAGACTTGCATTCATGACTTGAATTAGTTTTATTTTTCAGTATTACGCCCTGTTTGACTCATAGTAAATTATTTTAGGTCTATGATTACTCTGAGCATCTGTTCACCTTATCAGCTCTGGACCACAGGCGAGTACATTCACTGATAGTTTTCATTGTCTTGATATCTACTATATTCGATTCAGTTGTAGTGTTTTACATGATTCCCGACACGACGGTTCACGGACAAGTATACGTCGGATCCTGTCATGAGATGTTATTCCTGAACTTCCATGGTATATGGGTATATGATATTTTTGTGTTCCTGTACTTATATAGACATTGATTTGGGAGTGGACTGGCCCCCTGCTCTCGAACCCTGTGTCATGACGTGCCATGTCCGGATCCGTGATACTATTCAGGGATAGGGGAAATTATTAGGGGTTATGTGATCAAAGCCTTCCTGTAACTATTTTGCTAGCGCCACCCTCACCTCACGTAGGGTGTAGCAGATACCCTATTACCAGTTATCCAGGTTGGATGGCATGACTCTCCGTTGAGGACACCGCGGATTGCCGGGCCAAGTGGATAACTCTCTCTTGACTCCCTAGCCGATCACATATCGCTCTAATAGTTCAAATCACATTTTACATTTATTAGCATATCTTATATTCTAGTTCAGCTTTACTTTCTGTACTTTCTCACCATGCTATGATTTCTATTACTCACATGCTCTACCTGTCTTATACTGTACCATGATTTGAGACTAAGTTCTGTTTGAAAGAAGAGTTACAACTCCGGTCCTTGTTTGGTTCAAGGATTGTAACTCGGATTTCAAATGGTTCCCAAGTCGCCTATATCTTTGTCTTGTATTCCATTATACTGTCTCTTATAGTATTTGTCAATTCATATGGAACTGCTGTTGGTGTTTGTACTTGCTCATTTTCCTGACAGGATATCGTTGATATATTACAGATGACTCTGAGACTGAATGTCCGACCTACTATGGGGTCGAGTCTGACAGAGTAGACTTAGACCGTGGCTTGTTGGTAGAGCCACTAGACTTTGCTCACCCTGAGTGGCATAGTTTAGTTAGGTTTGCCTGGCCTGCGAGCCAGCTAGCACATTTCAGTTTATAGTATCTATTATATATATTTTTGAGACTCTGGATGTTTGTGTATAGCTCTGACTTATGGATCGTGGACTCATTTCCTGTTTTATCTATCATATTTTCTTTCCATGCTATCTACCTTAGTTTTATATTTGTGATTGAGACTGTATTGCTATGTCACCTCCATTCGGAGTGTATATACTGTACATGTACATTTATCTGTTTTAGTCTTAGTATTTACAGAACCTATATACAGCGTTCTACCGCCGACTCTGCGACGTAGGCTGGACGTATCCACGTGCTCGTGCCACTCTTCAGGGTGCGGGTCGTGACACATTTTTGTGGTAGCCCATACAGGTCTGTGTCACAATTAGTACGATCTCGTAATAGTGCTCGACTTAGAGTACTAATTACGAGCCTGCGATTAGGATGTAGGATTAGGGTATGATAGGAGTTACTCAATCACATGTTAGGAAATTTTTGATCTTTTGATTACTATGAAAAATTCTTTTGCATTGAATTTAATTGTCCTTTTTTGATATTCCTATCATGTGCCATATTGATTCCTTGTTTCAATCTATCCTCAGGATGATGATCACTCGCTCCCAGGCAGCGGGTTCTAGCGCTGTACTGGAGAGGCCTGATCCGACAGGAATTCTACCTCCGGCTACGGAAGGCACTTGAGGGAGCTGCCACCTCAGTTCCTGTCCCTCAGGTGGGAGCAGCAGCAGCGACGGTTCCAGGAGGTCTTCCACCTGCAGCAGCGGGACCGTCCATGGTCGTTCCTGATATTCTTCCACCGCCGCCTCCGTTACCGACAGATACTCAGGGGATGATGGCCCTTCTGCAGCAGATGTTGCAGACTCAGAGCACACAGGCAGAGTTGTTACGACGGATCATGGAGAACTCCCATCAGCTAGCGATAGCAGCAGTGGAGAGGGGTGCACCGGCTATAGTTTGGGGAGCACCAGTACAACAGCAGGGTCAGGGGAGGCCCGGTACACACCTCGACTTTAGGAAGATGAACCCGCAGGAGTTCAAGGGTACCGAGGGTATCCTATACGCGGACGACTGGTTAGAGGATGTCCAGCGGAGTCTGGAGTTGGCAGAGGTCCCGAGAGGACTGTGGGTGACTTCTGTAGCGAGCCAGTTTTTTGACATAGTGCTGACTTGGTACCGCACGGATCCGCGTACGTCAGTGAGAGGATTATCTTGGGAGGACTTCAGGAAACTCTTTAAGGAGAAGTTCTACCCAGATGTAGCCTTGACAGCTTTGGAGGGGCAATATGCCAGTCTGGTGCAGGGGAACTCGTCGGTAGACGAGTATGCAGCGGAGTTCTTCCGCCTGAGCAGGTTTGCACCAAGTTTGGTCCAGGATGAGGGGTGCAAGGCCCGAAAGTTCCAGAGGGGCCTTATACATTCAGTGCACACTCGCACCTCTGGGAGACGTGACGTGACCTTCGAGCAGATCTTGATGGAGGTGCAGTTTGCAGAGGAGGACTTCGGCCTCAAGCCGAAGAGGGACAGTGACGTTCTCGGAGCTAGCTTGAGTATAGGGCTGGCGAAGCGCCCACATTTCCAGCAGAGGAAGTTCCAGCAGTAGCAGCCTCAGTTGCAGTTCCAGCAGGCACCGGCACGTGTCCAGCAGCACCAGGGTCAGGGTCAGGGTCAGAGGTCGGCTACACAGTATAACTTCTGCAGGAAGCCAGGGCACAGAAGAAAGGTTTGCAGGAAGAGTTTGGTCGTCAACTTATACTGTGGGGCGCCCGATCACCAGCTAAAGGACTGCCGTATTCGGGGAGTCCAAGGAGTCCAGGACAGAGCGCAGCCAACCAGAGGACCAGCAGTTGAACAGAGAGGTCCTCCACTTCAGACCCAGCAGCAGCGTTTTGCGCAGCATCAGAAGGGAGCCCCTGTGGGCAGAGTGTTTACCCTGACAGCAGAGAAGGAAGCAGAGCTAGCAGACGATGTAGTGGCAGGTCACGTTCTTCTTAATTCATTCCCTGCATTTACCTTGTTTGATTTCGGTGCCACTCATAGTTTTGTGTTTGTTTCCTTTGCTCTGCGACACAAAATTATTGCTGAACCTTTGGGTAGGACTTGCAAGATATTGACCGGGGGAGGCATCATCCTGGTCAATAATACCTGCAAGGGGCGGAGAGTTACTGTAGGAGGCCGGGTTTTGGGTGCGTGCTTGCTCGTAATGCCCCTTCCGAGGTACGATGTGGTACTCGGAATGGATTGATTGAGCATGCACCATGCTAGTATAGACTGTAGAGGAGGTAGGATTCTGTTTAGGCCATCGGGAGAGCCAGAGATTATGTTTGCCAGAGGAGCAGCTGAGCCGAAAGATGGGTTCTGCAGAGCTTTACTGGCGGGGCAGGCATTGTCGCATCCATTGATAGCTAACTTCATGGATGTTTTTCCCGAAAAGTTGCCTAGGATGCCGCCGGATAGAGACATTGAGTTCTCTATAGACTTAGTGCCGGGTGCCGAGCCTATCTCACAGCACGTCTATAGGGTCAACAACAGCGAGTTGGCAGAGCTGAGAAAGCAGGTCGACGAGCTGCAGGACAAGGGATTCATTAGATCCAGTTCATCGCCTTGGGGAGCGCCAGTTCTGTTTGTACCGAAGAAGGATGGTACAATGCGTATGTGCATCAATTACAGGGCGCTCAACAACCTTACTATCAAGAACAAGTACCCATTGCCGAGGATCTACGACTTGTTCGATCAGTTGAGCGGCGCCAAGGTATTTTCGAAGATAGATCTGAGGTCTGGCTATCATCAGCTGAAGGTGAAGCAGGAAGACATTCCGAAGACAGCTTTTCGGACTCGGTACGGCCAGTACGAGTTCAATGTGATGCCATTTGGGTTGACCAACGCCCCAGCTGTATTCATGAACTTGATGAACAAGGTATTCTATCAGTACCTTGACAAGTTCGTGGTAGTCTTCATAGACGACATCTTAGTCTACTCAAAGATGCCGGAGGAGCACGAGAAGCATCTGAAGATTGTGCTCGAAACTCTGAGAAAGGAGCAGTTGTATGGAAAGCTGTCGAAGTGCGAGTTCTTCCTGGACCAGGTCGAGTTCTTGGGTCATGTTGTGACTGAGCATAGGATCTCAGTATACCAGAGAAAGATTGATGCGATAGAGTTTTGGTATACGTCCAGTACAGTTGCCGATATTCGGAGCTTTCTGGGATTGGCAGGTTACTATCGGAAGTTCGTCTAAGATTTCTCGCGGATCGTAGAGCCGATGACTAGACTCACCAGAAAGGACGTGGAGTTCGTCTGGACTGAGGAGTGTCAGGTCGCCTTCGATGAGCTGAAGAAGAGGTTGACATCAGCTCTGATATTGACATTACCGTCTGGGACCGATGGTTTCTCGATTTACAGCGACGCTTCTGGCCGGGGTCTGGGTTGTGTACTTCAGTAGCACGGGAAGGTGATTGCCTATGCATCTAGGCAGTTACGTCCTCATGAGAAGAACTACCCGACTCATAATCTGGAGTTAGCCGCTGTTATCTTTGCCCTGAAATTGTGGAAGCACTATCTGTACGAAGAGCGGATTGAGATCTTTACTGATCACAAGAGCTTGAAGTACGTGTTCACTCAGAAGGAGCTGAACATACGGCAGAGACGTTGGCTCGAGCTGATAAAGGATTTCGATATCGCCTTACAGTACCATCCAGAAAAGGCCAATGTAGTTGCAGATGCCTTGAGCAGGTATCCAGTGGCTATGTATCTGACAGCAGACCGTCATCTTTTGGCTGACCTAGACAGTTTGGGAATCGAGGTAATTATTTCGGGAATGGAGGTACAGATGTGGGGTTTACAGATTCAGTCTGAGTTGATGGACAGAGTCAGATCAGCACAGTATGGTGATGTTGCCCTGAGGAGCATCAGGGAGCAGGTACGGGCAGGGTTGCTCGACGATTTCTCTATTGTCGAAGATGGGTCGCTGCGGCACGGTGCTAGACTGTGCGTTCCGAGTGGAAGAGCTTCGGAAGGAGGTTCTTCAGGAGGAACATCGCTCTTAGTACTCTATGCATCCTGGTGCCAACAAGATGTACAGAGATCTGAGAGAGCACGTTTGGTAGTACGGCATGAAGCGCGAGGTAGCTCAGTTTGTATCTCGCTGCTTGGTTTGTCAGCAGGTGAAGGCCGAGCGGCAGAGACCTGGTGGGTTGCTACAGCCACTACCCATTTTTGAGTAGAAGTTGGAGCACATCACCATGGACTTTGTGTTCGGACTTCCACGGTCTCCGGGAGGGAAAGATGAGATTTGGGTCATAGTTGATATGTTGGCCAAATCGGCCCACTTTTTGCCTTTCAAGGTGGGATTGTCTACGGAAAGGTTGGCAGAGCTGTATGTTCGTCAGATCGTGCGATTGCATGGGGTTCCTGTGAGCATAGTTTCAGATCGGGATAGTCGTTTCACTTCTTACTTCTGGAGGAGTTTGCAGACTAGCTTGGGCACCTCGCTCAAGTTTAGTATCGCTTATCACCCCAGACAGATGGGCAGTCGGAGAGGACTATCCAGACCTTGGAGGATATGCTTCGCACGTGTGTGCTAGATCTCGGGGGTTCTTAGGAGGATCATCTTCACCTGGTAGAGTTTGCTTACAACAACAGCTATCAGGCCAGTATAGAGATATCGCTATTCGAGGCTCTATACGGACAAAGATGTCGTACTCCCTTGTCATGGGACGATGTTGGCGAGAGAGTGTTGCTTGGACCAGAGATGGTAGTAGATGCAGCTGAGAAGGTCAAGTTGATTAGAGACAGACTTCGGGTGGCTCAGGATAGGCAGCGGCATTGGGCCGATAGCCACCGAAGACCATTAGAGTTCGAGGTTAGTTTCAGTTCCTGTTTGTGATGTTTGTGATTTGTTTGTCCTGTGTACTGAGTTTGTTTTATGTCTAGGCTGGTGCTCTGGTGTTCCTGAAGATTTCTCCGACACGAGGCACGATTCGCTTTGGCGGAGGCGGGAAGCTTAGTCTGCGCTACATCAGACCTTTTACTATTATTGAGAGGGTCGGTGCAGTGGCTTACCGGCTAGACTTGTCGCCTACGCTAGAGGGGGTACACAACGTGTTCCATGTGTCGCAGCTGAGATGGTACGTGGCGGACCCCAGCCATGTATTGGACCATTCAGCGATCGAGGTGGGGCCTACTCTTCACTATCCAGAGCAGCTAGTGGAGATTCTGGATCGTAGGAAGAAGGTGCTCCGGAACCAGGTTATACCCTTGGTTCGTGTTGTATGGAGGCATAACACTCCAGGTGAGTCTACCTGGGAGAGAGATGACGACATGCGGGAGCGTTTCCCTTACCTCTTTGAGCCCTGAGGTATAATTTTTGTTTCTGCATGTGATTCAGTGTATGTTTGTTTTAATTTTGAGGACAAATTTTTTAAGGTGGATAGATTTTTCACCCCCAGTTTTCATGAACAAGGGTATTTTGGTAATTTTCCACTTTAATTTTTTTTTGGAATTATTTATTTATTTATTGTATTATTTTAGGGTTGTTTGAGTCGGGTTTGAATTTTAACTCATTTCGACTTGTATCGGGGACCCGGGGTAGTGTTGACCCTAGTGGGCCCACACACTAGTTAACCATGGCCCACATGTTAGTTATTTTAGTTAGTGACTAGGCTAATTTATTTTGGTTAGGATTATTTGGATTAGTGTTTTTGGAATGACCAAACTATCCCCGACTTAACCCCTTTCCAATATATTAGCAAATAGATTAGTGTAGGGGCTTTCTTGACTTTTCCTAATAGGACAAAAGTCCCCTCTTGGCCGGCCACTTCATGTGGATAGGCTTAGCCACATTCATCATTATCCCTCTTTCATTCTCTCTCTTGTTCTTTCCCAAATTAGCTAGAGAGCAATCCCTAATCATTCCTCCACCAAATCCTTCCATTTCTCTACCAAATCTTCTTCTTTCCTTCTCCATTCTAGCCAAGGAAGGAGC
Organism: Iris pallida; assembly: GCA_029216955.1. Classification (NCBI taxonomy): domain Eukaryota; kingdom Viridiplantae; phylum Streptophyta; class Magnoliopsida; order Asparagales; family Iridaceae; genus Iris; species Iris pallida. Next base: position 1,698,775 of record JANAVB010029419.1, on the reverse strand, counting down.
TACCCAAGTTTGAAAAGATTCGGAGCTCGTTCGTGTCCGTTTGGGATTCCTACGTGTCGGTGACGTATCGGGAGGCTTTTTCTTCGATCCGAGTCACCGGGAGGTATAAATCCCTTTCTCTTTCCCATTTTCTCATGCATTAGGATGATTTTGACCCATAGGAATAACCCCCATGGTTGTGTCCCCTTTTGTGTCCATTTCGTGTCCATTTGGACACTTGTAGAGGTGTCCTATGTGTAGGATCGTGTCCTAATGGGAAAACCCCCTATTTGGACACATGTGGATTATTTGTGTATTGATTTATTGTTGTTTTAACTTTTATTCCAGATTTTCTACGTGAGGAATGAGTTTTCCTATGTATCATATTGTATCATATTATCTAATATCTATATCTGTATATATATGGTGATATATATTAATCTATATATATATATATATATATATATATATATATATATTTTTATTTATTTTATTTATTTTTATTTATATATATATATATATATATATATATATATATATATATATATTTAATCTATATATGTATATATATGGTGATATATATATATATATATATATATATATATATATATATATATATATATTTTTTTTTTTATATATATATATATATATATATATATATATATATATATATATATATATATATATATATATATATGGTGGCTTATATATATATGTATATATACTATGATATGTTAGTGTGACATTTTGTGTTTGGATGGGGGCACCTATAGGTTTGGCCAAGTGATGGAATGGATGGGTGTTTGTGTTGTGTGTTGGAGAGTGTAGGAGAGGTGTTTGAGGGAATGCTTGAGATTGGTGTGTGTAATATGTTAGAATAGAAGAGTTAAGATGAGTGGTGTAGTGGTGTTTAAGTATGGAGTTAGAGAGGGGATGTGGAGAGTGGTGAGTGTGTTAGAAAGGGATGGGGAAACCACCTGGTCTTGCTGTCCTAACAACAGTACTTTCAGCCCATATAACTGCCCAAATGACAGCCCCTTAGTCCCAATGACAGTCCCCAACAGTCCAAGAATTTCTCTACTTAACAGCAGCTATAACAGTCCCATGTACACCCCTGTTTAACCCCTGATTTGCTGTCCACAACAGCCCCTTAACACCACTCCATAATCAGTCCCTCTTGCTCCAGATTACTGTCCTATGTGACAGTCCCTATAGCCCCTTAAACCAACTTGATAGCTGTCCTAAAACACCACTATTCAAGCCCCTTAAACCCCCTTAGCAGCCCCACTAAATTAGTCTAAACCAGTCCCCACAGGACACACATTTAAGTCCTATACTTAGCCTATGTATTGGCCCTTTGACAACCCCAAACTTGCCCCTATATTCCAGTCCAATGGACAGCCCTAAAAGCCTAAGTATGGGTGTGAGTGTGAGCCATTAGGAAGTCCCAAACCACAGCCCCATATACCACAAATATCAGTCCTCATTTCCCCTTATATCAGTCCACAATTTGAGCTTGTGTGTGTGTGTGTGTGTGTGTGTGTGTGTGTGTGTGTGTGTGTTATGAGTATTGTGTGTGTGTGTGAGAGCCTAGTGAGTATAGCTAGTAGCCTATAGGTTAACCTATGTGTAAACCTATAGGAAAGCTTATAGGTGAGTATTGGGTGAGAGTGAGTTGTGTGGGTGTTGTATGTGAGGAATGGTATGTGATACATGGTAAGGTAATGGTAAGGGTAATATAGGTTTTACCTAGGAATCGGGTATTTGAGTCTAGAGTCTAAGATAGGGTTAGAACTTGATTCCCTTGGTTGGTAATGATCAAATACAGTGCTCATAGACTAGTTTTGACGTCGGTTGACCATTTTGACCAAAAGTCAACAAAAGTCAACCGAGAGTCAAACTTAGCCTTTAAGCGACTAGATTTGACCGAAACAAACCAGAGTTGACCAGTTGACTGAAAGTCAACAGTTGGTCAACATTAGACTAGTTTGACCTAGGGTTGACCTAGAGTTGACCAGAGTTGACCAGGGTTGACCAGTTGACCAAAAGTCAACTGTAAGTCAACCTTTGACCCCGTTTGACCTAATTTGACTTAGATTGACTCCCAGTGACCTAGTATGACCTAGTATGAACCAGTATGACCTAGTATGACTCAATTTGACCTAGATTGACCTAGTATTGACTTAGACTTGCATTCATGACTTGAATTAGTTTCCTTTTTCAGTATTACGCCCTGTTTGACTCATAGTATATTATTTTAGGTCTATGATTACTCTGAGCGTCTGTTCACCTTATCAGCTCAGGACCATAGGAGAGTACATTTACTGTTAGTTTTTATTGTTTTGATATCTACTATATTCGATTCAGTTGTAGTGTTTTACATGATTTTCGATACGACGGTTCACGGACTAGTATACATCGGATCCTGTCATGAGATGTTATTCCTGGACTTCCATAGTATATGGGTATGTGATATTTTTGTGTTCCTGTACTTATATAGACATTGATTTGGGAGTGGGCTGGCCCCCTGCTCTCGAACCCTGTGTCATGACGTGCCATGTCCGGATCCGTGATACTATTCGGGGATAGGGGAAATTATTAGGGGTTATGTGATCAAAGCCTTCATGTAACTATTTTGCTAGCGCCACCCTCACCTCACGTAGGGTGTAGCAGATACTCTTTTGCCAGTTATCCAGGTTGGACGACATGACTCTCCGTTGAGGACACCACGGATTGCCTGGCCAAGTGGATAACACTCTCTTGACTCCCTAGCCGATCACATATCGCTCTAATAGTTCAAATCACATTTTTACATTTATTAGCGTATCTTATATTCCAGTTCAGCTTTACTTTCTGTACTTTCTCACCATGCTATGATTTCTATTACTCACATGCTCTACCTGTCTTATACTGTACCATGATTTGAGACTAAGTTTTGTTTGAAAGAAGAGTTACAACTCCGGTCCTTGTTTGGTTCAAAGGTTGTAACTCGGCTTTCAAATGGTTCCCAAGTCGCCTATATCTTTGTCTTGTATTTCATTATACTGTATCTTATAGTATTTGTCAATTTATATGGAACTACTGTTGGTGTTTGTACTTGCTCATTTTCCTGACAGGATACTGTTGATATATTACAGATGACTCTGAGACTGATTGCCCGACCTACTATGGGGTCGAGTCTAACGGAGTAGACTTAGACCGTGGCTTGTTGGTAGAGCCACTAGACTTTGCTCACCCTGAGTAGCATAGTTTAGTTAGGTTTGCCTGGCCTGCGAGCCAGCTAGTACATTTCAGTTTGTAGTATCTATTATATATATTTCTGAGACTCTGGATGTTTGTGTATAGCTCTGACTTGTGGATTTTGGACTCATTTCGTGTTTTATCTATCATATTTTCTTTCCATGCTATCTACCTTAGTTTTATATTTGTGATTGAGACTTTATTGCTATGTCACCTCCATTCGGAGTGTATATACTGTACAGGTACATTTATCTATTTTAGTCTTAGTATTTACGGACCCTATATACAGCGTTCTACCGCCGACTCTGTGGCGTAGGCTGGACGTATCCACGTGCTCGTGCCCCTCTTTAGGGTGCGGGTCGTGACAGCCACCATCGGTGACACTAAACCCAATCGACCAAGAAAAAAACCCAAATTAAGATACCCATAGCCCTTACCTCGACGACGAGCTTCCTCCACCGGTCGTCGCGCCCGTCCGCTCGACTGACTGCTCCGTTGAAACCCTCCGCGCTTCCGCTGTCCTCACCAGCCCAGCGCGCCTCGCCGACGACTCCGCTCCTCTTCGCCGCGTGCGCCGTCCCGAGCTCGTGCTGCGTCGCACCGCACGCGAAACCCTCTCTCTGACCGCGGCCTTTCTGTGCCTTCGCCACCGCGAGCACGACCTTCCTCCGCCGTCCGTTGACCCCACCGTGGCTGAGAAACCCTCGCCAGCGCCCGATCCTCCGTCGACCCTCCGGCAGCTCCGCCGATCTCCTCTGCCTTTGCCTCGAGAACTCCGCCAGATCCAGCCGGATCGTCTCCCCCGCTTCCCTTTTCTTCTCCAGCTCAGCTCACTGCCGAGCGCTCCCCGAGTCTCTCTCTTCTCTCTCTTCCTCTCCCTCTCTCTCGCCGTCCCTCTTTATTCTTTCACTCCCTGCTCCTCTCTGATAAGTAATGATTTTTTTTATTTCTTTATGTTTTTGCTACAGACATGTCTTATCTCGAGGAGAAGAAACACCATGCTTTGTTGTTTTTTATTTTTAATATTAATTATTTATTTTATTTTTACTTTTAATTCTTTATTTTATTGTTATTCACTTGTTTTTTTAGGTTAACTGAAATAATTTATATATTATTATTAGGATTATCAATATTGATTATTATTACTATTTTTGTTTTGTTAAATTACAAACAATAGTTTTTCCATTTTTATTATATTTATTATTACATTTATGTAATATTTTTCCAAAACCATATTTGTAACTACAAGTATTGGACTTTGAACATCATTAAGGCTTGTATGATATATTAACAGTAATTATATACATAAGATTTATAAATTATTTTTATTTTCCAAGTATTTATCTAAAATCATATTTTACTAATAAGTAGCTTTCAAGTTATAAAATAATTACTAGTAATTTTCAAGTATGTATCTGCCTAACATATTTTCGGGTAAAAATATATATAGTTTTAAGTATCGTAAGTATTTTCTAAAATAGTATATGTATTATTATTATTCCTCAAATTCCTTCGGCTATAAATCCTTGTCCATGATTAAATTTTCTTTTATCCTATTCCCTTCCAATTTCGTGCTACCTTATGTCCACCCTAACTAATTTGACCCTTCTGGACCCGATGGAACCGTCTATGTCAATACCGAGGTCCCCTTGTGTGGTTGTTACCCAAGGTCACAGTTAGTGCCACAGTGAGCATTGCAGTACACCAGGCGTCCTACCAGGCAAGACACCTTATTATTTGCTGTTTACTTATTTTAGCTCATATTTCATGCATTGTTCATTATTTTCTTTATACAAATAAACTGTGATATATGGCATAACATGTTAGAACTTACTGTTCATTTATATTTACTGCTATGTACTACTTTTCTTACACATTAAACCTAGATTTAAGGGACCACCCTTGTGTGTTGTATTCATGGCCTTGACACGTTGTACCACGAAGTTGTGTGTCGCATGTAGAACACGGACGTGCGTGATTAGCTGGCCACCAGTACGTACAAGCCGTGCGATAGGAATAACCGCTAATAGAATTGCATGCTAGTTTGACTTAGCGGTTATAGAGGTTAATGTTGTGGATACAACATAGTAGGCATTGGACGGAGAGGACGATTCCTTAGCGTATGGGCTTCGATACACTTTCCTTTGTGACCCGGAAGCTCCGCTGGAGATACGGGGTTGATGACCCATGATTACCGACGACCACTGACGTTCTGCGGAATGTCATGCTCTTATTGATGGGGCCTCTGGTGCCCCAAGGGGGGACCATGTCGATCCTATTTAGCCAGGGCCCATGTGTAGGAAGGATTGTTCTTAACTACATTTCACTTAGAATGGTTAGGCACCTTTATCCGTTAGGTACGAGTACTTTTGGTTTGGGTACTTGAATCTGACCGTGGCTTGGAACAATAACTTGTCGCGGATTAGTTCGTCACATCTTGTCCTTGTTTGGTTGTAGGTGTGACTTACTACTTCGATGAGAAGGTATTGAACCTTGTTGGGGTCTGGATACCATATTGGATTCATAGCATGGAAAGATACATCACCGTGAATTAGTTTACCATCTCATGTCCTTGTTTGGTTGGAGGGATGGTAAGCTAGTTCAATAGGTGTGTATTGGACCATGTTATAATTCAATTGACTTATTTATTTGAGCAATATTTATTCAGTTTATATGGCATGATATTATGTATCTTGTTACGTCCCTCTGAGGACCTGGTTATCTCGCTAGGTGTGTACTTTTGTCTTTCGCAGGTGTTCTAGTTCTAGCCGTGACCGTCTCTATTTCTTCGAGGATGATTGCGCTTGAATCGCCTTCGCTTTGCTCGCCACTCATTTCATTTTCCATGTATTTTTTCTTATTTTGTTGGTAGTGGATTTGTCTCCTCCCAACATATTGTATGAAGACAATTCATTATCTTTATATGATGTCTTTTATTCATTTATTTTTGTGTGGATGAGATTAGTTATGGTTCTACTGCATTTTTACAGCTTATGTATTCATACGAGGTTTCCATATATTGGAGTGTACTTCGTATGAGTGCAGCTAGCATGTCTACGTTCCTAGTCCTACGTATTTTGGGACTGGGGCGTTACAGTATCAAAGATGTGGGAAAGAGATTGGGTAATAACATTCTATTATCCTGTCACCGATGTACAATGTTGATTAAGCCAAGACCCTGTATTGAGAAAGATGGAAATACGAATGAGAATGGTGGCTGAGCACTTAGTTTTCCTTATCATGCATTATATATTTTCTTCATAGATAAGTTGCATATACTTGCATGGTCATGGAGAACTTGTACACAAGATAGTTCCCAGAACGGTAATCTGCAACCACGGACCCGATTTATCCTAGGGGAACAAGGATGGTATCGGCGTACTGACATCGAGATTTCAGAACTTGCAGTGGGGGCTTGCTAACGCCCACTAAAAGGACGTCGAAATACCCATGGTGCGGAAGTAGTATTACGGTGTTTCAGAAACCTCCCATGGATTTGCACCCCATTTCGAGTTAGTCGTTCGCCAGAAAAATGGTCCAAGATGGCGTATCGCCAATGACCTTCATATAGATAGATCTAGTGCTAATGATGTCTTATGCAGGCAGAGTAAGTTATTACTCATTTGCAGGGAAGAATGTCGGCTGTTGGTAAGAATCACCTGAACGGTGACAATTATATTGAATTATGATATTGTTCCTAACAATATCTTGTACAGGCTGAGTATGTATCACAAATATACAGGGGTGGCTACACAGCCGTGGATAATAATCACCAAAGGGTGATAACTGTATGCTTTAAATTATGTTGGCTTTGAGATTTGCATGCTTTACTTCTTGTCGGCTATAACATAAAATTGACCCTAAGGCAACGAGAAAGACCACTGTTAATAATGTTCTATAACATGTTTACTTAGTATTGTCTTCTTAGGTGAGTTGGGCTAGCACCGCTCGCCAGTACATTGATGATGGACTGACCCACGTTGTGGACAATATTACAGGTGCTTGCGTAACGGAGAATCGTTTGATCATTGCTTCGCATCGATGATTCGGATGGATGAGCAGAAGCTCTTCTTTCAAGACGATGTCTTCTTCTATATGGGACATAATGTATAGAACAATGTAACTCAGTTGTGTAACGTCCACTACAAAAGTGGGCTTTTGGGATGACACTTTAGATACGCTAGTTTAAAAGGTCCTAAAAAATAATATTTGGGACAATTATTTATTTTGCAATAAAAAATATTATTATTTAGGACAGATTCCTAAATGTAGCATAATATTATATCTTATTTATGACTATGAATTCGTTCCGTCCCAAATAAACTTTGAAACCGTCCACGTTAAACCGTCGCGGGAAAGGAAAACAATTGGCCGCCCAAAATTTGGGCTTGTCCGTTCTCTTTTAATTAATTATTTTATCTTTACATTTATCTTGACCCTCTGATCTAACCAGTTCAATATGAACCATTGATGTTGGCATTTAAGTCCTTCATAACCAATATCAATTCTCTCTTTCTATATCTCAAAAAAGAAATTCTTTCTTTCTCAAAATCAAAAAATTGCGAGAATGATGAACAAATCTACCGCAACTCCTTTGATGGGGATGGAGGCCACCAGCAACCTACCGTGTCCGACACGTACAAGAAGAACCAGATCTAGGTCTCCAACAATAAGAAACCCCTCTTTTCCTTCGTCAATCTCACCACGGTTCCCTAAAACCCTAACCCTAGTTTCTTCTTCTTCCAAATTTGTTATTTCGGTTAGGGTTTTGAAATTTATCAATTTTATAGGGGGTTTTCTTCTGTTGTTTGTAGAGGTACGAGCTCACCGCTATTTGTATGGGTATGGTCCTCTTCCCCTCGTGGGTATGGTCCTCTTCCTTTGTATATTTTAGTTGGGTGTTTCATATATTACTTTGTTTGTAATGAGAAGGAAAGAACTATTCTTGTATTTTTCATTGTTATTTTGAGGATAGTGATTATTTTGTCATCATCCACACTACAAAGGGGTTAATAAGACAATAATTAAACAAACCCCACTCCTAGGTCTTTATTTTTCTATTTCCTTAGCCAAGTGCATGCTAAAAAATATAACATAATCTTTATCTCATGGCATGAAATTGTCCAACTATAATCATATTAACATTTCTAAGCCATTTTTCTTTCATAATTGTAAGGAAGCATGTTAATATTATTATATAGTTGCACACTTTCAATTTCATGGGTACTCCAAAGATAATCTATAAAGGAATGTAATAAAATTCTCCATTACTAGATTATTTTTTGGTCAATCCTTAGTATGATTGCATGCCAAGAAACATACTATACTTCTATGTTAAACAATTAAGATAAAGCATAATGTTGTTTTGGATTCACTCTTCAATATATTTCAATGGTAATGTTACGAAATGTATATGCAGTGAGTCATCTTAGATTACATATAACTCATTATTGATATCCTTTTTATGATACCATTCTTCTTGCAAGCATAGACTTGAAAAAAATGAAGTTCCCAATATAAAGTTTTGGATAAATATGGAAATTCATAGGTGTCATGTTTGTTTATTTAGAAACCTTTTCCAACTGAGTATCTTGATTCTTTTCACATCATGACATATTGTATAAATGTTTCATGGGAAAGCATTATAGCACAAATGTTAAACCATTTCTTTGGATCCATTTTTAATATTCATCGATTCTTACCTACACAATAGGCTAAACTTGTTAATTATCCTTAATATGCTAATATCATCAACAATATATGTTAATTGGCAGGTACTTGAGAACGCATATCAGGTTAAACCATCATCGTTGGTGTCACAAAGTGAATATGCTCCAACCAAGCCCAACTTTCCTTCTACCATTTATTGAGAATAAATATGACCTCTGGAACCAAACTAATAGAAGATGAACTTCCACTTTCGGCTTGTTGTACATGGTATATACACATTAGCCATTTCCTAGATTTTGGTTTGAGTATTCAATTAATTTGTTGCTGTCCAATTCCTGGATTTTGGTTTGAGTATTCAGTTTGTTGAAAACTACGAGTCTTCATTTTGAAATTGTTTGGGATGATGAGTACCAATTATTTGTGGGTATCTACGAGTCTTTACCCCCCCCCCCCCCCCCCCCCCCCCCACACACAACACACCAATTAATTTTTGGACCAGAACTCTATGGTATTAACATGCATCTTTTCCATCACTGCAGGTAGGAAAGTATATGATCTTACATAGCCATTGCAATACGTCAATCTGTTCATGATCAACACCGGATGTATAATTTTAGCTAGGCAGGCTCTAAAGGTAGGATAAGCAATAATTACCTTGTACATGTAGGATAAAGTATAGTAGAAATAGTTTTCTACCCTTTTTCCAGTGACCGATTGATTGTCTTAATATCGGATGCCATAATACTGTTTTGTTCATTGGTGGGAAAAAAGATTAACCTACTTTGGTTCCCTTCCCATATATCTGTAAATTATCCCCAGTATAGCTTCATATTGTATGTTTTACAGGGTATATGAAGGATTATCTAAAAAAATACTTATATCTATACTATAAAGTACGGGAAGGGGGTCGGCCTACTTTACTTTCCACTCAAACTACATGACCACCTTCTTTATAGTTAAAATATACTACTCAAATAGTATAAGATGAGCAGCATGAGCCTATATGTAGGAAAGTAGACTAACATAACTATGGAATATAACTCTGTTAGAGACTCTTGCTTAGTTTTGATTGCAAGTAAACAGGATCATTATAAGCTTATCAATCTATTTCACTGTATGCATTGGATGCTTAATTATCACTTCTATCTTGTTTATTGTGCAGGGAATATATGTTCTCTTCAGGGTTGATGATGCACTGAAGCTTCCATATTGTATTATGATTTCTAGAGTTGTTTGTGCTCTATTTGCTTTTGGGATACCTCATTTATCAGCTCTGAGGATTTGTTTGCGGTTCTCAACATTATTTAGCCTCATATATATTGTTATAGCATTCACACTGTCTCTCAAGGATGGTACTGCTTTTTTACTTGATAATTTCTTTCAAATTCTTTATTTTGAATATCCTTTTTCCTACTGCACTATTATTCATTTCTTGATGATGGCTCAATATTTTAAAGATAATTGTTTTTCCTGTTACTAGTTTGGTAAGTTTATATCCTCTTTTTCCAAGCCAACTTTGGTACAATATTTGGAGTAAAAGGAGATGTGCCTATAAAATATTTAATACTTGAAAATAAGTTTTCATTATCTTCTATTGGTAGTTTTCTCTAGACTGAAGTATAATATAGATTGTTAGGTCTTGTATAATATTCTTGGTCAAAACAAATATATGCATGTGAAAAAGTGAACTGCATGAAAAATAAGGTTTATGAGCTTTCTTACCTCTCATTCTTGAAGTTGTGTCAAGTAAATACTATAGTAACTGCCATCTCTATAATATATGGAAAATGAAGATTACTTATATGAAGAAATATGTTCACTTCCCTAGAAACTAATAAAATGTTAAGGTCTCTTCATGTAAATATGCTTCTCTGAGAGTAAGGGACAGTTTAACTGTCCCCCTGGGTTCAAACCCAGGAACCCCAGCCCACCGCCAACCAAAGGCCTCAACCATGGGCTGCCCAACCTTTAGTTCTTCGGCTGAATGATTAGGAGCTTCTTATTCGTAGTTTACTCTCATTCTTAAGTTTTCTTATGTAAATACCATAGCAACTGCCATCTCTGTAACATATGGAAAATGAAGATTTATATGAGAAACTCTGTTTACTTCTTTAGAAACTAATGCAATGTTGAGGGATCTTCATGTAAATCTGCTTCCATGATTGATTCTTTAGAATAAGGGACAGTTTAACTGTCCCCTGGGTAACCCTGGACCACAATAAATTAGAACTAGGTTTTTCTGTTACTAGGTTTTTCTTTAGTTAACATCACTTTGAATTATCACTTTCAATTATAACTTGGTTTTTTCTTCTGTTACCATTTTTTTTTGTTATAACATCACTTTGAATTATAACTTTGAATGGACGAAAATTATAGCATCACTTTTTTTGCAGGTCCTTCAAATGTGTTTGGCTGATTTTACAAAAGATGGGAGATGCCACTTAATGAAAAATTATTTTAGGATCATTTTGGGTTCGTTTTGGTAGATAATGCTTAATCCCTACAACAAATAGGGTCTACAATAGCAGTTTCTCTATAGCGTTCAAGTGTCCCCGCTATAGAATTTTATCAACAATAACATTCTTTCTGCAGTGCTATAAAAATATCTATCTATAGCATTTTCCGAATGCTGTAGAATCTATAACATTCATATATTTGTATGTCAAAGTAGATCTTATGTTCGAATCCTATGAGAAGCAGCATAGGTTTTTATTTTACATGATAAAAGAACAGACTACATACTACAAAAATATGACATATTAGTGATGACCGAGCGACTTACGAGAGTTAGTCGCTATAACAGCGACTAACCAACGACTGAATATCTACGAATGATTAATTCAATTTACTGGAAGTCGTTATTCCATTGCTAATGGGTTGGAGGCTATTTAATAAATTCTCTAGCAACTGAATATTTGGTCCATAGTTAGTCGATAGTTTTTACTTCTAAATGTCTGAGTGACAGCGACAAAAATTGCAGTCACTCTAAAAACCCATTACATTCTAACTTCCCTCCTGTCCAATTATTTTTCTTCCCCCTAAAACTCCCTCAAAACCCACCCCAAAAAGACTACTCTTCATCTCCTCTCCCCGACATCGATGCCAAAAGAAGAGGACCCACTACAAGAAATATCCCTTATGGCAATGAACGTTTTAGCAACACATCATTTTTCATTGCTAATAAGCCTTTTTTACAACGCATATTTTTGTCGTTGCTAAACACAAGTTTTGGCAACGAAACCTTTTGTCGTTGCCATAATTTCGTTGCCAAATACCGGAAAGTGAATAGGCAACGATGATGTCGTTGCTAAATCACCTATATTTTCTCAACTAATTTTTTAATCTGGTGTGCTGAGATCAACAACGAATTATATCGTTGCTAATTCGTTTTTACCTATAGCAACGTGATAAATTTTTATTAAATTTTGTTTAATTTTCATCTATGTTAATTAAGGTATCAATTTTCAAGACAACATTAAATATGCTCCTAAACAACACCAAAGTTAGTAATTTTTCTTTTCTTGTGAACGTGAACCTTTGTTTGTCTATGAAAAAGAAAAAAATAGACCTTGTTAGCTAGGTAGTTTAAACTACTTGGTTATAAAAACTCAAGTTCGATCTCAAATGTAGACTAACAAAAACAATCATGGCATACTTTTTTTTTACTCACAACTTCATAGCACATCATATTCTAAGTTTTTATTTTTTTGTTACAAAATTGGATGCTACTCATTGATTATACTATTTTAAAAAATATAAAACTGAGAGGAAAGTAAGGGTTGGATTTTAGTAACGATTATTATTGTTGCCAAATTTATTCTTGATAAGTGGCAACAAAATTGAGTTTTGTTGTAAAATGTTTATTTGAAAAAATAAGTAAAATTTCGTGCATAATATTTTGTTTTTTTCATTTAGGCAGCAATTTTTTTCGAAAGAAAATTAGGCGGTAATTGAAATTTTCATGCTTTACTTTGAAAAACAATTGCCAAAACCAAATCCTTTTAGAAAACAGTAGCCCAAACCAAACCATTTTTCTATTTTTCTTCTTCTCTTCCTCTCTTCCTCTCTCTCCATCCCTAAAAATAGCAAGCCCTAGCCAAAACCAAATTAAACCTAACCCTAGATCCAGTCCTTTCCCACCAAAACCCCTACCTACGCCTCCATTGTGCCTCAATCTGCTCCGTCATCACCTTCGTAAGGGAGCACGGCGGAGGAGCCCGGGAATCCTCTTCGGAGCCCGGGAGCACAGCGAAGGAGCCGACGCGCAGCTGTGTCCCTCTCTGTGCGACGCCGCGTGCGCCCCGCAGCCGGATAGGACTCAAGAAGGTCCTCGCCCGTCCGAAGAATGAGCTACCGCAGAGGTATGATACTTCCTCTTGTCAACGTAAATCTCTTTCCTTGAATTTCTTATGCAAATCATCATTAGAGTTTTTGGAAATGCTGAAGTTAAGTTATTCGATGAAATGCCACAATAAATGAAAATTTTGATTATGTGTTTTTACATCTAGTATCAATTGAGATTAGTTTCTCTTTGACAACATTGTCAGTTAGATTTGTTTAGGATGAATGAACATAGATTTGTTTAGGATGCACATATCGAGCAAGAGGCTTCTACCCGGTAGAATCTTACTTGTGTACAGAAATCAAGCAACACATGTTTTGGTGCTTAGTGCAATATGTGATCCAGTGGAGGCTAACAAGAGACAAATTTCATTAATGGCCCAAAGCTAGTAATAGTGCTTAGTACATATGTCACAGAAGATAGCATTGGCCAGTTGGGAAGGAGCATAACTACTAGACACCACTGACACGGACGCCATATCCATAACTTGTTCTTGTGCAAACTTTAATGGATGGAAGTATTCTAATGGATGGAAGTGATATATATTTGCTTAAATATATGTGTACTGACATTAAATGTATGTTTGCTTAGGTTGTTTGATTTTTGTTTTGGTTACAATACTCTAATAAATAGTATTAACATATTTGTTTTAATTAGGTATGTCAATATATAATGTGTCCTTGCAATTAGAAATAATCAAGTAGTTTGCTTGCAATTTAGTTGTATCCTTGCAATTTTATGAGTGTGTTAATATATACTATCATGTCCCTTATCTTTGTGAGGAGTTATTGTCGAAGAGAAATCTGACAATTACTGGGAAGGATTTATTGTCGAAGATAGACCTGACAATTACTTGGAAGGACTGCTCTGGGTGGTCTTGTTGGGTTCACTGTTCATGGGTCTCTTTCTCACTACTACTACTTCTACCAGGTGATTGCTTTTTGGAGCACTTTACAATCATGTAGATGTTGCGACATTGCATTTTCTTTTTGTTGTATAGGAGGCTGAAACAGTACTACGTTGACTTTGCAGGCTCTATTCCCTTTCCAGGACTGGTGGGTGGTTCCTGCTAAAGTGTTGTTCGACCAAACTGCTTGGGCTGCATTATGGAATAGCATTTACTATGTCGCATTGGGCCTTCTACGATTTGAATCTCCAGGTCACCATTTTTAGTGAGCTAAAGGCTACTTTTGTGCCTATGCTAACTATAAGCAGTCATTCCCTTGCTTATTAGAAAATAGTTGGTTTGGTTTAAGTTGAAGCTACCTTTCTATTGCAGTGTGTAATTACTCTAGAAAAAACTCTATTATAATTAATAGGGAAAACATATGATTTCCTTAAATACTTTTTGATTTCCTTAAATACCTATTTTTGCCACTTCAGTTTTATCTAATCTTTTCTTCATTGCTCCATTCATCTTTATAGTCTTAATTTGTATGTTTTTCTTTTGAAAAGATTCAGATATATTTATTTTGGGTAACTTATACTGCACTTATTTCTTCAATATTCAGTTTTGATGTCAATTTGGAATAAAAAGTTGTGTTGCTTTAACGTTAAACAAAAGTCGAACAATATCGTCTCCCAGTGGCTGGATTAGAGGCTTTGTAAGGTTTATTACATGAGTTGGGATATGGTAATGGCAACATTCATATGGGTCTTTTGTGAAGAAAAGAATAAGAGAGTATTTCTTACTAAAAAGACTAATACTAACTTTTCGTTTGCAAATATTCTTCATTTAATGAATGGACAGGAGCTTCGGAAGGCAAAAAG
This sequence comes from Iris pallida, assembly GCA_029216955.1. NCBI lineage: Eukaryota > Viridiplantae > Streptophyta > Magnoliopsida > Asparagales > Iridaceae > Iris > Iris pallida. The sequence goes on along the minus strand of JANAVB010029419.1, from coordinate 1,683,774 downwards.
AAAACAGCATGTGCAATTCAAGACTTCATGATCTATATCTTGTCGTAGTTTTGTTTGGGGGTAGGGACTTGATGACTAGATGAAACCTATGAGCACACATGGTAGTTTTAATTGCAGTTATATTTTGTTTATTAGTTCAGCCTGAGATGAACTCTTTGATGATTTGTGGATTTTTGTTGTATCTCGAGACTCCTCTTTTAGTTGTACCTATGCAAGTTACTAATATTATTTGGGTTGGGTCCTAGCTCAAGTTCTCCTGAGTTAGCAATCTACCCAGTCTCAAGAAAAAATATATAAAAAAGACTACCCTCATTTTCTTATCTATGTATATTCTTCACCGAAAAGAGATATAACTTTGTATTCAGAGAGACATGTAAACAAGAAAATGAATAAAAAATCCCATATAGGTACAATATTTGAAAAAGGACATCTGGATTATCCTTTTGATGTTTAATATGTTGAAAAGTGTCTTTCCAACTTTGTCTTAATTCTGTTCTGAACAAAGTTACTTATCTTCTTACATGATTAAATTTCCAATGTCATATTTTTAGTATAAAAACCATCATCATATGTAACAATGAGAGTAGAAAAGACAACCAAAGAAACTTAATGCCACTTGGTTAATTTTTTCATGAACTTTGTGGAGTGAGTTTCCACTTGGTTATTTTTTATGTTCTTCATTTTATGTTTGATCAGCTGCAGTTTCCTGGTATAGTTATTATCAACCTAATTCCGTTACACCATTAGAAAGATGTAAACTTATTATGTTAAGATTCTTGAGGAACATCAATGGACCCAGAACTTTTTCCTTCCTCGTGCTCAATTTTGTCATGCTTGTGTGATTTCTACCCTTTTTTGTACCTAGTATGGAAAGCTTGTTTGTAGCTGATTAGTCACATGACTATTTCTTTTTCAGGTACATGCTAGAGTCCAATCTTTGAAGATGGGCCTAATTTTGAGATGGAATTCAGGGTTTTCTACGGATGAGATGGGGTTGTGCCGCTTCAAAGTAGATCCTTTAAATTGCGCACAGTGAGACCCCTCTGAACAAAAAGTCAGGTCTCAATTTAATCCTTTAAATTGCGCACAGCTGATTAGTCATATGACTTATTTTTTATATAATAATATTAATATGTTTTCTTCTCAATTTTGTATAGGTTGGCGTGTAAATTTTTGATGGTTGTAGATGTAAGCTAGAAGGAAAGAGTCGATCGAGCTGCATTTTGGCCTACAGGCATTTTGTATGGAAATAAAATGGTTTAATTGAATTTTGGACTAGCGTTAGGTTACAAACATTTTGTACGTCTTGGATTCTCTTTACATGAAAATTTTATTTTGGACTACTATTTCGATCACTTTAGGCGTACAACTTTTTGTACATCTTGAATGTTTTAATGAAAAATGTATGAATTTATTTATTTTGGCAAACCTTTTCTATATCTTGATTGATCGAAATGGAAGTTGCGATTGAAATTGTTGAAATCAAAATTGCGATTTCAGCACGAATTTTTATATGGTTTGTATGTGATGCACAAGTTAATTGTATGTGATACAGAATAAGTTATTCAGAAGTGCTATAATAAATCAACAACATTAAAGAATGCTGTGAACCATCTACAATATTCATGAACGCTATCATTCATCAACAGCATTCAAGAACGCTATAGACCATCCACAACAGTCATGAACGCTATAATCTATCTACAGCATTCGTGACCGCTATAAACCATCCACAGCATTCACGAACGCTATAATCAATCTACAGCATTCAAGAACGCTATAATGTTATAGCGTTCACAAGCGTTCACGTACTATAGCGGGGGCGATTATAGCGGACGGAATACGCTATAGAAGGCATTTTATAGCGTTCTGCGCATGCTATTGTAGGCCATATTTGTTGTAGTGAATGATGTGAAAAGTTTTAGACTTTGTTTTGTAAATGATGGAGATAACACTTGATTCTCCAATTTTGAGTTCATTTTATGAATCATGGGAGGACATCTAAATGATATGGCCTGTAATGATGTGATATGGCATGTAAACAATGTGATATGGCCTGTAAACAATTTTCATTTTGTAAGACAACTTTGTGTGATATGGCCTTATATATGAGAACTGGAACAACTGTTATCATTTTTTGAGTGTTATGTTTTGTATGCACAGCAGGAATAATTCCATGAGAACTGGAACAACTGTTATAATTTTTTGAGTATATATTTTGTATGCACATCAGGGAATCATAACTGGAACGACAGTTGTAAATTTTTGGGATGGATCTGTTGTTATGTACTAAAAGTGAACTATAATCATTTGGGACATTTGCCAAAATTATTAGGATGGACAATATCCGTTACAAATATCTAATTTTTGGGACGACATGTCCAACCGTCACACAAAAATAGAGTTTCACAACCTTTTGTGACAATTATTTTTTCTGTCCTTTAACATTAATTAGGACGACAAAATCCGTCCCTTAAGCTTTTGCCACGCTATCCTAATAGCACTGTTTGATTTCGTCCTAATTGTCGTCCCAAATAATATTTAAGACGGTAAAAGCTCTTTTTAGAACGAATTTTTATTGTCCCAAAAGACCATTTTTTCGTAGTGGTCCCAGTCCCAAAATACTTAGAACCAAGTACGTAGATATATCAGCTGTATACATACAAAGCATACTCTAATATACGGAAATCTCGTATGTATACATAAGATGTAAAATGCAGTAACCATGAAACTAATCTCATCCACAAATAAATATATTATAAAATCACTTATAAATGTCATTTGAACAAAACGTTGGGCGGAGACAAATCCACTACCAACAAAAAAAGAGAAATACATAATGACGATGGAAGAGTCAAGCAAAGCAAAAGACGATCCAAAAGCTAGCATCACGAAGGTACATTGTAACTATGTCCTTGGCTAGAGCACCTGCGAAAATCACAAACACACCTGGAGAAATCACCAGGTCCTCAGAGGGACGTAACAAGATACTGGAAGAACATGCTAATATGAGCTGTCAAATAATAAAATAATATACCAAAGACTAACCTAGACACAAATATACAAAGGGAATTCTAACCGTCTAATATGCAATTTAGAGGACACTTTCATGCACATGGGTGGGATTTAGGTTATAAGTACATAACTGGCATCCAGTCATACGCATCCGGCCGTAACGTCCAAAATGTCAGAGGGTATCTACAAATATATCACGCCATAGTTCCTTTCGAAAACTATGGTTTACCTGTTTGGCTTTCCATACGCACTAGCGACTGTCCTCCCCCAATATTTCCCACGCTAACCAAGTCATGTCCATGATCCGCCCAGTTTTGTAACTGCTCGAGTCTCTATACCTTTATCGTAGCAGTTACGATCTATCAGTCACACGATAATAGAGATGGCCAGTCCATAAGTCGCGCCCCTAGCAAAATGTCTCAAACTGTGTAGTGTGAGTGTCATGGCCCAAGGAGATATAAGGATATCCCACAACAAAAAGGTAGTCTGCTAAAACTAAGTTAACATGCATGTAATAAAGTAACGACTAATAGAGTCGCTTGCACCCAAGTGTGGCTTGGACGCGCAGTTTATAACAAAGATAATAAATATGAAACAAAGTAAATAATGCGGAAAATAAATAATATGATCGTTAATTAGCAAGGTATACTTTCCTGGTATTGATGCCTGGTGTGTTACGATAATCAAGGTGGCACTAACTATGACTTTGATATGACAACTACGCAAGAAGGCCTCTGATGATGGCACGGACGGTTGATTTGGAGTTGACTGATGGGATACGGTCTTGTTGGCACAAAAATAGTCTCATAAGTCCAACCACACAAGACGATCTCAGATGATGGCACGGATTATGCTATTAAGTTTGGAATAACCAAATTAGCTAGAGATGATATAAAGAAGTTCGACATTTGCAAGAAAATAGGAATATGACTAGCCAGGGACAAGTTTTTAAAAATCGAAGAATTTTTGTATATATAAATAGCTATTTCAGAAAGTATTTATGTATTTGAAAACTATATAAAATATTTTTTAGATAAATACTTGAAAGTCACAAAAATCATTTTTATAACAAAACTATAATTTGCAAGTATTAAATATTAAAACCATATTTAATAACATAAAAATAATATAATTATATATTTTAGACTTCAAAATTCAGCTTTGAAAATAAATATAGGGCAAGGCCTAGTACAATATTTCGTTACCAAAATAATCTGAAACTATAGTTATTTAATAAGAATAATAATAGTAATAATGGTACAATGGTTAAATATTATTGATATAGATAAATTATTGTATTTAGTACTATAGTAGATATCATACTATATATACATATTGATATTTTAAGTAAAATAAGATAAAAATAATACTGCATGTTCCCTTTCCCGATCGGAAAAAAAAGTACCAGGGAGTCCAATCTTGTACTTAGAACCAAGAAACATACAGAGAACACTCTATACCAATATTTTAAACAAAATAAAGCAAATAAATAATAAACACAAAAAAACAAAAAATAACAAAAAATAATAAAATAAGGCATGCTGCATGGAAACCAAAAAAACAAAAGCAAAACAAATAAAAAACAAGGCATGCTGCATTGAATGGAGTCCTTCTCCATTAGTAGAGAGAGAAAGAGGGCCAGAGAGGAAGAGATCAGGAGAGGATGAGGGTGGGAGGGAAGAGATTGGAAGACTCTCGTCGGTGCTCGGGCGGAGACGCACGACGGAGTCGCCTAGAGGCGGCGCGGTGTTGGTCTTAGGAAGCTGCGGATGAGGGGTCCCGGAGGCGGAGGAGCACTCGGGTGGGTGGAGGTCGCCGGCGAAGGGCGAGGCACCTCGGGTCGAGAGGGGTCGTGGAGGTTAAGCGGCCGTGGTGTAGGCGCGGATGGTGTCGGCGGACGGAGGAAACCCTCGAGTGCGGTGGCGCTCGAGACCGGAGCGGCGCACAGAGGAGTGGAGAGGGTTCGGTGGTGCTGGATCGGTGATGCCAGGCGGGGGCTTCTCGACTCTCCGGTCTGCACGGCGTGGCGCGACGGCCTGTCCGCCGCTTGGCCACGGTGGGAGGCACTGGCACAGAAGCTCGACGGACACTGAGTCGGGGTGTAGCGATCAGCCACTCCGATCGTGGAGAGGAAAAGACCCGGCGCGGCGGCGTTCGCCGGTCGCGGGAGGTAAGTCCTGGTGGTGGTGGGTGTTTTAATTGGTGATGGTTGTAATGATTTGGGGAATTTTCTACGGGTGGCTGCCACAGGTGGAGGCCGTGGTTGGGTTGCTAGGGGATGCTGTCGGTGGTGACCGTAGAGAGGAATGGCCGAGGTCGGGGAGTCCGGTAAGTATCCGAACGCGATGGTGACTGTGTGCTGATGCTGATGAGTGTGGTGGTCGGTTTGTGGCCGGTGAGGTTCTATTTTGGGGAATAGCGGCGTGTTGCTGGTGTGTTTGGTGGTATTGTTTGTCGGGGTCGGATCCGTGGTGGTCGTCAGGGCCGGAATGCCAGGATGGCGATGCTGGTGCGGGGTTGTTGACGGATTCTGTAACGGTAGCTGTGGTTGTGGGGATGCCGGATTGGCGTGGCCGGGAAGGGGTTGTCCGATGGTGAAGGGTTGGCTGTGGTGAGTGTGCCGGAGTTGGCCAGGATCGGTGGCCAGGAGGAATAGAGGGAAGATTGGGTTTTTTACAGGTTTTGGATAGGTTAGGGATTTAGATGAATCGTTTCGGGGTTGTCGACACGGAGGAGGTTATAATGTATATATAATTAGATGGAATAAGATAGTCATCCGGGGTCGGACCCGAGGCCGTCACGGCTGACACGGAGGGAGTTGGCCATAGACACGATGCACACACTTTGTTGGAGGAATTTGTGGAGTATTTTGTGGAGGAAACATGTGGATGCTCCCCTTATATAGGGGTAGAAACTCCTAATTGGATAAGGTGTAGGAATGATTCAAATCCCCTTTTAGATAATTTCACTATTAAATTTAAATAAATACAATCAAATCTAAATTCAAATTCAAATTCAATTTAATTATAGATAAATCTACCTTTACATTAAATCTATCTAAAATAAAATCCATAAATTTAAATTAATTTAAACATCAATCAAACCATTTAAAAATATCTTTTATGAATACTAAAATAATTATATTAATTAATTTTGAAAATAATTATTAAATCTATCTAAAATAAAATCCATAAATTCAAACTAATTTAAACATCAATCAAACCATTTTAAAATATCTTTTATGAATACTAAATTAATCATATTAATTAATTTCAAAAATAAATATTAAATATTTGAATAACCTTTTTCAGGTAAATAAAATAATTATAATTTGTTTCAAAAACTAATATATACATGAATCTAATCTCATGTTCCTTGCATACGAAAAATATTTATATAAATAATATTTTTGAAATTAATAACCATATTTGTATAATAAATGAAGTAACTTTTATAAGAAAATAAAACCTATGTTTTTGGCAAGGAATTGCTATGACACTAAACAAAGCAAAATATAAGTGTTTTGAACCAAAATATTTATTTGTTATATTTAGTAACAATTTATAGTAAAACTAATTTGGAAAATATTTCGTATCACGCATTCTTACAATACCAAGTGCCAAAATGAATTTAAAAAAAAAAATCCTAGTGAAACTTTAGGGGGTTTACATCCTACCCAACTTACAAGAATTTCGTCCTCGAAATTAAAAATAAGTAGGGGGGTTGAGAAGGTACAAGGGTATATCGATCAAATCACAACGTTCAACACAAACATGCATTAGAAAATCGTGATTTTGATTACTATGGAAATAAATCACGAATTTAATTTAAGGAGTGAATGATGGTCGCGATAAAGAATCTAGGGTCAAGGGAAAGGATTAGTAACTCGAGATGAGGATATAGTCCCATCGGTTGGTCGGTGGCTAACTACCTTGGCAATAAATGGTGGGACAACTAAAGGTGATACTTTTGGTCTATCTATCAAGTACGAGTCTTCGTCTAAATAGGTAAAAGACGAAAACCAATATGAGTCCAAAGATGTTGTTTTCAAATACCAATATATGGTTCAAAGGCGAGTGAGTAAATCAAAAAGAATTGCCAAGGCTGTCGCGGATGGGACTCTAGAGGGCAAGTTTAGCTATGTCTCCATCCATGTAGAACGATAGATAAAAGTGAACCAAAGTGCACTAGGTTGATCAGACCATTATGCATCGGTTCTGAGTAGACAATATGTTAGTGGGTGCCCCCAATATCATATGTCTTGAACAAGCTCGATAAATGCTAATTGCAAAACTAGGCTATATTAGCGGCATTAGCTAGGATAGTTAAAACTATGAGCACGAGAGTAGAAAAATATGAATAGTCCAGTGCCATAAGGATCTAAGTCTTGTTTGTGCCTATACAATCATCCTACTGTTTTATGGTCTAAGACTTGGTTAATGCCATAAGGGAGGTTAGGTCGTGAGGCCTTCTACCCAACTTACAAGAGTTAAGCTAAGGGTATTTTGAGACATCTAACTAGTAGGGGTTATCTTCCTATCCTCTAGCAATCATGAAGGGAAGATAAGAATCATGATAGAAGGAATCAAGCAAGATGCAAATCACTGAATCAAGAGAGAGTTCGAAAATAGAATCGAGGTAGGAGGTCAAGGGTGTGGATGAGATCCTAGACTCTAATCCTATATGCAGGCTTGCTTGGTACGGTAAAGTAACCAAACAATTTATCTTGACTTGCATGGGCCACCACAAAAATATGTAACATCCCAGTCCCAAAATACTTAGGACCAAGTACGTAGACATGCAAGTTGCATACATACGAAGCATACTCTAATACACGGAAATCTCGTATGTATACATAAGCTGTAAAATGCAGTAACCATAAACTAATCTCATCCACAAATAAATATATTATAAAATCACTAATAAATATCATTTGTACAAAACGTTAGGCGGAGACAAATCCATTACCAACAAAAAGAGAGAAATACATAGTGACGATGGAAGAGTCGAACGAAGCGAAAGATGATCCAAAAGCTAGCATCGCGAAGGTAGATTGTAACTATGTCCTTGGCTAGAGCACCTGCGAAAATCACAAACACACCTAAAGAAATCACCAGGTCCTCAGAGGGACGTAACAAGATACAGGAAGAACATGCTAATATGAACTGTCAAATAATAAAATAATATACAAAAGACTAACCTAGACACAAATACGCAAAGGGAATTCTAACCGTCTAATGTGCAATTTAGAGGACAAATTTCATGTGTATGGGTGGGATTTAAGCTATAAGTACGTAACTGGCATCCAGTCATACCCATCCGGCCGTAAGGTCTAAAACTTCAGAGGGTATCTGCAAATATATCACGCCATAGTTCCTTTCGAAAACTATGGTTTACCTTTTTGGCTTTCCATACGCACTAGCGACTATCCTCCCCCAATATTTTTCATGCTGACCAAGTCATGTCCATGACCCGCCCAGTTTTATAACTGCTCGAGTCTCTATACCTTAATCGTAGTAGTTACGATCTATCCGTCACACGACAATAGAGATGACCAGTCCATAAGTCGTGACCCTAGCAAAATGTTTTTAACCGTGTAGTGTGAGAGTCATGGCCCAAGGAGATATAAGGATATCCCACAACAAGAAGGTAGTCCGCTAAAACTAAGTTAACATACATATAATAAAGTAACGACTAATAGAGTCACTTGCACCCAAGTGTGGCTTGGACGCGCAGTTTATAACAAAGATAAAAAATATGAAACAAAGTAAATAATACAAAAAATAAATAATATGACAGTTAATTAGTAAGGTATACTTGCCTGGTATTGACGCCTGGTGTGTTACGATAATCAAGGTGGCACGAACTATGACTTTGATGTGACAACTACGCAAGAAGGCCTCTGATGATGGCACGGACGGTTGATTTGGAGTTGACTGACGGGATATGGTCTTGTTGGCACAAAAATAGTCTCATAAGTCCAAGCATACAAGACGATCTCAGATGATGGCACAGATTATGCCATTGAGTTCGGAATAACCAAATTAGCTAGAGATGATATAAAGAAGTTCGACATTTGCAAGAAGATAGGAATATAACTAGCCAGGGACAAGTTTTTGAAAATCGAAGAATTTTTGTATATATAAATAGCTATTTCAGAAAGAATTTATGTATTTGAAAACTATATAAAATAGTTTTTAGATAAATACTTGAAAGTCACAAAAATCATTTTTATAGCAAAACTATAATTTGCTAGTATTAAATATTACAACCATGTTTAATAACATAAAAACAATATAATTATATATTTTAGACTTCGAAATTCAGCTTTGAAAAGAAATATAGGGCAAGGCCTAGTACAATATTACATTACCAAAATAATCTTAAACTATAGTTATTTAATAAGAATAAAAATAGTAATAATGGTATAATGGTTAAATATAACAGTTATTGATATGGATAAAGTATTGTATTTAGTACTATAGTAGATATCATACTATATACACATATTGATATTTTAAGTAAAATAAGATAAAAATAACATTGCATGTTCCCTTTTCCTATCCGAAAAAAGTACCAGGGAGTCCAATCTTGCACTTAGAACCAAGAAACATACAAAGAACACTCTATACCAATATTTTTAACGAAATAAAGCAAAGAAATAATAAAAAAATAACAAAACAAGGCATGCTGCATTGAAACACAAAAAAAAACCAAGGCATGCTGCATTGAATGGAGTCCTTCTCCATTAGTAGAAAGAGAAAGAGGGCCAGAGAGGAAGAGATCGGGAGAGGATGAGGGGGAGAGGGAAGAGATTGGAAGACTCTCACCGGTGCTAGGGCGGAGACGTACGGCAGAGTCGCCTAGAGGCGGCACGATGTTGGTCTTAGGGAGCTGCGGATGAGGGGTTCCAGAGGCGGAGGAGCACTCAGGTGGGTGGAGGTCACCGGCGGAGGGCGAAGTGCCTCGGGTCAAGAGGGGTCGCGGCAGTTTAGCGGACATGGTATGGGCACGGATGGTGTCGACGGACGGAGGAAACCGTCGAGCACTGTGGAGCTCGAGACCGGAGCAGCGCACAGAGGAGCGAAGAGGGTTCGGTGGTGCTGGATCGGTGGTGCCAGGCGGGGGCTTCTCGGCACTCCGGTCTGTGCGGCGTGGCGCGACGGCCTGCCCGCCGCTTGGCCACGGTGGGAGGCACTGGCACGGAAGCTCGGTGGACACCGGGTCGGGGTGCAGCGGTCATCCACTCCGATCGTGGAGAGGAGAAGACCCGGCGTGGCGACGTTCGCCGGTTGCGGGTGGTAAGTCCTGGTGGTGGCGGGTATTTTAATTGGTGATGGTGGTAATAATTTATGGAATTTTTGACGCGTGGCTACCACGGGTGGAGGCTATGGTGGGGTTGCTAGGGGATGCTGCTGGTTGTGACCATAGAGAGGAATGGCCGAGGTCGGGGAGTCTGGTAAGTGTCCGATCGCGTTGGTGACTGGGTGCTGATGCGGATGAGTGTGGTGGTCGGTTTGTGGCGGGTGAGGTTCTGTTTTTGGTAACAACACGTGTCGCTGGTGTGTTCGGTGGTATTATTTGTCGAGATCGGGTCCGTGGTAGTAGTCAGGGCCGGAATGCCAGGATGGCGATGGTGGTACGGGGTTGTTGACGGATTTTGTGTCGGTAGCTGTGGTTGTGGGGATGCCGGATTGGCGTGGCCGGGAAGGTGTTGTCCGATGGTGAAGGTTTGGCTGTGGTGAGGGTGGCGGAGTTGGCCAGTATCGGTGGCCAGGAGGAGTAGAAGGAAAGTGGGGTGTTTACGAGTTTTGGATAGGTTAGGGATTTAGATGAATCGTGTCGGGGTTGTCGACACGAAGGAGGTTATAATGTTTAAGTAGTTAGATGGAATAAAATAGTCACCCTGGGTCGGACCCAAGGCCGTCACGGCTGACACGGAGGGAGTTGGCCACAGACACGATGGAGGAATTTGTGGAGGAAACATGTAGATGCTCCCTTATATAGGGGTAGAAACTCCTAATTGGATAAGGTGTAGGAATGATTCAAATCCACTTTTAAATAATTTCACTATTAAATTTAAATTAATACAATCAAATCTAAATTCAAATTCAAATTCAAATTAATTATAGATAAATCTACCTTTACATTAAATCTATCTAAAACAAAATCCATAAATTTAAATTAATTTAAACATCAATCAAACCATTTTAAAATATCTTTTATGAATACTAAAATAATCATATTAATTAATTTTGAAAATAATTATTAAATCTATCTAAAATAAAATCCATAAATTTAAACTAATTTAAACATCAATCAAACTATTTTAAAATATCTTTTTTGAATACTAAAATAATCATATTAATTAATTTTGAAAATAAATATTAAATATTTGAATAACCTTTTTCATGTAAATAAAATAATAATAATTTGTTTCAAAAACTAATATATATATATATAAATCTAATCTCATCTTCCTTGCATACGAAAAATATTTATATAAATAATATTTTTGAAATGAATAACCATATTTGTATAATAAATGAAATGACTTTTATAAGAAAATAAAACCTATGTTTTTGGCAAGGAATTGTTATGACACTAAACAAAGCAAAATATAAGTATTTTGAACCAAAATATTTATTTGTTATATTTAGTAACAATTTATAGTAAAACTAATTTGGAAAATATTTTGTATCACGCATTCGTACAATGCCAAGTGCCAAAATGAATTTAAAAAAATTCTAGTGAAAATTTAGGGGGTTTACAAGTTATACCAGTGATATTGTAGCCAAATTGGCAAGTTCATTATAAAAAAGTCGGCATATTCAGTTGTATCCTAAACGGCAAGTGTATATATTCAGTTGGCTATTCAAGAGTCTTGTAATCAGTTGTAAATTTTGTATTCCGTTGTAAGTCTTGTAATCCATTGCAATTATCAATAAAGAGATACGTTTCTTCAGATCTTGTGTGACTTCAATTTTTCTGCTTGGTTTTGCTGTGCTGTACAAGTACAATCTAGACTTGTACGGCATCACACCCAGTGGCTAGTTTTCAATCCTCCAAGATCGAAATGTGACAAAATGGTATCAGAGTACGGCTTTACGTCCTTGGATTCTTGTTTTGATTTGTTCCATCAAAGTTGCTACTAAAATAATTCAAAGTTGCTTCCGTGATGAATCAAAGTTGCTTTCGCGAATATTCAAGGTCGCGTCCATAATGAATCAAAGTTGACTCTTTGATGGCTCAAAGTGCTTCCGCAATTATTCAGTGTTATTTTCAAATTATTCTAAGTTGCTTCGTTGAATGAAAGTCCGTTGATCCTTCTAGCCGCTCACTGGGTGTTCTATACAATAAGTCTAAATATGTGGGCTGTGATATGTGTGCTTTGTTAAATTTCTAAAAGATATCGAAACGAATAACAATGATGTGATGCAATAATAAGTTGGTAATGTGTGCTTGATGTCTTAATTGTGGGATTCATTGAAGTCGATTGTTATGCAGCAATCGACTGTGGGTGATGGCATGGTATGTTGGAACAGAATATGCATAGACTTCAGTGAATGGGAATCGACAAAATCTTGAGTCGGTATTTGTGGTCAGCATAACCACTACAGGATGGATAGTCCACATTGGACATTGGTTTGATGCGAATGGAATATTGTGTCGGGAATTGCTTTAGCTCTGAGTGGTATATTGCATATACCTTCGTCGTGATGAGATGTTCCTTGACCCTGTTTGTGGCATAGTGATTGCTTTACCTGTAAGGTATTGGGTAGTATCAAGTCGTAGTTGGGATTATGATTGATACATGACGGCTAGACGTGTCCCTTGATTATTAAGTTCGGATAACCCGATACGATATTGGAATGGTTAGCATTATGTTGGGTAATAAGAAATTGAGAATTTAAAATGAATGCCTTGGTTGAAAATAGTACGAATTATAGCTTCAAGCGTACTTGAATCAGTTGGGTATACGGATTGTAGGCTTTGTAACGATGGTGGGGTGTTGCTATCGAAAGATTTTGGGAGAACAATGTGGACCGAATATAGAATGATATAGGAATTGAGTAAATGAAATTGCATGTTGGATATCGATAAACTGATGGTGCTGTTAGGCGCTTATCGAATGTTGCGAATGATTTAAAAGATGCATAGAGTTGCATTAACGATCGAAAAGTTAGAGAATGGATTTGAGAAAATAGATGGCCATGCACGTTGTGCAGTTGTGTTTGAAAGAATTTGATGGGTCCAAAATTAACAAGTTATGACCTTTGATTATTTTAAGGCATAGAGAATAAGTACTTGTCCCTTAATGCTGAAAGAATAGATGTTCCTTATGAGAGTCGAATGGCTGGAATATAAATAAGTATCGAGGTGCAGCGATATGTAATAGACCATGTCGGTAGAAGATGTTGTCGCATGAATAACGAGTTTGGGTGTAATATAGAATTATTGGATGGTGACTTAGCATATGTGTTATGCCATATTCACTAGATGACCGATATACGGATGCTGGATGTTTAGTGCCATAGTAATTGGATTGGTACATGAATAGTAAAATATTCTTATGGAATCACAAGGAGATGATGCGAAACACAATTTTGATGGGTAACGAAAATTGCTAAGAGATGACCGTGTTGGTGCTAACGAAAATTAATAAAGGATGCCTTCGAAAGAAATACGATTTTATAGTTGCCTATGTTATTGGTTAAAGAGTACAGACCATATCGATGATCTAGAAATATGGTAATTGAATATGTCACAAAGAGACCATATAAAAGAGATTGCAAATGATAGACCATTGAGGTAACGATGTTGGATTATGACTTAAAATAGTTGGAGCGATTGAATAGACGTAATTTGCATAAGATGTGAGAATACAAGTCGGATTGAGTAGAGGATGATGTGTCTATGCTAGTGAAAATTGAAAGTTTGGATATTCGATTGAGAAGTTTTATATGATAGCTTCGGGATTAACCTATAAGAATTGTCGAATAGAATTGTTGGATAGATTTCTTCGGTTGTGGGTAAGTCTAGAGTGAGCCTTTGTTGGGTATAGCCGAGGATGAGTACGGGTAGAAAGACGTGACCCTAGAACGTCGGTTGGTTGCCTAGAATGTCGGTTGGTTGCCTAGAATGTCTGTTGGTTGCCTATAGTGTCGGTTAGTTGCCTAAGTTTCAAAATTGGTTAGCTATGTTATTTCGGTTGTTCGAGTTTGGAAATAAGTTCATAAGATTGGGGTGGTGTCCCATATCCCTTAAGTTGGTCAGATCATAGATTGCCCCTGAAATAAGATAGAGTCCCTATGATAAGAGTTGGTTGCCTCTAAGATAAGAGATAAGTATGTCCCTGATAGCTATTCATCTCAGATGGGTTAGCTGAATGTCTGGTTTAGCTTAGAATAGCTGAATGTAGAGACTTGACTGAATGCTAAGTTGACTATTGGAGACCCGTAGGATGTCCCTATTGATGTTGAGTGGGTATAGTTGGAGCGTGTGAGATATGTTGGGAAGTAAACTTCGGAATGGAATGAAGATTGGAAAATTCGATGTTACAATGTTGGACGGAATGACAGATTATGTTGATTTCGAAACTTGGTTGCCTTTATTTGGGAATGTTGAAAATTTACTAAAGCTGGTTGGATTTGGTTGGTTGTATCATATTGAGATGCTTAAAATGACGGTGGTTGCATTGAGACGGTCGGAATAAATTCATTGATGGACAATCAGATTGGAATTGGAAGGAAAAGTGTAACGACAGAATTGGATAGTGCATGTAGTCAAGATCGACGAGAGCGAATAAAATTTTGAAATGACCCTCGGAATTAATATTACTGGAATATGGGAGTTGCTTATGCGAGAGGACAATATATTAGCTTAATCAATACGATAAAATGTTTGAGTACGTCGAAAACTTTTGCTATAGTGGAACGATGGTATGACTTGAAAGTTGAATCATGATCGAAAAATTTACGAGTTACAAATAAAGTGTATGGATGCGAACGATGATGAGTATAAGATTAATCAATGAGAATCGGGTTATTAAAATAAATTTGGCAATAGAATTTATCAACTTTGGTGGCATGAATGACAATGAACTTGAAAGGAATACATTAGGAATATTACGGATCGACTGTGGGAAAATTTCTCAAGTTAAAATTTGTAACATTCATTGTGTTATTGGTTGGTTGGATAATTGAATAAACAAGTTGGGAATATTCGAGATGCTCAGAGCAATCACTGATATTCGAAAAAGAAGTTACACCGTAGCTCGTTCATTTTCTCTATCACTGAACTTGGCTGAAGTGCATGTATTTCTGGGACGCCTAAAATATGTGTGTGATTCCAACTAAGTGGTATGCTGAATTCAAACGAAGCCACGGGAAGGATTATCATGTGCTAAGAAAATTGCATGAGTGTTGGAGGAAGAATAGAGATGGTAAACTATTTTGAATCAAACTGGAATGCTGTGATGAGATGGTACATTACTTGAAATCAATCAAGATATTGCAAAGAAATGTTAAATTGTGCAAGTTGATCGTTGAGAAGTTTCATAAAAGTTGGTTAAAGTTTTGGGGATGAGTTTTGTTTTAAGTTTCGCGGATGAAACTTTTTCTGAGTGGTATATATTATAGTGCCCCGACCGGCAAGATGCCTTATGATGGTTGGTTGGTTGGTTCGATGAAGCCTTATTGGACTTAGGAATTTACGAAGGATCGCTTGGAAGGCTAGGCGATCGTGGCGGGAATCGTCTTATAAAAGTGAGTAGTGTTGAACCCGTCGAAGACCCATTAGCTTCACGCTTAAATAAATGATAGTATGCTATGTTTACTTATTGAGATGTTGAATAACATCGTACATAAAAGTTAGAAATAATGAAAGATAATTAATCACATGATCCAAAAATTGTTGCTAATCATTTTGTGAATTGTGTACTTCGAATCATTTCAATGAATTGTATGCTTGCGTGTTTTGTAATAAAATACATGACAGGTGAAGGAAAAGTCCCAAATACCTGGGTAGTGAGTATGTCAAGCCTCAGCTTGATGAACATATGCTAAACAGATGGTAAGTCCCAAGAATTGGACAGTGAGTACGTTGAGTTGGTTAGAAAGATATATGATATCAAAATGTGGGAAATGGATTGGGTAACAACATTCTATTATCCCGTAGCCAATGTAGAATATTGATTACGCCAAGACCCTGGAGTGAGAAATATGAATGAGAATGGTGGCTGAGTACTTAGTTTTTCTAATTATGCATTATATTTTTCTTTGTAGATAAGTTGCATATACTTGAATGGTCATGGACAACTTGTATACAAGGTAGTTTCCAGAACGGTAATCTGCGACCACGGACCCGATTCATCCTAGGGGGAACAAGGATGGAGTCGACGTACTGACATCGAAATTTTGGGACTTGCAGTGGGGGCTTGCTACCGCCCACTGAAAGGACGCCGAAATACCCATGGTGCTGAAGTAGTAGCACGATATTTCGAAAACCTCCCATAGATTCGTATCCCATTCGGAGTTAGTCGTTCGCCAGAAAGATAGTCCAAGATGGCGTGTCGCTAGTGACCTTCATATAGATAGGTCTATTGCTAATGATGTCTTACGTAGGCAGAGTAAGTTATTACTCATTTATAGGGAAGGATGTTGGCTGTTGGTAAGAATTACCTGAATGGTGATAATTATATTAAATTATGATATTGTTTCTAACAATGTCTTGTGCAGGCTTAATAAGTATTATAAATATACAGGGGTGGCTACACGACCGTGGGTAAGAATCACCAAAGGGTGATAATTGTACACTTTAAATTATGTTAGAAATGAGATTTGCATGCTTTACTTCTTGTCGACTATAACATAAAATCGAGCCTAAGGCAACGAGAAATACCACAGTTAATAATGTTCTATAACATGATTACTTAGTGTTGTCTTCTTAGGTGAGTTGGGCCAGCACCGTTCACCAGTACATTGATGATGTACTGACCCACATTGTGGGCAATATTACAGGTGCTTGTATATGGGGGAATCGTTTGATCAGTGCTTGGCATCGATGATTCGGATAGGGGTACAGAACCTCTTCTTTCAAGACGATGTCTTCTGCTATACATGACATAATATATGGAACAATGTAACTCAATTGTACCAGCGAGATTGTAGCCAAATGGCAAGTTCATTATAAAAAAGTCGACACATTCAGTTATAGCCTAAAGGGCAAGTTTATATATTCAGTTGGCTATTTAAGAGTCTTGTAATCAGTTGTAAATTCTGTATTCCACTGCAAGTCTTCTGTTTGGTTTTACTACGATGTCGTTGTTTTCTGAGAAATACCAAAAACTTTAATGGTTTTGCCTTGTACAAGTGTAATCTAGACTTGTACAGTATCACGTCCAGTCGCTAGTTTTTTATCCTCCGGGATCGGGGCATGACATTTGTTTTTGACGGTCACCTTGTTTAGTGTACGATAGTCGATGCACAAAAGAAGGCTTCCTTTCTCCTTCTTCTGGAACAGCACCGACGTACCATACGGGGCCTTTGATGGTCTAATGAATCCTGCATCCAGCAGCTCCTTGAGTTGCCTCTTCAACTCGTCTAGCTCGGGCGGGGCTGTACGATATGGAGCCATGGCAGGCGGCTTCATGCCCGGCTCCAACTTGATGGCATGGTGTACCCCCCTCCGTGGAGGTAGCCTCTTTGGCAACCCTTTCGGTATGATGTCCCCGAACTCCACAAGGACGTCATCGATCTAAGGCGAAAGATCCCCATGTACGAGCGCCTCCTCCGTCTTGAGCACCGCAAGGTAGGTCATCTCTCTGTGTCGCATCCCCTTCTTGAGTTGTAAGGCGGAAAAATTCTTTCCCTTCGAAAGTTTGCATCGTACAACTGTCACCATACACGGGGAGCTCTCCTCCATGATTCCGACGACTCTCAGATGCGACATTGGGACCGCATTTGCCGAAGTAAGGAAGTCCATCCCAAGGATCATGTTGAAGTCATCCAGTAGTGCGGCCGTGAGACTGGAGACACCCTTTCACGCCCCGATCCCCTAGAGTCCTTTCGTCCTTGCTTCGAACTCCGTGAGACCGTTCGTCTTCGCTTGGGCGTGATGTCGTACAAGCCTAAGTTGTGCTTGCACAAGGCCAAGACCTGTAAAATGACAAAATAGAAAAGATAGACAATATACAGCAGAATATAAAGCAGATAATTGAAGCAACATCGAACATTTTGCAGATATATGAATTGAACAAAATGGTAACAAAAAAAAAATTCTCTTTATTGATTTCATTTGAACAGATTACAAGCTCTCAGTTCTCTCTGATATAATGTTTACATTCTCTCAGAAATATTACAGATTACAATGATCCCGTTCCCATACATTACATACCTTTATATACAAAATTAACTCTTGGCAATAGATGTCCTTCTTTTGGCATCTCTTCTGATTTTTGGCTCCTAAGGATGAGGCTCGGGCTATCGCTTTGGATTATCCTTCTCGATGCATCTTGCACCTGCATGCAGACTGATGATGGGTCAGTATATCAGAATACTAGTGATTGTGAACAAAGAGCTATATTTGTTTGAAACGATCACTTTTCATTTAGTGAGAAAATATTTCTTGTGATGTGATATACTACTTTTACCTATATTCATTTCATGCAATACAGAGTCAGTTTACATCTCTTTTGAAAATATCTTTGAAAAGACATAATTTATTTTATTTTATTTCAAGCATGCAAGGTACTATTTATTTCTGTGGAGTGCGCAGCGTGTTTTAGCCATAATCATTTTTTTGTTCAAGCAACTCATAGGGTCAATGACAAGCATGATATTATATATTTTCTTTAATGGGACATAGCATTTTATTGTAATAGATTAATCTCTTCAAGCAATTCATATAGAAAACTTAATCACACGTGTATATCACTTTTAGTGATTCTTACCAGAGTCGACGGTCCATCCCAGCACAAGACAAGGATTAGCATAAGCATAATATAGCACATTCTTATTTTCGATTTGTCTCTACATTGATAGCTCTTATCAAAATCTTCTTATACATGTCATCGATTAGCAGGTATGACTTTTGGATTCAGCTCATTGCTAATAGACATAATATTTTTGAGGTGTAGCATTTACCTCATACAACATTCCCGAGGTATAGAATTTAACTCATACAGCATTCTCGAGGTGTAGCATTTACCTCATACAACATTCTCGAGTTGTAGCATTTACCTCATACAATATTTTTGAGGTGTAGCATTTACTCCAGGATACTATTACAATCTCTTTGCAACATGTACAAGTCCGTCTGTACATGACCAGCATTCAGAACATCTTTGAGGGACAAGCAATCATTCATCTCCTTGGAACATAATAACAGTTCTATGCAGATATAGCATATCATTTTACCTTTAAAGCATACCAGTTCGAGGAATATAAGCAATCTCTTTTCTTTTCTTGTTAGCATGGCAACAGTTCATTGATTAAAGGCAACATATCTACTTTAGCATGGTAACATCTCATTTCTTATAAACAAACAACAACTCTTATTCTGAGCATGCATATTATCTTTGTTCTTAGCATAGCAACATGTGAAATCCCTTACAAGCATACTCAATCATTTATCATCTTGTTATTAGCAATAGCATTCAATCAAAAACTCAGATTCTTATTAGGCGTAAGCGAATCATAAAATGAGACTTTGTCCATTCATCCAAATTAATCGTCTTATATTGCAGAGCCAGCAATCCGATCTCTCCGTTTATCTAGTACCTTTGTAGAGTGGAGCACTACACACCCGTCCAGTCTTCCAATTGGATCTTCACGCCTTTGGCCACCCCTGCATAGGACGTGCCTCTGAGTTGATTGTCTTCATCTTGCTTGAGTCTTTTTCAAGCACCAGACCCAAGCGCTGGACCTCCGTGCTCGAGATGAAGTTATGGGTAGCCCCTGTGTCGACCATCGCCCTGGTGTTGTGGTCATTGATTTTCACATCCACGTACATCAGTTCTCGATTCGGGGCTTTGGTCACGACCGTCTTGCTCTTCAAAGTGTTCAATAGACGCATGGCACCCATGTGAGCCCCCATCTTAGGTTCTTCGTCCTCAGCCTCCCCGCCTTTGACCACGTTCACCTTCTTGCCTTTATTGGTGCAGTCGCGTGCGAAGTAATTTCCACCGCACACGAAGCACTCGATCTTTCGCTCCATTGGAGGCCTCGCATGTTGCTTGTCCTTCGACGGGGCTCCCTTTCCATTCCCCTACCGTTGAACTTGGTGGTGGTCTTTGCCTTGGGCTTGGGAATATCGCTCCGTCGATACTCCATTATCTTCTCGGCCGCTGCAACGGCCGTGTTCATATCTGTCATGCATTGCCTCTGCAACTCTTACGCCACCCACGGTTGCAGACCGTCTAGGAAGAAGAACATGCGATCTTCTTCGCCCATACTAAAAAATTAAAAGCATCAGGCGAGTGAATTCCGTCACATACTCCTTGATGGACCTAGTGTGCTTGAGTTATTGCAAGCTCCACCTCGCGACGTACTCCACATTCTTTGGGTAGATTTGAGACTTGATCTCCTTCTTGAATCCTTCCAAGTCTTGATTGAGCATAATCCCTTCTCAATCTTGATGCACCTGCGTTTCCAGATGAAGTTATCCACCTCCTTAGCGCCTCGTACGTCATTGAAGGATTTAGGTTCTGGATACTTCACCTTTTGGACCGCCTCCCTCCTCGAAGATGCATCACCAGCAATAGCCTTCTCGGGGATCGCCGCTTTGGTTTTCAACTTCTCGTGCAGTTCAGCAATCTCCGCCTTAGTAGCCTTTTGTTTCTCCTCGAACACGGCTTGCATCTAGCGGAGTTGCTTCCGAAACCGCGTCATCGCCGTAGAAATGTCAGTCTCCAACCCATGGGCAAACTCATCGTGAGCCGATTGGTTCTTCTCCACTTCATGCTCGATGGCCATCACGCCCTTCTCCATCATCTCCACGCGGGACGCTAACTCGCCAAAGGCCCGTTCCATCGACGGTTCCTTGCTCTTACCCTTCCTCGAGGGCTTCGCCTTCTCTTTAGGCGATGCAGGTTGCTCCTCATAGTGGACGATCTCGGATGAAGACATGATGATGATCGAACCTGGCTCTGATACCACTTGTCACGGACTTAGTATTTTTGCTAGCACTTCGTCCCGTACAGCGCACTATCTTCCTCCTCGAAGACTCGTACAAGCCTTCCCAACACGACTTAGCTAAATCGCTAAGAAAAATAAGAAGAGTAGAGCAACGATAGGACTCGTAAGAATTTTTTTATTGACTTGCTGAATGCTTACAAGTTTTTAGGTGGTGAGGAACAAATGAGGCCTCACCCTTTTATAATGGCTCATAGAGCTTTACATGAAAACTTCTGGAAGAAATATTCTAGATATTATTCTCTAGGGACAAAAGGAAACTTCACGGGCCATCCAGAAGTGTCTTGGGCCATCTAGAATGATCTTGGGCCTTCCAGAGAAATCTACCGTCTTCTGGAGAGTTCCGCCATCTTCTGGAATGTTCTAGAAGCTTCCCGCATAACCTTGATCCGTGGAAAGGTTATGCAACTTGGCCTCGGACGGAACGAAATATTTGGGACGTTACAACCAGGTCAATTTTCTTGGAGCTTGTATATTTACACATACATAAATTAGCAACGAAAAAAAATACACATGGCAAGTAGGGGTGTGCATATTTGAACCAAACCGATTAAATCGAACCAAATCAAATCAAATCGGTAAGATTTTTAATCGAGGCGATGGTCCGGTCGGATTGGTTCGACTGGATCTTTTAAAAAAAATCGAACAATTTGGTTCGATTCACGGTTTGGTCATTCCAAAAATCGCTTAAATCGAACTAAACCGATCATAGTTAGTAGCTGTATAAAATTAGGTTTACATGTATATCCGGTCAAGCTTATCCCTAATCTAAATAGAGATGAGAGATCTTACGGTTTGGATAGCCTTACTCTTCTTTGGACTTTGGAATATATTGGAGATGGATGTTGCCTGCTCATATTCTCATCTAACTTTCCCTTTCTCTTCCTAACAACGTATTGGAGTCTATTATTGGCTTTATGTTAAAATGCGATAGTCCAATTAGAAACATCCAACCTGGCTTTATATTATTGACTTTGGAGTCTATTATTGGTTTTATGTAACATTTGACTATGCTATTATTCAAGTTGGCTTTATGTTATTGCTATTTGATGATGGCTTTATGTTTTTACTGTTGGCTTTATATTTTATGTTTAGAGTGCAGACAAGACTCTGAAACCTGAATGCAACTTTTCGTGAAACACTTTTAAAACCGATTAAGCGAACCGAGTCGAGATCTGAATGCAACTTTTTGTCCAAATCTGAATGCAATTTTTGTCAATTCAGAACCGATTGAAATCGAACCAAGTCGATCGGTTTCAAAACCAACCGACCAATTGGTTGGTTTGGTTCGACTGGGATTATTTTTTTTTTTTTTTTGAAATCTCACACACACACACAATTGGAGGACTCGAACCTTGCCGGTCCCTCCGGGTGTCCGCTCTAATACCACTAGGCTAGAGAGCTCGGACACTGGGATTATTTTCAAACCGATTAACTTCGATTCGACTTCAATTGTGACCAAATAAGTCGACCACCGAACGATGCACACCCCTAATGGCAAGAAAATATTTATGATAGAACAATCCACATGTATTAAATAAATAAAGATAAATTTATATATAACATAATAACTCAATATTTCAGTTCTTGTAATTAAAGAATTTTTGTAATTGATGTTAACGAATATAGGAACTTTCTCGGATCGTCTAACTATCACGTCTTTTTTTAGACTTTTTTCATGTCATCGTTAAACCAACAGCCATAAGCTCCTACAATATCGTGTTGCTAACGTGCTAGAAAAGTATACAAAAAAGAATATGTTGTAGTCAAATAAATTAATATGAAACTTCTATTATTTAACACAAATATAAGAGAGAATGATTAATATTTGTATGTATTTAGATAAGAGCAGCCACTATTTGTGGTTAGTCACGAATATACATTTTACAACAGTTACAAATTTTTTACACAATTTTTTTTATTTATTTTGAGGTATCCTTTCTCCAAGTCGGACCACCACCCAGCCGTCCGAGGGAAAATTCGAATCCAAGACTTGTGCATGGACGGCCTCCCAGACTACCACTAGGCTAGTGGCTTAGGGACACTTACACACAATTTTAAAATGACTTTTTTTCTTACCCAAGAAAAGGAAAAAAAAAAAAAACTTTTGTCAATTATGTTTGCGGAAGGGATGTTGTCTACACGAAGACTAGAGGAGCAACTTGAGAGTGAGAATTACTGCAGAGCTGCCTCAAACTCAAGGCTACCGTTTGCACAATCGACAATTTTCGTACACGACGCAAATGAATATTTCAACAATCCAATATGAGAAATGATCACGCAGCAAATCTTACAAGATGTGAAAGTTTGGCCTCGCCACTAACGAGCAAAGTACTGCAACATAAATCTTTTGAAATTCAAAGACCAGAAAGAACACCGATCATGGACTCACGAGGCTTGTACATGGCCTCAAGAGGGTGAGCTTTGGGCAGAGTCAGTCCCGAACCTTGGCTCATGTCCACCTCTTCCTCCCCGATTCTCTCCCACTCGAAGCATTGTATCAAAGTCCCCAGCTCCAACCCGACCACCCGAGTCGCGAGCCCTTCCCCGGGGCACCTCCTCCTCCCCATTCCGAAGGGCAACATATTGTGTCCTTCCCCTTTCGACTCCTCGAACCTCTCCGGCACAAACTTCTCGGATTCCTCCCACGTTTCCGCATCCCTGTGAATGGCGTAGGCATTGACCAGTAGCATGGTGCCGCGAGGAATGGTGTACCCTCCGACTACGCATTCTTCTTGAGATTCGTGGGGGACGAGGAGCGGTCCTGCAGGGTAGAGGCGGAGCGTCTCGGTGATGACACAATGGAGGTAGGGGAGATTCGGGAGGTCAGATTCTTGTACTAGACGTCCGTTGCCGATTTGCATGTCGAGTTCTGCTTTGGCTTTCTTCAGCTTGTCCGGGTTGTTGAGCAGGAGTGACATTGCCCATTCGATCGTGTGCGACGAAGTGTCTGTTCCTGCACCCAACATGCTCTGCAACGCAAATTTAAATCCTTTTAGTTAATTGGAAAGTACATTAATTCTTAACTAATTCCATATTCAGATCGATGAGCACTGCAAAAATGTAATTAAGTCAGCTATTTACGTACGGAACTCACCATGATCTGAGACTTGATGATTTGGTCATTGTAGTACTCCGGATCCGACTTCTGCAACGAGAGCAGAACTCCGATCATCGTCTTCTCCTTGGTTTCCTCGTTGTCGTTCTCGTGTCTTAGCTCGTCAATCAACCCTTGCAAGAACTTGTCCATATAGTTGTGCAGCCTCGTCACCTTCTTTTTCACTCCCTGAGCATCTACCCACCCCAACAATGGCAGGAAATCCCCGACATTCGATGCTCCCGCTACCGAGAACATCTCCTCCACCGTCTTCAGAAACTCCTCCGAACTCTCCCCGCGATGCTTGTCCCCGGCTATCATCCTCATTATGTTGTTGAGTGCAAATTGAAACAGCCTCGACTTCAGCTCCACCCTAGTGTATGCTCCTCCCATTGGCGAGGAGGACTCCTGGAAGAGCCTCCGGATCATTTCGACCACCTCTCCGGAGCGGACTTGGGAGAAGGAGTTGAGGCGGTGGGCGGAGAGGACCTCGACCGCTGTGATCCTGCGCATGTTGCGCCAATGCGGGCCGTAGTTGGCCGCACCGAGGGTGGTTGTAGTTGTAGGAGAGGGTCTGGACGGAGGGGAAGTGGACACGGTTGGCGAATGCGACGTCGTTCTTGGTTAAGCATTCCTCCGCGAGGGGCGCGGAGGAGATGACGAGGACGGGGCGGGAGCCGAAGCGGAGGAAGATGATGGGGCCATGGCGCGTGGAGAGACGGGCGAGGGCGCGGTGGAGGGGCTTCTCGAAGAGGTGGAGGTGGCCGATGAAGGGGAGAGCAGGAGGGCTTGGTGGGAGTTTCTTGTTAGAAGAGGAGGGAGAAGAAGAAGAAGAAGGAGAAGAAGAGTTTTGTGAAGAAGATGAAGGAGAATGAGAGAGCAATGTAAGTCAAGATCGAGTACATTTTTGGATTGCAACAGAATAGATGTCGAGTATGGTATGTAGTAGTAGTTGTTGTTGGTTGTAGAAAGTGTGGTAGATTGAGTTTCTTTATATAGTGGAGGGAGGGAATGTGATAATTTGAGCATGTGGAATAAGTACAGTAGTGTCGAAGTTTGGTTGTAAATGTGCAATTCAAAGTTGACGTGCATGAAGAATATAAAAAAGAGAAGGCGTGGAGGAGATGGGAGAGAACGTGTCAGATGGAAATTCAGTTGTTGAATGAGTGCAAATGGGAAAGATTTTCTGTGTGTTTTGTTGCTCACGTTGGCACTTACGTAGTATATGCCATATGGAAGGATGAACCGTCAATATAACTCCCACATGAATGGTGCAGATCGACAGAAGCTTCCTTTGCCGACAAACTTAAATTCGAACGACGTGACCCATGTTTCGTAGCATTAACACATCGCGTTTCGCTGTCGATTGTTTAGAATCCAAAACCTTTTGTTTCCAGAAACTTGTGGCCTGGCGTTCAAATACGCAAGGGCAAAATCAGAAATTCAAGTCGTGTTTCGCTGAACTATAAAAATACTATACGTAGTGAAAAAATGACAATATAAGATAACATTAATCGATTGTAGTACGAAACAAAAAAATTCTTACTTTTTCTTCAGATTTTTAATTACAAATTACAATAAAAATTAATTTTTAACCAAATACGTTGCATACTTTGTGTCTACATTGCATAATCTGATACATTCCAAGCAAGGAGAAATATTTGCTAGTTCCTACTACATCCATTGGTCCATTGGAGAAACAATAGTATGCAGCATGCTTCATACTTCATACTGTCATCTAAGCAAATTTAAAAAAAAAGTGACAATATTTGCTAAGAATAATGCTATTTGTACTTCCAAATTGCACCTCTAAACTGTCCTTCCTTACGTGGCAGCTGACGTGATATATTAATGTGGCAGCTGACGTGACAATTTTAAAATTAACATTAAAATTAATGTTAACATTAACATCAAAATTAATATTTTCGTTAACATTAACAATAATATTAATATTAACATTAAATTAACATTAATATTAACATTAAATTAATATTATCGACTAACTTAATTCATTTCCATCTATTGAGTTTTGAGCCTAACTTAATTCAATTATCCATATATTTATTCTGAGTCAATTGTTTTGACATTAAAGATATATATGATTTATATTTCTCTCATCTTCGTTCGTTTTCTTCCTAATCGGTCGTTTGATTTTCAAAATTAATACTTTCACTTCAAGGACAGATACTTACAATTTTTCTATCATATGATCGACTTGTTTGAATTTTTAGAAGCTTCTTTGAAATTTTTATGGATATAGTTAAAATAATTTTCGATGACTTACAATGGCAAGGCAAATGCGTACTGTCCCTATTTATTTGAATTATGGAGACCAAGGGTTCACTGCAGCCAGCAGCGCACTGGGAAGGCATTACCCCTAAGTTAAAGTAATTTCAAGTAAGTACAGGTTATCGAATAATATTCACTACCAAAAATTAATGGATTAACGACGGCCGTATCCGTCGCTAATCCGTCGGCAAATAGATTTAGCGATGGACTGCCGGCGGATTTTGGCTGAAAAATTTGTCGAGAAATATCCCGTCGCTAAAAAATTTCGTCGCTAAGTTGTCGTCATTCGACGACTTAGCGACGGATTGCCGTCAGTGTAACTCCCTCTTTCCGAAAAATTATTTTTGAAATATTTTTTTTATTTATTTGATTTAAATGGTAATTTTTTACATTTGTTTTATAAATAAGTAATTAGAAATTTATTACAATAGATGACCTTAGCCGTGGTTAAGATTTGGAGTATAAGGTGACTAAGAATCATTGCACCGATAGCGGAGTTACGTGCTTTGACTAATGGGTTAGCCATAGTAGGAAACACCCAGCCATAAGTGTGTCCTAACTAGGAAAACCAGGCCAAGTTGCGACTTAACCTCTATAGATGTTTAAATTATTTATTAATTAATTTATTGACTTGCAGAAGACCCGATTGCTCAGCTAGTCCGAACTAGACTCGAACCGAGCCCATGCCATGTAGACCCTCAGTGCGACCAAGACAGCCACATAGATATACTGCATGTATATGGGTGTTTTATTTTGATCAATGACTAATTATAAATATTGGTTAAATAAAATATATTATTGCTATTAAAGTTATATTTATATTTTATATATTTTTTATTTTTGAAAATAATATATTTTCTTGAAATGTCATTTTTAGATTTGTGGGACCTTTGACTAGAACAGTATACATATGTATATATATTGTCTGTGTTTATTTGATTAGATGAAATATATTTATTAATCATTTTGTGTGTATTTATTGCGTGTACTTAAGTAATTAAATGGTTAGTATTTCATAAGTGATATATATATATATATATATATATATATATATATATATATATATATATATATATATATATATATATATATATATATATATATATATATATATATATATTATATACTAATATATATATATTAGTATATATATATACTAATATATATATATATATATATATATATATATATATATATAGCTGCTAATGTATAATCATATACATATATGTACTAGTGATAGCATGAAAACAAGCCCAAACCAGCATGCAAATATTGGTCCAAACATAAAACCTCCACAAGCCCAGCCAGTTCGGCCCAGCCCAGCCGAACTCCCTCTCTGCATAACAACTTCCCCACACCCAAACAATTTCCCCCCAAGCCCAGACCCGAGCCTGTAAGCCGAAGGCTGTTGAACTCGATATATATATGTCGAGATCGAGGGGTAGCAAAACCCTAAACTCTTCGACGCAGCGCCTCCCTAACACCCCAACGATCTCGCCAGCCACCTGGACGGCCACCCACGGCCGCGCGCTACCGCGTGAGTCGACCGGACAGCATAGAACTGCTCACGGACGGCAGTAAGGTCAGCACAGCAGCGCTGTGGCCAACCCAACTTCGTGGCAGTAGTTCTTCTTCGATGCTCGATCATTCTTCGAGCTAGTCGCCAGGTATGCAAACAACATATCCGACTTGACATCCCTTTAATTTGTCTAAAACCTAGATGATCGAAACCCTATGGAAATCGAGTCGAATCTCGACGAAAATTAGTATCAAATATGCCTTATTTTGAGTGTGAGGATACTGAATAGGAAGGCTATTTTCGGTTGAACCAGTAGCAAACTTAAGAATCTAATTGAATGGCCTTGTAGACAACATATACGAGAGCAGAACCATTTTTATGGATCCTGATTTCACTGAGTAGGCTCAAAGTTATTCAAATTCCAAAAATGACCAAAAACAGTTTTTAAAAACAGTAAGAATTCAATAAAATCTTCCGATCCGATATGCGTCCGGCCAAACCGGACGACGTGGTCACGAATCAAAAATAT
The DNA here is from genome assembly GCA_029216955.1 of Iris pallida. Lineage (NCBI taxonomy): Eukaryota > Viridiplantae > Streptophyta > Magnoliopsida > Asparagales > Iridaceae > Iris > Iris pallida. The sequence goes on along the minus strand of JANAVB010029419.1, from coordinate 1,655,131 downwards.
CGAAAGGTGCGCAATGGCTTCGTGAACGTGTGGACTTTGACGGAATTCAAATTAGTTGCGTGTGCACGACGAATTTGATACATATCTGTCAAAATTCACCATATCGGCCTCTGTGTAAATTTTCCAATTACTTTGTGCACGTTCGTCAGATCGAGACAAAACTTGCTCCAATAGGACCGTATTATTTTTCTGGTCATGTATGCTAAGTTTGGTCGGATTCTGAGATAGTTGATCGGATCGCTGTTTTGCTAGCCCCACGATCCGATTCAACGGGCGATTTTGTGGACGGCCTGCCGGAATCTAACTTTGGACATACGGTTGAGTTCATATCATCAACATAAATATGTAGACATATAGTTTGATGACTTTTGAGACCATTGACTCTGGCACACTTTTCGGTGCAAAACGGATCCAACGGCAGACACCGTTTTGGTCCGAAATTACCGTTTTGCCCCTATTTCCAGAATTAGACTTATGGATAGGCAATCCTAGATAATTTGACTATTCTAAAAACGTTGGAAATGTCTATTTCAGCTTTCGGAGACAGTTGTGAGACTTAGACTTTCTGACTTGTGGATTGACGATATATTGTTGGTTCTCCGTGCAACCCTCAGACAAGATACCTTGCCTCCCTCTACAGTTCTTTACTCATGCTTACAGTTTCTTTACTTTATATATGTTATCAGTTAGTTATTTCAGTTCTCTTGATTTGCATGCTTTACCTTAGACAGTGTTTACTGGTTTATTAGTCGTGTTCTTCTATCGTTATCGTGCTTGACTGGATTTCGTGGTTCTTCCGGATTGGTTCTCTCTCGTATCGTATCATAGAAGGAGTAAGTCATAACAAAACTGCTATACCTTGTATTCGTGAAGCTAACCTGTGAGTCCACACTAGGGGCGAGGGTTAGTAGTTATCTGTTCCGCACCTGCGAGTCCACACTAGGGACGAGGGTGATTCTTGATGCTAGCCTGTGATTCCACACTAGGGGCGAGGGTTAGTAGTTGTTTCAAACCTGCGAGTCCATACTAGGGGCGAAGGTTTGAGTATCTATTGATCTCGTGATATGTTTTCGCTTGTTCTCATCCAGCAGTTCATTTATGCGTAGTGGTTCTTGTACCCGTGTTCATGATCATTCTGTCAGTAGTTACTTATCTATAGCCACTTGTTAGTAGTCATCATGTCAGTAGTCAGTTGTCATGATTCTGTCTTTTTTCCTGTTTATACCCTGTTTATATTTTATTGCATGATTAAACTGCTAGGTAGGCATGTTTTTATGTATCTTGCTATGTCCCCTGAGGACCTGATGATCTCTTCAGGTTTAGTGATTGCATGGAGTTAGCTAGTAGTTCTGGATGGTGGGTGTGATGATACGCTTGCGAGATTCAGGTATCGTTTTTACGTTTATTATCCGCTCATGCTTTCATATCTTATCATAAGATATCGTGTTTCTTGATTCAGTTTTTAGACTCTTGTTACTTTTCTTAGAGTCTTATCGGACATATATGCTAGTGGGCTGCAGACTACGACCCTTAGTGTTCATTCATGTTTCGTACACTTATTGTGGATTTGAGATATAGAATGTTTTGCCATGATTTGGCAGTTTACCATGCTCTTGACAGCGTTTACGTATTCGAGTCGGACTGGAGTCCGCTTGATACGTAGCTGGCTTGCTCACGCTCTCGCGTTTGAAAATCAGATACGGGTCGTGACAGTCAACAAGATTCGTATATTTAGCGATGGTTAGCCGGCGGACTTTCGTCAATTCAAGTATCAGGAAGTTAGGGATACTACTTTTTAGCGACGGACAAGTCCGTCGATAATATGTCGATAAACGCGTAGAGTTTCTGATACGCAAAATTCGTCTCCAATCCGTCGTTAATACTCGCCGGATTTGCGACAGATTAGCGACGGAATATCCGTCGCTTAGGTTCTGGAAATCTTTCGTATTTCCAAAACCTAAGCGACGGATATTTCGTCTCTAATCCGTCGTCGATTGTCGCTACGTTGTCGCCAATTAATCACGGCATTGGCGACGAATTATCCGTCGAAAAATACTTATCAACTACTAGCGACGGAATTGCGGCGGTTAATCCGTCGCTTAGGTTCTGGAAGTCTTTCATATTTCCAGAACCTTATCGACGAATAATCTGTCGCTTGGTAGTCGCCATCCGTCGCTAATTGGAAATTTTTCAGTTAGCGACGGATATTCTATCGCTTAACCGTCACTTTCCGTCGCTTGGTAGTCGCTGGTCCGTCGCTAACTGAAATTTTTTTAAATTTTTTTATACATAAAACAGAGCATTCCCTGTTGAAACAACATCTGAAATATCAAAATATCATAATATGCATCACACATCACACAAACCAACAAACCAATATACATCACATAGCAATATACAAATATCTATCACAAATATATCACACAAACCAACATACATCACACACCAATATACGAATATCCATCACAAACTAATATCCAAACATTCACCATTATCCAAAACATTCATCAAAAACTAATATCCACGTGACAAATATTCAAAATTCACAAATATTCAATATTTCAAAACATTCAAATACAATACATCAATGAGAAGGAGGAGGTGGATCGTCCGCTGGTGGTACTCCCTGCTGCGCCCGACGAAAATACTCCTCCACTATGTCTGCCGGCATGGTATCAAAGACATGGTTTGGCATAGCTGCTCTGGCGACATCATGTCAAGGAGTGTCGTCACAGTAGGAGGCGATACCAGAGGGGCAGCAGGGTCAAAAAAAGACGCCCGATGAAAAAGGACTGGAAATATACGAAGCACCGGTAGCAGCAGTAGACGGACCGGGAGCGGAAGAACCATGAGTAGTAGAAGGACGTGGATAGTACGTGGTCATATGCTCCCGCAAGGACGACACCGTCTCGTTCAGATTCGCAAGCTGTGTCCTCACATCATTGCCTGCCGGGGTTGCATGAGGAGGAGGCGGGGGCGGTGAAAATCTCAGAATTGACGCCTGCAACGACGCTAGGGAGCCGCAACCGTAGAGGCCCCCTTTCCTAAAGCCGCCGACGGTATCTACGAAGATGTCGTCGTAGCGAGCTTCGATAGAAGAGGACGCCTGCACGGGCGTCGTTTCGTCGACATCCTCGGCAGCAGGGGGCTGAACACGTCTAAGGGCCTCACGATACGCAGTCGATCCAATAAATGTGTTTATACTGTAAGTTTTTCTAAGTTATAATCTAAATCCTATATTTTCCTAAGTTATAGTCTGAATCCTAAGTTTACCTAATTAAGTTAACAATACTTATAATTCTAACATAAATCGCATAAACGTAAGTACTTACATCAGTCTCCTGGGCCCCCTCGTCGACGAAGCTCTCGTCCGACCACCTCTTGTGCGTATGCTGGAATACATCGTGCATGGTGACCGATTCTGCCTTTTTTCCCTCCTTTACCGCATGTTGGCTCTGTATACAAAATATTCGTAGAATTTTATTAACTTTGTATATTAATAGTACCGAATTAGATAGTGGAATGAATTTGCGGTATCTCACCAGATCTGCATGCGTCGCTGCGTGGGGCCTTGATCCCCCGTATGCAGACCCGCGGCCCGTCGATTCGCCTTTGCTTTCTCCGATTTCTGCTTGTACGCAGGAGTATCCATCTTCTTCAAGTTCTGCTCATAATACTCCTGCCGGATCCAATCCTTCTCCGAATGCGCCGAGCGAAGGTCATACACTGCATCCCATATCTTTTTCCCGGTGGCGCTTCTGTAGGTCCTGCGGATCGCCTCCTCGCGATGGGGGGGCCACCAGAACGTCCTCTAACATACAAATTCAATTATCATGTAATTAAAAAATTATGGATTAAAGAGTAATTAATAATTAACCACAAGATATATATATACCCTCATCTCGTCGAGCCAGATGTACTGCAAGTCCAGGAGCACAACAAAAAAATTAAGGTAGGGGCCATGGTTGTTATCCCGGATAATGTGACCTAGAATCCTGGCAGCATCCTACGAAAAAACCTACAAAGAAGCAACGACTGGATTATTAATTTGAATAAATGAAACAAATTTGTTACCGTCCATGTACTGAGCCTTGCTCATGGCATACTTAAGAAACACTTCTACGTCTGCCTGAAAATCGTCACTCACACCTATTCTGCTCTCGTGTTGCCGTTTATACATCCACGTACGATCAACGAAGTAACGATCCATTGCAGATTGGATGTAAAAATCTGTATTGTAAGACAAACTAAACAGAATTAGTTCGATACCGATACCGATACCGATACTCATAGAAATAGTCTGATACTGATACCGAACTCATAGAAATAGTCCGATACCGATACCGATACTCATTGAAATATTCCGAAACCGATACCAATATCGATTCTTAAACTCATAGGATTAATAGCCCGATACCGATTCTAGGGTTTTAGGGTTAGGGTTAGGGTTAGGGTTTTAGGGTTAGGGTTTAGATACCGATACTCATAGAAATAGTCCGATACCGATCCGATATCGATACTCATAGAAATAGTCCGATACCGATACCGATACTGCTACTCTGAACTAGTTCGATGTCGATACCGATACTCATAGAAATAGTCTGATACCGATACTCATAGAAATAGTCCAATACCGATACCGATACTCATAGAAATAATCTGATACCGATACTGATACCGATATCGATTCTTAAACTCATAGAATTCATACCCCGATACCGATACCGATACCGATTCAAGGGTTTTAGGGTTAGAGTTAGAGTTAGGATTAGGGTTAGGGTTTTAGGTTTAGGGTTAGGGTTAGGGTTTAGATACCGATACTCAAAGAAATAGTCTGATACCGATACTCATAGAAATAGTCCGATATCGAATCGATACCGATACTCATAGAAATAGTCTGATACCGATAACAATACCGTGAACTAGTTCGATACCGATACCGATACTCAACGAAATAGTCCGACACCGATACCTAAGTAAACACATCAAGTTGTTAGATCGACGACAAATAACAATAAGTACTAATCAAACTAGCAAGCACAAATCACATCACAAAGACCCATCAAACCCTAAATAATCAGAACAATAAAAATCAGATCTTTGCATACTCATATAAGATGGGATTTCATCCCCCCTTCCTTCCCCCACCCGTCCCCCCGACCACCAAGACCCCCCAACCTTCCCCCTGAGACCCAAGACCCCCCACACTCTGGGCCCCCACCACCCTCCTCCCCCCGACCACCAAGATCCCCCGGCCCCCCTCAGCTCCCCTACCCCCCCCTGAGACCTCCCCACCCACCGGACCCCACCCTAAACCCCCCTCCGCGGCCACGATAAAACTCCCGGGCCCCCACCCCCCTCCTCCCCTCTCGACCATGAAGACCCCTCGTCCCCCCTCCGCTACCCTACCCCCCCCCCCCCCCGCCGACCATTCCACCTGAAACCTCCCCCCCCCGTGGCCATGATAAACCCCCCGGGCCTCCACCCCCCTCCTCCCCCCCCAACCACCAAGACCCCCCGGCCCCCCTCCGCTCCCCTACCCCCCCCCCCCCCGCGACCTCCCCACCCACACGACCCCGACCCTAAACACCCCCCCTCCTGCGGCCTCCCCACCCGCCAACCCCCACCCTAACCCCTCCGGCCACGATAAACCCCCCCCCCGACCACCAAAAGAGAGAGAGAGAGATACCTAAGAGAGAGAGAGCTGTGCGCGCGCGCACGAGAGAGAGAGAGAGAGAGAGAGAGATGAGAGAAACTTTTGGAGGGAATGAAAAATTCCCCCTCCCCCGTCATTTCGTTTTAAGTTAGGATATAGTATTTAGCGACGGATATATCCGTCGCTATGTGGTCGCCAAATTTTCTGCCAATATTTTCAATATTTTCTCGTCAATTATTGACAACTGGACGACGACGTAGCGACGACTTGTTTGTCCGTCGCTATATTTTTGATGATATAGTGGCGAATTTGCGACCGAGTTTTACCCTTAAAATTAAGAAAAATTATTGGCTGCAATTCGATGGCAAATCGTCGCCATTTAGTCGGGTGTCTGTCGCTAAAAGTCTGTCGCCAATTTACTGTATTTTGGTAGTGATTAAAACTAGGTCTAGTTGCCATATTTTGATCTTTGAGTTGTTATGTCAATATTGGATAGGGTTAATAGAGCATTTGATACCATATTCTTATTTTAGGAATGGGACCAAGGGTTTACTGCAGCTAGATGTACACTGGCGAGGCATAAATTTGCGATAAAATAGCTTCAGATATGATTACGCTTTTCGAATATTATAGAGACTAAATCCTTTTTGGCATATGACTATTGATTTTCATGGTCCGTAATTTCATGAACCCTCACTTGAATTTGATTTAGTTCTTATTTTTTTTTCTTTCTTGAACATTTCTTTTTTATCTTTTATTTTTATATCATTATTAGGTTTCCAAGTAATCTTTTAAACCTATTTTGATTTCTTTCCACTAGATACATAATCGTACGTATCTGGATTTGACAATCGTGCCAAAATGATTTCGGTTAAACAGTGGATCGTTCCGAAACGATTTCGATTTGATCATTCTTAAACGATTTTGATTGCGACTAGACTATCTTGGTTATAATTCGATAAAGCCAATTCGCATCTTTTTCTAGATTTTGATTCTATAATCGTGCTCGAATAATTTTGGTCAATAGATAATGTACATAATGACTTTTCTTGTTTAGAAAATTTTGATTATATCCTTAACCAAGTCTAGGTTTTGAGTAACCCTTTTTGACAATATTTTGATCGTGTCAAATCATATCCTTTCTTGAGCTCTCGATTCAATCCACGATTATGTCTAACCTATTTTGATCGTTAATTGTATAATTTCTTGATTATATTCTTAATCATGCCTAATCGTATTCTATGAAATTTTGAGGACGGAAGTTTTCTAAGGTGGGTAGATTTGTAAGCCCACTTTCTGATTTCTTTTATATTTTATTTTTAGTTTTATATATTTTTTAGTTAGAAAATAATTTTTTTAATTCTATAAAAGATATTTGTATTGACGAAGGAATTTGTCAAACTATTTTTTAAAAAAATGATTTTGTTTTTTATAAAAAGATATACTTTTAAACTTATTAATTTTCTGTTATCAATTATGTTTAAGTTTATATTTATAAAAAAAACTATTTTTAAATATTATTGAATTATTAGATATTATTGGATTTATATGTGGTCAATTCTAAATTGGATTTAGTCTTAATTTATTGCTATATTATTTTAGATGGAATTTATATTTATGAAATTATACATTTAGGAATATTTGAATTATTCTTATCAATATTTTTTATATTTGATTTTATTAAATTAATTTTAAAGTTTATTTAAAATATTAAATATTATTTTAAAGTAATATTATTGTGATTAATTATGGATTGGGATTGCGTCAAATCTAAATTAATTCATGGATGAATTTAATTCATTGAATCAAATCCTCCCTTATTTAGGAAATCTTCCATCTCCTATATAAAGGGAAGCCTCCCTTTGTTTTTTTTCACAAACCCAATTATTATTATAATCAATTATGGATTGAAATTTGATTCATATAGTTTTGAGATTGATTTGATTTGAATTTAATGGAAACATTTATTCATTAGATTCTTAACCCTTCCAAATTAGGAAATTATGAGTCAATCTCCATCTATTTATGGTATCCTTATTTTTCTCCTAAAATCAAAACCCTTCTAATCTAATCATAATTAAGTAATAACTATCCTTTATATAATCCTATTGAACCTATGTTATCTCCCATATTTGTTTTCCAACATTTATCTATTTTTCGTCCAAAATAGGCCAAAATTTGTCATAAATTTCAGCCTCGTTTTTTAAGCTATAGAAACTTCGAGAAGTCGTTGCGACAAACTCCGGACTCCATTTTACCTCTATGGTTTTTTAGAACCGTATCGAAGTTAGCTTTCTAAATCTAAATTTTATTTTTCTGTAATTGTTTACGTGAATTTTTGGAGATTTATTTGAGTGTCTGTTGTACAAAAATTGATGTGTCGTACTGTTTTCGAGATTTCAGGAGATCCCAAACTCCGTTTTGAGATTCGTTTGAAGTTTTGGAAAGCTGACACGAAGATCTATAAATATAAATTTTCTAGAAATTTAAAATTTTATTTAATTCGTTGAACTCATATTTTATCGATAATTTATCGATTTGGTCAAGGTTAGCCATAACGACGTTAACTTTCAACCAAACCGAGATTGTGTCGCACACGTTAACTTCAACTTAACATGAGGCAAGTACACTATTGCTTTATATTTTTAGTACGTTATAATGTTATACAAGATTGTGTTTCCATTTGATATCCTATTGAGACACGATAGGTTTGATTGTATCATTGCTCGTTTATTGACTCTTTAGTGAGTTGGGAGGAGAAATGCTAAGTAGACGTGTGAACAAACTCCAATAAATGTTTAATGTAGATAGCTAAGTCATACACCTCACGTATGGGTTGGCCGTACCAAAAATGTGGATAGCCATCGTGTGATGTGCCGTATTGGCCCAAGCGTTCACATGTCAAAAGGTATTTCAAATGACGGTTTGATTAGTTTTACTTGTTCATGTTCCTGTTGTCTTGTTCATACATGTTCCTGCTAGTAGTTTTTTGTACATGTTTATTGTTTTCAGTTTATTTACATGTTTCCTTTATTCTCTATCGCATCTCTATTTATCTAGCTTATTTTGTATTAAGTTACATAAATGCAATAGGGTTATACTTTGCTTCTTTCTTGACTGGATCGTTGCATGTGACTTATCGTGCTTTCTACTTTTGTGCTATGGACCATACGGGGGAGATAGAGATCTTGGAGGTCGACCTTAGATTCTAGAGAGATTAGTTAGTTTCTTTTATTTAAATGTTTAGCGAATTTGTTTTCCAAAAATTATTTTTGTTGTATTATTGGATTTGTAAATAAAACAGTTATTGTGAATGAGCAATTAGATATGATTTTGTTGTATTTGAGATTGACATTGAGACTACCGTCGATGCTGCGATGTAGGCTGGACTTGACCACGTACTCATATTTCAAAAAATGAGAGCAGGTCGTGACACATATTACATCAGAAACAACCTTTCAGTTTCTTCTTTGTAGAGTTTTTTTGTTCTTTTTCAAATATTTCTACTTTATAATTTCATATGAACTTAATCTGTTAACCTTAGTTGGGCTTTTCTAGAAAGACCACTAGTAGGTACTCAAGTCCCAATATTTCCAGTAGAAAAGAAAATGATCGATTGCTGGTCACAAATAAATCCTAGCACATTCAGAGTTTGAGGACCTAATTATTTTAGGTACAATTAGGTAAAGTTATGTATTTTTTATTGTGTGGTAGGGCAATTTGTGGAGTTGGAAATGGGCGAGTTCGAAAAACTAGGTCATCGTCTCCATCTAATACATCTTCAACTACCTTAAATAAAGAAGTGTAGAGTTATAGGCCCAGCTTTAGATGGAGAAGAAATCTAGAATGAGAGTTGCTGAACACAAGGAACAAAAGGCTCAATGGGACTTCTTGATGCAACAACTACAAGTACTTGTTCCCGGATTCTCAATTCCTGAAACCATTCATTTATCTCTCATGAAGACAATGAAGATGAAGACGATGAAGATGGTGATGAGAGCAACCACAACCCATCTCTTAGATTAGATCTTTTATGGTTGTAGTTTACTAAATACTTTTGTTGACAATTATTTATTTTTGTGGACTAAATAATCGTTGTTTTGAGCTATGATAAATATAATATAATAAAATTCATATGTGATTATGTTTAATTTACTTCCGTTTATTGAGAATAAAATTGTTTACTATGTGATACGACTAATTAAATGTGTAGTCCCCATAGACTATTTTGTAGGACTAATTGTTTGGTCGCCTCATATATGGCACGCACATTTCGCTATCATGCAAACTCTTTTACCGCAATATACTTGTAGCCAAAGATTACCTAAGGTGACCAGAATTAGTGTCTTATACGATCAATAATAGTCGCCACATACTAACTTTGGTGGTCAATAATAGTCCCCATATATTACCTATTACTACCAATCACAGTCACCACAGAGTGTCTTAGGCGACGAATAATAGTTGCCACGGACTATCTTTGGCGGTTAATAGTAGTTTCCACACACTACCTATTATGACAAATCATAGTGTCCACAGAGTGTCTTAGGCAACCAACAATAGTCATTGCATACTACCTTTGGTGGTCAATAGTAGTCTCCACATACTACCTATTACGACCACTAATAGTAGCCAAAAAGTGTCTTAGGCGAACAATAATAGTCGCCACAGTCTTACTTTGTCCATCAATAATAGTCTATATACTACCTATTGCGACCAAGCATAGTCGCGACAAAGTGCCTTAGACGACAATGATATTTGCCATACACTATCTATTATGACCAAGCATAGTCGCCACAAAGTATTTTAGGCGACAATGATACTCGCCACATACTACCTATTATGATCAATCATAATCATCATAGACAACCTTGGGGGACTAATGATAGTCATCACATACTATATATTGCAAGCAAATATAGTTGTCATAGACTACCTATGCCAACTATTTTAGTCGGTAAAGGTACCTCCCTTCCAAAAATCTTACAACCTAAGGCGACAAAGCCTTCTTGGCCAAAAGTTTGGAACAACAAAGATATTTTCTTGCAACAGTGTAGTGGCCAAAGATCTATTGCAACTAAAATGCTTAATTAGTCGTCCCAAACTTTGGGCAGGAGTCTGAGGCTACGATGCTTGCGACCAAGGAATTTAGGGACGATAAACCTTAGGCAACTAATTTTACATTTAGGCGACAAAAAACTACCAGTCGCCCAATGCCCTTATCCTAGTAGTGAGTGAAGGGATGTGGTTGGAACAGTAGAATCTTAAGCGGCTTCATGCATAGCAGGATGAGGTCAAGGAATATGGTCGGAGGTCTCAAAGGCGGTAGAGATTTCAGGCGGAGTGATGAGGCATGGTTGAATGCGTAGAGTAGAGGACATGTGATACTCTAGGCTTTAGTAGAGATATTGTGACATTGGTTGTCGCTAGGATTATAGCAAGCTGACTGACATTAGAATGACTATGCACATGGTGTCTCAGGCTGAGTTGGGACAATATGTGACAAATTTGTAAGTAATCTTGGCTGGTCGACTTTATATTGTGCTCTTGATAAAAGTGAATTCACTAAAATTTATGCATGCATAACATCTCAAGAGATTTAGAGATTTCTTGAAGTCACTCGTGAAGGAACTTCACAATTCAAAGACTCAAAAATTAGTAGACTCATGACTCAAGGATATAGAGCTTTCAAAATTAAACCTAATGAGTCAATTACCAATATGTTCACATATTGCTTTGATATTAATTGTTAACCCTCTTCAATCTCTTGGCAAAGAATACTATGCTCATGAGAAGATCCACAATGTGCTAGGTCTTACAAAGAATTGGAATCCAAGGCTATGAAAATTCTACAAGGAAATAACCTTTCCCCCATGACTCCTGAAATTCTAATAGGAAAGCTGGTTATCTGATCTCTGAAACCTATTAGTAGTCTCATGGATAAGTCTGTAAGCTGACTCAATGTTCAGGATGCCCAATTCTTGGTATGAATCCATAAGAGACAATCAGTAGTATAGATTGCGGAAAGTTGAACGCTAGAGATGGCAGAAGCTTCATGAGGAGGGAAGAGTAAAGATAACAGGTTATATTTCTATCTGTGGGTGTCATGGTTGATCAGGTCACTCACGTCACTGTTTAGACAATAAGATGGGAATTCCAATAACCATAGACCTTGAAATTGGGCAAACAAGGGAACCCATGGATCATCCCAGACATTGATTTTGGTACTGTCCCCAATTGTCCATATAACATTGTTGTATAGGTGATCTCAGCTACATAAAATGTTTGACCAGATACATGAAGACGAGGGTGAAGGCTTAGCATTCCAGAAGCTTGAGCAGGAGAGAAGTACTTGTCCTCGAGAAGAGTGGCCCATATTGAAGATGGATTAGTGAGGAAGCGCCAAGTTAGTTTAGCCGGAAGAGCCATGTTGGGGATCCCTGGTACCCAAGCCACCCTGGAATTTTGGTGATATGAGGAAGCGCCAAGCTAGTTCAGCTTCGCCCAGTGTCACCAAACTTATGTGCAACTTGATAGTGAGAATTACCATAGAGCGGACCCAAACTCAAGACAGTCGTTTTCACCATCGACAAATGAATATTTGAACAATCCAATATGAGAAATGATCAAGCAGCAAATCTTACAGGATGTGAAAGTTTGGCCTCGCCACTAACAAGCAAAGTACTGCAACATAAATCTTTTGAAATTCAAAGACCAGAAAGAACACCGATCATGGACTCACGAGGCTTGTACATGGCCTCAAGAGGGTGAGCTTTGGGCAGAGTCAGTCCCGAACCTTGGCTCATGTCCACCTCTTCCTCCCCGATTCTCTCCCACTCGAAGCATTGTATCAAAGTCCCCAGCTCCAACCCGACCACCCGAGTCGCGAGCCCTTCCCCGGGGCACCTCCTCCTCCCCATTCCGAAGGGCAACATATTGTGCCCTTCCCCTTTCGACTCCTCGAACCTCTCCGGCACAAACTTCTCGGATTCCTCCCACGTTTCCGCATCCCTGTGAATGGCGTAGGCATTGACCAGTAGCATGGTGCCGCGAGGAATGGTGTACCCTCCGACTACGCATTCTTCTTGAGATTCGTGGGGGACGAGGAGCGGTCCTGCAGGGTAGAGGCGGAGCGTCTCGGTGATGACACAATGGAGGTAGGGGAGATTCGGGAGGTCAGATTCTTGTACTAGACGTCCGTTGCCGATTTGCATGTCGAGTTCTGCTTTGGCTTTCTTCAGCTTGTCCGGGTTGTTGAGCAGGAGTGACATTGCCCATTCGATCGTGTGCGACGAAGTGTCTGTTCCTGCACCCAACATGCTCTGCAACGCAAAATTTAAATCCTTTTAGTTAATTGGAAAGTACATTAATTCTTAACTAATTCCATATTCAGATCGATGAGCACTGCAAAAATGTAATTAAGTCAGCTATTTACGTACGGAACTCACCATGATCTGAGACTTGATGATTTGGTCATTGTAGTACTCCGGATCCGACTTCTGCAACGAGAGCAGAACTCCGATCATCGTCTTCTCCTTGGTTTCCTCGTTGTCGTTCTCGTGTCTTAGCTCGTCAATCAACCCTTGCAAGAACTTGTCCATATAGTTGTGCAGCCTCGTCACCTTCTTTTTCACTCCCTGAGCATCTACCCACCCCAACAATGGCAGGAAATCCCCGACATTCGATGCTCCCGCTACCGAGAACATCTCCTCCACCGTCTTCAGAAACTCCTCCGAACTCTCCCCGCGATGCTTGTCCCCGGCTATCATCCTCATTATGTTGTTGAGTGCAAATTGAAACAGCCTCGACTTCAGCTCCACCCTAGTGTATGCTCCTCCCATTGGCGAGGAGGACTCCTGGAAGAGCCTCCGGATCATTTCGACCACCTCTCCGGAGCGGACTTGGGAGAAGGAGTTGAGGCGGTGGGCGGAGAGGACCTCGACCGCTGTGATCCTGCGCATGTTGCGCCAATGCGGGCCGTAGTTGGCCGCACCGAGGGTGGTGTAGTTGTAGGAGAGGGTCTGGACGGAGGGGAAGTGGACACGGTTGGCGAATGCGACGTCGTTCTTGGTTAAGCATTCCTCCGCGAGGGGCGCGGAGGAGATGACGAGGACGGGGCGGGAGCCGAAGCGGAGGAAGATGATGGGGCCATGGCGCGTGGAGAGACGGGCGAGGGCGCGGTGGAGGGGCTTCTCGAAGAGGTGGAGGTGGCCGATGAAGGGGAGAGCAGGAGGGCTTGGTGGGAGTTTCTTGTTAGAAGAGGAGGAGGAGAAGAAGAAGAAGAAGGAGAAGAAGAGTTTTGTGAAGAAGATGAAGGAGAATGAGAGAGCAATGTAAGTCAAGATCGAGTACATTTTTGGATTGCAACAGAATAGATGTCGAGTATGGTATGTAGTAGTAGTTGTTGTTGGTTGTAGAAAGTGTGGTAGATTGAGTTTCTTTATATAGTGGAGGGAGGGAATGTGATAATTTGAGCATGTGGAATAAGTACAGTAGTGTCGAAGTTTGGTTGTAAATGTGCAATTCAAAGTTGACGTGCATGAAGAATATAAAAAAGAGAAGGCGTGGAGGAGATGGGAGAGAACGTGTCAGATGGAAATTCAGTTGTTGAATGAGTGCAAATGGGAAAGATTTTCTGTGTGTTTTGTTGCTCACGTTGGCACTTACGTAGTATATGCCATATGGAAGGATGAACCGTCACATATAACTCCCACATGAATGGTGCAGATCGACGGAAGCTTCCTTTGCCGACAAACTTAAATTCGAACGACGTGACCCATGTTTCGTAGCATTAACACATCGCGTTTCGCTGTCGATTGTTTAGAATCCAAAACCTTTTGTTTCCAGAAACTTGTGGCCTGACGTTCTGTACGAGAAGTTACTCGGGAAGGCAGAAACATGAGATCATTTAGACGTCCAACCTGTTGGACCAATCAATCAATTAATGTAATCATACATGATGAAGACGGCCTTTGAAATTCACCCAAATGATCCTTTCTTAGAGCATCTCCAACCCTATAGTCTTGTTAAGTGTTGTGAGTCTTAGATGGCTCCTATGTGGCATGAGTCACAAGACAATGTCTTTTTTATGTGGCAAAATTTTATCTCAAAAGACAATGAGATAGATAAACTCTCTCCAATGCAAAAATTGAGAAGACAATAAAAAATATTTTTTTAAACTTCCAAGACAACTTTTAAGACAACTACTCATCTTCTTTCTTTTTTCTAATATTTTTTATTCATAATTCATGACATGGAAGAGAAGACATTGTCAAGTGCATTGTCTAGAACAAGACAATCAACTTCACAATATCTTCTTTAATTTTTGCCACATAAGCTTCACAATTGACTTGACAATTGCATTGAAGAAGAACTTTTGAATAAAATTTTGTCATTCCTATGTGGCATTAACTTTTTTCCAAAGTCACAATAGGGTTGGAGATGCTCTTAGGCCTCATTCGCGAAATGGAAGGAAAAGAAAATCAATTCCTTGCATTTTCTTTCCTTTGGAAAATTACAGTTTTTATTGATTTTTTTTCCGATGTTTGGAAATGCCAAAAAATTTGGAAAGGAAAGTGAATACTTCAATGTAGGAAAATGATTCCTTGCCTGGATGGATGGAATCACTTTCCCTCCTAATTTTTCTTCCATTGGGAATCATAGGGGTGAGCGTCGGTATAATCAGTCGGTATTTGGTCGATTTTTTCGGTATTTTTTAAAATCGGTATTTGAAAAATCAATACCAATATCGTACCATTTAGAATCGGTTTTTTCGGTTTCGGTTAAATCGGTATTCGGTCGATTTTTGTTCGGTATCGGTACTTTACCAATTAATATTTGATCAATTAACACACTTAATATTGTAGAACCTCTTACCCTATAATATATATTTTTTATTTTTTTGGAAGCATTAATTTTAAAGTTAAGCCTCTACCAACAAAACAATTAATCAAAATTATTAGAACAATATGTAACAAGTCGCAAACACCTAAAAATGAGCTTAAAATATCAAACACGATCACTAAGTTTAATCTTTAGTATAAGTTTAAGTAACCAAAATTCACTTCAAAATTCTATGAGAACACAAAAACATAAGCTCAAGAGATCAAAAATTCAATTCTTAGCATTCTTAACATAAATTCAAGTCCACTAAAATCCATTCCAAGTTCTAGGAAACCAACCAAAACAAAGATAAAAATAAAAATGAGTAGTGTAAAATTAGTCAAGAACAACATTAAAAAATGTGTGTGTGTGTGTGTGTGTGTGTGTGTGTGTGTGAATCGGTTATGTTCGGTATTTTCAGTATGGTATTACACTCAAACCGTTACCATTATACCGTAATTTAGTCGGTTCGGCAATTCGGTATCGGTACATAATTTCGGTTCGATTTTTCGGAATATTTTTAATCGGTATTCGGTCGGTTTTTCGGTATCGTTCGGTATTTGCTCACCCCTAGGGAATCACTTTCCTTTCCTCCTCAATTCCTTTGACACCCAAACATTGTAAAGTAATTACTTTTCTTTCCCAACCCGATGATTCCACAAATCCAACGAGGCCTTAGAGGAAAATTTTATTCAGTAAGCAGGACTCACCATGTGGCAGAGGTGAGATTTGACTTTCTACCAATAGTGTCATGATATATCGAAAAATAGTGATATTGAAATAGTGGAAGAGAATGATGTGTCATGACACTATCGGTGGAGAGTCAAGGCTTACTACTGGCACGTGATGAGCCGGACTACTGATTTTTTTCTAGTCGAGGTTGTATGGTTCGGGGAACAATCCAAAAACATTGTATAGAAAGATGTTGTGTCAGGTCAGAAAGAAAATTGATTAAACTAATCATGATTCTTATTCCAATTACAACATTTATGTGTAAATTCAATGGATCTAAATCTATATTTTTTGGAGTCGCATTATCATATTTTGATCCAGATTTGAATTTGAGCACAACCATGTATGAATTTATTATTTCAAAGATTACCAAATTTTTAAATAAGTAGAAAAAAAAAGATTTTACATATTGTTGAAACTAGGGACCACAATTTTACATAATGGAACAAAAAGTTTATGAGGGCTATTGGTCAAATATATGTTGGTGTTTTTGCCTTTGGACTAGTGTAAAATTGTCCCACGTCGGCTACACCACCAAATGGGTATCTCAATATAATACTTAGCATGTGTTGAGGTGTGCACATGGGGTGTAGTGGGGCACATGTGGGTGCCAAGTGGAGGTGTTTTCCTAGAAGAAAAAAGAATTAACTCCAACAAGGAAGTATGTTGCTTTTTGTCGTTCGAACTCGGACTCGAACACCTCAAGGATGCTTCATGCATGCACGGGAGCGTATGAGGGGGTAGGCGTGGACTGGCACACGCACTACCAAAATAAGTCATATTATCGACGTAATTAGCAACGTTTTAAGAAAACGTCGCAGAAAAAAAAAAAATTAGCGACGTTTTTTTATAACGTCGCAAGACGTCATTATTAGCGACTGACAGAAACGTTCTGCGACGTATAAAAACTACGTTTGCATTTTAAAGAGCTCACGTCATGTATAAGTCGGTAAATGTCGCTAATATTAGTGATATTAGCGACGTTTACCGACGTATTTATTACTTCATCGCTAATATCACTGATATTAGCGACGTTTATCGACGTTCTAATATGACGTCGCTAAATTGAAAATATAGGTCAGGTTCGAGTTTTCATTCCCCCCATTATTTTTGCCCCTAAATTTCTTTCATCCTTCCCCCCCCCCCCGATCCCGATCCGACGACCCCACCCCCTCGGCCCCCGACCGACCGCCCTCGGCGACCCCCACCGACCTCGGCGACCCCCACCCCCCTTGGCGACCCCTCTCCTCTCCCCAACCGAAACTATTCCCTCTCCTCTCCCCAACCCTCCCCCTCCCCCCCATCAGCTCCCCGACCCCCTCCTTCGGTGACCACCGCTCCCCGACCACCTCCTCCGGAGACCGTCGACCCCCTCCTCCCCCTCGCCATCGCCGCGCCCGATCCCTCGTTCGAGCGTCCCTCCCGTTCGCCAGAGCCAGCTCCAGCCACCTCCACCGCCGCTCTCCCTCGTCGTCGCCGCTCTCCCTCACCGTCGCCCCTCCCCTCCTGCCACGGTTGATCAGGTAAACCCTAACCCTAACCGTGTTTTTAATGTTTTAATTAATAATCAAGTCATGTTCAGACCGCTCTAGACCTGCCAAGGACCCAAACTAGCACCCGTGGAATAGACTGGACAAACCAAAAGTCCCATTCCTACAATTTTTTGTGGCAACAACATGCCGACGATATGCGGTTCAGACAACATTTTGCCCAGTCACCAAGCAGTGTGACTTGGCTAGTTCTGAGATTGTATTTTAGGACACCTTATTATTGCTCATATTTGTCATATCTTTGTTACTTGTTTGGATTGAGATATAGCATGCTCTAGGACAAGAATATCGGATTATAGAGTTACCCCATTGTCTTTATAGCATGAACGTATTGCGAGATGGTGATGCAGTCCATAGTGCGTAGCTAGTCGTATCATACCCAGCTCTCTAGTATTCTTGTTCAAGGACAACAATTGTTAGGAGGCTCGAAGCGGACAACAACTGTAGAGATGATGAGTTGAAGAGATGACGACCATGAAGCACTTTCCACCGTCGGCAGACTAGAAGCGGTCGTCATCAATGGGCTTAAGGAAGTTGGCCAATGAATTCGTCATCGTCATCGCTCGCATGCCTCGACTGCATGACACCACATTACGTCGTCATTTCACCTCCATCGATTGCGACAAACATCGTCGAGCCTCAAATCTGTGAGCATTACCCCTCCCTCTTATGTCATCACCTCATCTTCTCCTCTCCTTCCTATCAAGAATTGCGAAAAAAAGTTCAGGACATGAAGAAAGAGAGATTTAGGGATACAGAAGAGGTTAGTTAACGTCTTAGAAGGGTATCCCTGACCAAGCAAGGGCAGGCTCAACATAGGTCCAGGGTGTGGCCTGCTCCTGAGTTTGTCCTATTATTTACCTTATTTACTTTACAATTTACAACCAAATTGTGGCCAGTCAGTAAACTATTGTGATTTATAATTAGGAGATCCCGAATCCTGAACGACACTTTGACACATGACACAACACTTTGACACACACACACACTTTGACACATGACACAACACTGACGCGCACACACTATGACACCTATGTGCTCAAATTTTGGCTAAATTAGGGTATTCTAGATATAAGATAAATAATATGCTAAATTACTACCCAAACTTTATTCTCATATTGATACATAATATTCACAAGTACCCTAGTTACAGACATTACTATTGGCGTTATTGGACTCCTAGCTTAGCTTAGCCCATTAGCCCTAACCCATATCTTATACTTAGTACATGATTATGCAGAGTAACTCCTCTAATATGACTCATGCAGAGTCACCGTCTTTCTACTGAAGCTAACTCATACAAATATCCATCTTCTTTCACAGTTTAGTTAGTCTACATCTAACACCAACTGTTTGGCCCTCCACATACTAATATGGTTGTCTGAAATAAATCCAACTACCTAATGTTGATTCACCACTTCATAAACCATTCCAAACATCATTCCTACTGTTAACATTAGTGTAACATGTCTAGGTGAGTACTCAATTGGAAACATTAAATGCTTACTCTCCGCTAAGGTTAACATCATTAATTTGACATAGAGAAGGATTGAGTAATGATACTTGACCATAGTGTCAGAGTCTTAATTGTAAAGGATCACTTGCTCGAACCTACCTCTATCCACTTCAATATCTGCAACCTAACATTCTAAACCAACTGATTTGCCAACATCTGATTCAATATGCCTAGGACTATAAGTCCAAAAGTTCTTTTAGTAATACTCTATACTTGACTTATAAAGTTATGTTAGTATAAAGTTGACTCGGTTTAGCTTAGATACAATATACTAGATACATAATATATAGACTAATATCCTTAAACTTGACTTATACAACTTAGAAATGGCTAGTTTGACCAAGTTGGACTAGTTTAGCTTAGAGTTGACTCGGTTGGACTCTACATAATGTATAGACTATACATAAAATTTTGGGTGAAAAAATGAAATTGATCGAGCAGGCAACCCTATATGAAATATTATAGCGACGTCCTTATGTTGACACGGGTGATATGCCGCCACGATAATCTCTGACCACCGTACGCACAAACACGCGAAACAAAAGTTAGCAATGCGAAAAGAAGATGACCGATAATCTCTGACCATTTAACGTAAAATGTCATGTGTACATATACTGTGGAAAGTGTAGACCGCATGAACTGACAAACGAAAATTTGGGGATCAAAGTTGTAACAAGTAAAGTTATGTTTTGGATATGTTCTATTCTTGTTAAGCTCTTTGTGCATAACTTGACTTGTTCCAGCTTTGAGACCCTAATTTTTGTGCGTCATCAGTTCATGTCGGTCTTCACTTTCCCCAGTAACTTCCTCCAATTAACTCTATCCCTCGATTGAGCTACTATTTCAAAGCTTTGACACTTGCATATCATTCACTACCTTGATGTATCTATCTTACAAAATTATGGAGCTGAATTACTATCTGCAAAATTATTCGTGGATGTACAACCGTCATCCTGATGATATGTGCGGTGTGCAGGATGAATTCATAGAGGGTGTACACCAGTTCCTGCAGTTTGCCAAGGCGTTCCCTCAGTACATGGACGGTACCTAAATTAAGTGTCCGTGTGTGAGATGTCGCAACTTGAAATATCATTCAGAAGTGAATGTCACGTATCATTTATACTCGAAGGATTTCACGCCGAATTACTATCAGTGGAGCGAGCACGGAGAACTTGTGTCTTTAGCATCGGAGTACGAGCCTTATGTGGATGTCCACAACAACGCTCCTTACGACGATGGGTTGGTGAACATGGTTTTTGACGCGGCCGGGCCTAGTTTCGATCCGGATGATCATGATGCACCTGAGGAGGCACCGAACCCCGATGCTGCACAGTTCATGGAGTTGCTGGAGAATGCAAGGACTCCATTATATCCTGGTTGTGAGGATCATTCACCGTTGGAGGTGGTTACAAGATTGTTGAGCATCAAGTCCGATTTTAACATGTCGCAAGATTGCTATAACCGTCTTATGGAGTTGCTTATAGAAATATTTTTTGAGGGTGTGAAGTTGCCTAAAGACTTCTACCGGTCTAAGAGGATGGTTAGATCGCTCTGGATGGGAAACGAAAAAATTGATGCCTGTCGCAACGGGTGCATGTTGTACTACAAAGACGACAAGGATGAAGACGCCTGCAGATTTTGTGGTGTCGATCGCTACAAGGCATATGGTAGAGAAAATTCTGTCGATGCCAGGAAGCATACCTCTTCGATGCACTACTTGCCGTTGACGCCGCGGTTGCAGCGGTTGTTTATGGTGAAGGAAACTGCAGAAAACATAAGTTGGCATAAGCGGAAACATACCGAAGGAATGTTGGATCACCCATCTGATGGAGAAGCATGGAAGCACTTTGATCGAGAGTATCCAAATTTTGCTTCTGATCCGCGTAATGTCAGATTGGGTCTCTGCTCCGACGGTTTTACCCCATTCGGACTTTCGCGATCCCAGTATTCGTGTTGGCCTGTGATCGTCACCCCGTACAATCTACCGCCTTGGATGTGCATGAAGACTCCGTATATGATCCTCACCGTTATTATCCCAGGTCCGAACAATCCGAAAAGGAACATCGATGTGTATTTACAGCCATTGATTGATGAGTTGAATCATCTGTGGGATGTAGGTTCCAACACGTACGATGTATCTAGAAAATAAAATTTCCAGATGCGGGCAGCACTTATGTGGACCATCAACGACTTTCCGGCCTATGGAATGTTATCTGGATAGAGCACGCATGGTTGTCTTTCATGTCCGTATTGCATGGACAGCACTAAGGCTTTTCGTTTGAAATACGGAGGCAAACCGTGCTTCTTCGATTGTCATCGACAATTCCTGCCGAAGGATCATCCGTACCGGAGGAAGAGAAATGATTTTCGTGCTGGCGTTGTAGAGAAGGCTAATCCTCCACCAAGGTGGCCCGGATACACGATATGGAAAGAGGTAAAAGATTTACCAAGAGCTATTGAGCAGCCTGCTACGTGGTACAAGTGTGACGAATTTGGTCGCACTCATAACTGGACGAAGAGGAGTATATTCTGGGATCTTCCATATTGGAGCACCAATCTGATTAGACATAACCTTGATGTCATGCATATCGAGAAGAATGTGTTTGACAACATAATTAATACTGTAATGGACGTAAAGGGGAAGACGAAAGACAATCCAAAGGCTAGATTGGACTTGGAAGAAATATGTAGACGTCCTGCATTGTATTTGATAGAGGACGGGAATGGGAAGTTGAAGCAGCCTAAGGCAATTTTCTCACTGGAGAAGGAGGATAAAGTGAGGCTTTGTAGGTGGATTCAAGGTCTGAAATTTCCAGATGGGTATGTTTCGAACTTGAGAAGATGCGTCGACCTCAAGGAGAACAAACTGACAGGTATGAAAAGCCATGATTGTCACGTATTCATAGAGCGGTTAATTTCGATTGTATTTCAGAAATTCTTACCGCAGGCAGTTTAGGATCCATTGACGGAGCTTAGCATATTCTTCAGGGACCTTTGTTCTAAGAAATTGTTCGTTGATCATCTAAAAAAGCAAGAGAAGGACATTGCGGTAACACTGTGCAAGCTAGAGAGGGTGTTCCCTCCTGGATTCTTCGACTCTATGGAGCATTTGCCGATTCATCTTTCCTACGAGGCACGTGTTGGTGGACCCTTCGAATATCGATGGATGTACCCATTCGAGCGATATTTGAATCACCTAAAAAAAAGGTAAAAAATAAGGCTCAAGTCGAGGGTTCTATTTGTGAAGCCTATATTCTCGAGGAGATTGCAAATTTCTGCTCCTCCTATTTCAAACCTCATGTTGCTACGAATAGAACGAGGGCTCCGAAAAATGACGACGGATATCAAGAATTTAATGATGGAATACTGAAAGTATTCAATGCGTCCGAAAAACCTTCGGGGAAAATGAAGAAGAGATATTTGAATGACAAAGAGGTATGGGCTGGTCAGTTGTATGTATTACTCAATTGCGACGAGGATGAAGTGGAGAAGCTAGAGGGGTAAGTAACTCAGGATGATGAGTTTACGTCATCTCAATGTAATAGTATAAGCTAATATTATTGTACTAATCGGCGGTTGCTTCGTTGTTTTCTAGCACATATAATGATGAGTTGAGGCTGGTTAGACCCTACCCAACAGACGAAGCATTAGAACAAGAAATGAGACGTTATTTTCCTTCTTGGTTGAGCGAATATGTAAGTAGCTCGGTAATTACTGGCCTCTTCTAATGCAACTGCGCAATAAATAACTTATTATCTCTTCTTTGATATTCAGGTCGATCGTCTAATTTCACTCGAGATTAAATTAATTAGAACTCTTGCCAAGGGACCAATTACTTTTGTTAAAATATGGCCAAGTTACTGTGTCAATGGCTTTCGGTTCAAGTCGACAAATGCTCCGATCAGAGACAGCTTCCTGGATCTTGATTCCACGAAAAAAAGTTGTTTGTGTATCAAGTCTTCGAACTACAAAGACGTCGATCCAGGAAATAATTTCTTTGGCATCTTGCGAGAGATTGTGGAGTTGTCATATAATAATGGCAGAGAACCTGCAAAGATCGTGTTGTTCAAGTGTGAATGGTTCGATCCGATTGAAAATTAAGGTTGGAAAATTGACAAGCATGGTCTTGTGGATATAAACTACAAGCGTAGATATCAAGGCTACGAACTGTTTGTCCTAGCAACTCAGGCTCAGCTCGTGTACTTCATAGCTTATCCGAGATGGGGAGCAACGAAGTCTGACTGGTGGACAGTATGCAAGACTAAAGCTAGAGATACTTTTGATGTTGACGAAAAAGCTTACCAGGAGGACGAGCTACCTCTTGTAACCAATATTGTCGATGTCGACTCTACGAAAGTTACGTATTATACGACACATAATGTAGAAGATGTAGAATTATTCGAAGAGGAAGACGAAGCCGACGAAGGCGAAGATGAAAGTGAAGATGAGGAGGAAGAGGAAGATGAGGTCGAGGAAGACGAACAAGATGATTATTCTGAAGATGATTGAGAGATATATACTTATCTGAACTTAGATGTTTCTTCTAGAATATATTATCTGGACTTAGATGTTTATTGTAGAATGTATCATCATATGTTGTCTTGGTTATTATCTTGTCTTTGTTGTACTTTCATATTTCTAGTCTCTATTATTTGTTGTACTTTCATATTTCTAGTCTCTATTATTTGTTTTATTATCATATGCTGTTATCAGGTATGGCAGGTCGTCGCAGATCGTTCCGAAAAGGGGGACGACGAGGTCATGATCCTCTGGTACTTTCTACAGGTGCTGCTAGAGGATGGGGTTTTCCTTCGGTACCTCCTACTGGTACCGGCTCTGGATCCTCGTCGCCGATTATTCCTCCATATCAGACAGTAGCTGGGCCTGCTGGGACGATGTCACGTGGCATATCTCCTGGGACGAGTAGTTCTAGGCCTGTTGAGAGTGCTCGCCCGTCTAGCGTTCCTGCTACTGATACGACGATGGAGACGGATGAGCAGATGGCGGAGGCTGCGCCGACGGCCGACCAGCATCATGCAGATGATGCATGCGCACCTCAGGAGGAGAGGAGGACGGAGATCTGGGCCGACGGTACAAAGTAGGTGTTTTGATTTATAATTTTTTTTCTGTTTTTATCATAAATTAACTTTTTTATGAATATAATATGTATGTATAGATATCGTCCCCCAGAGGTACAGAGACGCCTAGGCCACATGCTGAGGCATAATTCCCTGGATTAACTACTCTGATGCTCCAGACGAAAGAAAGAACTACTGGTTTACGCGATTCAAGGTTAAAATAGATTTGCTTTTAATATGAATCATATAATTAATTCATATTATATATAACTGATAAATATTTGGTTTGCGCTCTTCTAGGATATGTTTTTCTATCCACCGCACCGGGCCGAGCTTATCGAGGGGATATTTCCTACCGTCGCTGCCAAGCTGATCCGCGACGCTATTAATGATCAGAAGGATCGTGATCGTGCCGGAAAGTCGATCCAAGGTTGGATCACCCCTGATCAGTGGAATGCGATGATGGCTCGATTCGACGAGCCAAGGTACAAGGAGAAGTCGGAGAAGGCCAAGGCGGCTAGGCAACATGCCTCGAAGTGGTGCGGTGGGTCGATTCCGATGATGGAACATTTTTGTCGTCTGGTATGTCTTTCTCTTTTAGAAATATTATTTTAATACAAATCCTATAAATTATTAATAAGATAATATATTTAATTACAGGTAAGGAAGGTCGGTAATGCCGACATGGTGACCGTCTTCCTGGCCACCCATCGGAAGGATGAAAGACCTTATTGACAAGAGGGCCGAGCAAACCTATGTAAGTATTACAATACGTTATCTTAATTTAATACTTCGTGTCAATTTTAATATAACTTAGTAAATATGATGCAAATAAATATTCATGTAGTTAGTAATAATAAGTACATTAATTAGAAATTAGAAATTATAGAGTATTATCCATACTTTCTACGCCGAGTATCAGAGGCTGCGGGAATGGGCGGCTGCTAGTGCACCTAATGCAGGAGAGGCCGGTACTTCCTCGCAGCCCACTCAAGCTCCGTCGGCGGACGAGCTATGGATGACCGCCGCTGGTGGACTCCGTAGGGGTACGTACTATGGTATGGTATCCTATGGCACCCTAGTTGCGACCCAGTCCTCTAGGGCATCTCTTGTTAGTGTGCATAGTCCACAGCCGTCCCAGGAGTCTGCCCGAGTCCACCAGATGATGGAGTCTCTCCGTGACGACCTGCTACGACGGATCGAAGAGCAGTCTCAACACCCTACGGACGATCCTGTGCTGCTAGCACGATTGGATGCGCTCGACCGCGGCATTATGGAGCTCATGGAGACGACTGAGAGGACAGAGCGCAGCGTTGGAGGGTTAGAGCGTACGGTGATGGAGCTGCAGACAGCACAGGTGACCATGACCGATAGGTTGAGATTGGTGACGGATTCGATGGTCCAGAGCAGTGATAGACTGTTATCTTCCATGGATTCATACAACCAGCGACTTACAGCGTTGGAGCGTGCTGGTCCTCCTTGTGCGCCTTCATCGTCGTCGACTCCACCGCCTCCACCACCTTCTTCATCGACACCGACTCCACCGACGTCACTTCCTGCTCCATCGGTATCGATTTCACTTGAGGAGTATGAGTTGTTCTTATCCCTTCGTCGCGGCGGTGCCCCTCCTGCACCAGATCCCTAGTAGTCCTAGTTAGGACTATTTGTTTGTGTTTGTTTCATCCTTTGTTGTGACTTGGATATTTGTTGGTTGTATAGACTTGGATGTTTGGATCCTATTCTATTTGTTGGTTGTGTGTAGACTTTGGTTATTTGGTTACAGAGTTTGTTATTTGGTGTAGACTTGGTTATTTGGACATTCTGTATTTTATTTTTAAACTGCAACATCATGGAGAAAAGGACATTCTGTAGGGAGAAAAGGTTGTGTGTAGACTTTGGTTATTTGGACATGGTTGTGTGTAGACTTGGTTATTTGGACATGGTTGTGTGTAGACTTTGTTATTTGTTGTGATTTGGATATCTGTTATACTTTATGGTTATCTTTTTAAACTGCAGGGAGCAAAGGACATTCTGTTTTTTATTTTTTTTGCAGATTTGCCGACGTTTATCGACGTTTACCGACACAAACGTACGTCGGTAAACGTCGGTAAATCTGCAAAATTTTCCAGGGTACCAACGTTTACCGACGTCCTTATACATCGGAGACCGTCGGTAAACGTCGGTGAACGTCGGTAATAATCCCAGGATTTTACCGATGTATAGCGACTTTCAACACGTCGTTAATCCACTGACGAAACGACGGTAGACGTCGGTAATAATCCCAGGGTTTTACCAACGTGTAGCGACTTTCAACACGTCGCTAATCCACCGACGAAACGACGGTAGACGTCGATAATATCCCAGGATATACCGACGTAATAATACGTCGGTGAACGTCGGTATTTGCGACGTTCGGCGACGTTTTAAAGATCAGCAACTTACGTTTCTGCGACAAGTCCAAAACGTCGGTAATTGCGTCGGTAAATATTGTTAGCGACGTAATTTATCATTTTAGCGACGTCTTTGGGCGTCGCTAAAATGACTTATTTTGGTAGTGACGACTACGCTGATTGCGGGATGATCTAAAATATATTAAACTCTATTTTGGGTATTGGTGTTTTAGTCCCGATCGGATAGAAAAAAAATAAAGTCTTACTCCACTATATATATAGAGCCTCCTGCCCCTCTTTTGGAAGATACACCAAATAAGAAAGCAAAGGAAGCTCGTTGAGTCTAGGGAGCCCGTCTGAGTCATAAAAAGTTGACAAACGAGCATTTCAGAAGATCTTGGAAAACTTGCTAGTTCCTCGGAACATATCGCGGTGGACGAATCTTGCTTTGAGCAACGATAATTTTTATCACCCAACAGAGTTGTCTTTCTGCCTTCCTTCTTTCTTCTTCTTTTTTGAGTAGCTTAAGGAGATTAGGAGTGCAAATTTATTTGCAAGAGGTCTTCGAAATCCTACAAAGTCAAAACAGAGAGCAAATTTATTTGCAAGAAGATCTCTGTGTCTGACAGTTGCTATATCAGAATAGAGAACAAATTTATTTGCATGTGATCTCTAAATTCTATTTGTTCTTCCATCTACATTTGCTTCGAGAACAACAATATTTAATAGTAGATACGATACATGCGACATCACTAATGATATCATTAAGCCTATCTAGAAAAGGACAAAGAATTAATAAATGTATAAAAAAACAAGATAACTAATCAACACATCTCGAAAGCCGATCCGAAACTAGGTGAAAGCAAATTTAGTTTGGAGAGTAACAAAGAGATAAACTGGAATTAAAGTACATCTAAAAATTGAGGTCAGAATTTTGACTAGGAGAAATCCATAACAAAATTATCGCAAGAAGATAGGATCTGAAATCGACACAGTCGAAGGAATCACGAAAGAAGTCAAAAAGAAGCCGAGGTTTCACCAATGAAAAATAAATTCGGGAGGAAGACTCGAAGAAGTAGGTCGGGACTAAGACAATGAGAAATTGTTGAATAAAGTATCTAAAATACAACGGGGCAATAAAAACAAAAATCATGGAAGAAAAGATCAAAAGTTTTCTAGGGGTCGTACAAAATTGAAATACCTAAAAAAAATATCAAAAGAGTTGGTCGAGACTCGAAAAAATGACAAATATCTAAAGAAAACATCAAAAAGAGTAGGGTTCCATGTATCAAATAAGTCTAAAAGAAAGGCACAAGGCAACAATATAAAGTCGGGGGATGGAAAAATTGGTCAAGATATGGACAATAGAGAAATGAGCCAAAAATGGAGGTAGGGGATATGATGTATGAAAATAGGTAATTAATGGATTTAAAACTCAGTCAAAATGATTAATTTGAATGATAAGTGATCCAGAAAGGGAAATGGGGGCTAAACGTGTTAGAATGAATGGTTGAACAATAATAGTTTTAGATCTAGAACTTAAGTTACAAATGAGGTTTAGGCTTGGAGTGAAGAGGTACAGTTGGAACAGTAGAATCTTTAGCGGCATCATGCATAGTAGGATGAGGTTAAGGAAGATGGTCAGAGGTCTCAAAGGTAGTAGAGATTTCAGGCGGAGTGATGAGACATGGTTGACTGCGTCGAGTAGAGGACATGGGGTACTTTTGGCTTTAGTAGAGATATAGTGACATTGGTTGTCACTAGGATTATAGGGATTCGACTGACTTTTGAATGACTATGCAGAGGGTGTCTCATGCTGAGTTGGGACAATATGTGACAAATTTGTGAGGAATCTTGGCTGGTCGAATTTATATTGTGCTCTTGATAAAAATGAATTCACTAACATTTCTGCATGCATAACATCTCAAGAGATTTAGAGATTTCTTGAAGTTACTCATGAAGGAACTTTACAAATCAAAGAGTCAAAAAATAGTAGACTCAAGAATATAGAGCTTTCAAAATTAAACCAAATGAGTCAATTACCAATATGTTCACATATTTCTTTGATATTAATTGTTAACCCTCTTCAATCTCTTGGCAAATAATACTATGCTCGTGAGAAGATCCACTATGTGCTTTGAGATCTTACAAAGAATTGGAATCCAAGGCCATGAAAATTATATAAGGAAATAACCTTACCACCAAGACTCTTGAAATTATAATAGGAAAGCTAATGGTGTTGTATTCAGTGGTAAAAAAACCATGTTCAGCTTTTAGTCCCACATTGGCTGCACACCACCTCTTGGATCAATTCGGTTTGGTTCGTGTAACATGTGTGGGTACGCTCCCACATCTTCGGGCGTCGAACGTTGTTTCGAGTTCCATTGTCAAATTTTGGCTTGAGACCTAAAAAAAAATTTCTTTTTTTTTTTTGCCGTTTCAGCTTTTAAGTTCCTGTTGGTTGCAAATTTATTCCCAACGGGCCAATGCATTAACTCCCAAAAGGGCTATATTATTTAGCCCGTTAAATTCATTAATCACAACTAAATCTATTTGGGTTATAGCCTATATATATTACGTTCTTTGTATTGGTCGATTACTGGCAACAAAAAGAGAAATTCGTCCCTCCTTCACAAAACCATAATCTCTCATTCTTCACAAAATTTCATCTTCCTTTCTATTATCTTCTGGGCAAGCTATATTCGGATCATTCTTTCAAAGATGTGTGCAGTGACGAAAAGCTGGTAAGAGGGGATTTCATTATAGGAGGAATTTGAGAGAAGTCTGCATATAGAACTCGAATACTCTCTTAGGGCTTTGTATATGACTCATTCCGAAGAACGGTAACACTAACTTAATTTTCTTGTTTTTATTTTGTTCACAAAAATGAGAGTAATTTTTGTAACCATCTAAGAAAATATTCATGTGATTATTTTTACATGTCATGTTCAACAGAATAAATAAACAAATAAAATTTTTGGTAAATTTACATGTTTTGTAAAATTTATATGTTCTGTTGAATTATATATATATATATATATATATATATATATATATATATATATATATATATTTATATATATATATATATATATATATATATATATATATATATATATATAAGGGATTCACATCCCCTCATTTTTGCATCCCCTAAGCATCCCCTCTTTCACATCCATTGGATCTTGTTTAAGTCATCTAATCTTAACCATTGAAAAATTAACGGTTAAGATTAGATGACTTAAAACAAGATCCAATGGTTGTTATCATGGGGATGCTTGGGGGATGCAAAAGTGAGGGGATGTTGATCCCTCCTCATATATATATATATATATATATATATATATATATATATATATATATATATATATATATATATATATATATATATATATATATATATATATATATAAGGTAAAACTTTATATATAAATATAAAAAAAAAATATATATATATATATATATATAAGGTAAAACTTTATTTCTATCAGTAGACCAGTATACAATCATATAAAAATCATACCCCCTCTGGGGTTTCATAGCAACAACATCAAATTCTATATTGTGTAGAATACCAACAGAAAAGGTGGAAAGGCCCTCACAGATGCACCTGTTTCGTTCTCTCCACATATGCCATACCATCGCAGCTAGTCGGAGCATGGCCTTCTTGAACTACAACCTTCATCTTTTTTTTCTCACTTGGATCATCAGAATCATACCTCCAATATCTTTTTCTTCTCGCTTGAGATTGGGCAAACAAGGGAACCCATAGATCATCCCAGACATTGATTTTGGTACCATCTCCAATTGTCCATATAACATTGTTGTATAGGTGAATCTCAAATGCAAAAAATACTTGACCAGATACATGAAGGCTTAGCATTCCATAAGCTTGACTACGAGACGTATTTGTCCTTGAGAAAAGTGGCCCATATTGAAGATGAATTAGTGAGGAAGTGTCGAGTTAGTTTAGCCAACACAGCCATATTATTGATATGGGGATACCTGGTACCCAAGCTGTCACGCCCCGATTCGGAGAAACGTTCGTCCTCGCTTTGATTCATGCCGAATCGTTCATCCTCGCTTGGGCATGATGTCGTACAAGTCTGGTGTTGCACTTGTACAAAACAAAGACAGTTCATATGCGATAATCTTTAAATAGAAACACATCACAGCGGCACAAACAGACAAATTGAAGATAATGAGGACATATCTTTCTTATCGAATAGAAACAAATTATTGATTTGTAGCAACGAAGATAAGCAGATAACTTAAAGTCACAAGAGATATATGGAAATGTCTTCTCTTTATTGATAATTGAAGTAGAGTACAAGACTTGTAATGGAATATAAAGCTTACAACACATCTCACTTTATATTGATAGACTACTTGAATACATTCCGTATAGGCTTACATTGAATACCTGATACGTATACTTTACAACTGGATATGCCAACTTGGTTTACAACTCTCTGGTACAACTGATTATAATTTTCTATGCATTATGCCATTTATAGACAGAAGACATCATCTTTTGCAAGGAGAGCTTCTGTATGCCCAACAAATCTTCGATACCGCGAGACTGATCAAGACAATCTTCGTGTACTGGACTTCCCAAGCATAAGCACCTAAAAAGAGTGTCCACAACATGGGTCAGTACATCATCTATGTACTGGCGAGCAGAACCAGCCCACTCGCCTAAGCCAACACTAAGTAGTCATCTGAGCAAACATTTATTAGAGTGATCTTTCTATTTGGGGCCTAACATCAGTTTACAGTTCATGGACAATATTCATGGTGAAGCATATAAACATGACATAGCATAGTTTATGTAAAGGCATCAAGGAAGCATACTTGGTGTTATCAAGTTCTAACATGTTTATGTAGAGGCAATTGAGTTAACATATATCGAACATGTTATAGTGATTCTCTTAGCAAGGCAACATTATAGCATCGTTTCATTTAGCAAGTTAAACATGCGATGTAGCACAATATCAATGGAACAACAACATCTTAGCATACTGTATCTAACATGTTAAGCAGTCAAATTGAATTAACATGTATAATGGACATATCACATTTAAATGAATTCTTACCGACAGCCAACTTTCTCGTACCTTCATCAAATACAGGTTATGTGTTACACTTACTCTGCATGCACAAAACATTCATTAGCGTGCATTATGACTACATGACCACTAGTGTTAGTGCACCATTTAGGACTTGCCATATAGGACTTCAAGGGTATGCGATGCACCATTCACCCGGGTTGCAGCCCAAAATGAATGTCCCGATACCAATTATGCCACCAAAGCATGCTGCATTTTCTCCTAGGCCGAATCGGTCCCCAGGTCCCTGGGAACCATCCAAGAAAACAATAACTTGTATACAAGTTGTTCATGACCATGCGAATGCGTGTCCGTCTCGATCGTATTCGAAGTCGCATGGTAAAATATAGAAATAAGTAAAAGCAACAGTTCATCATCTCCTCTATCCAAGTCATGTTCAATGACTCATTCATTTTTTATTATTTCCATCATTCCACTTGGTGATCTCAGTGATCCCAAGCCTCATCATTTCTCATTGCAACATTTCTCACCTCATTCTTTCCAACAAGGAACAAATAGCATTTTATTCATTTCGTTGTGACATACAACATTTATTCATTTCATTGCTTATAAGAAAATAAGCAGCATTTTATATCTATTTGTAACAGTTCACAGGGTGTACATGATTCTAGTATTTTGTTCAGTCCATTGAGTCAATAGCATAACCAGTTCATATCTCATGTATCATTTACGCATCATCTCATTATTCAACTGATTTATTTGTTTCAACAGCATTAAATATAAGGGACAATGTTATCCATTCATTCTCAGGCATCAATTCACATTAGCAGTTCAAGTGTTATTCGTTTCAACAATTCCCAGCATAAGCATCTCTATAATATTAGCAACTAAAATATAAAACATTTAGGGACAAGTCATAGCAACACAATACTCTATTTTATTAAGCATGAAGGAGTAGGGGAGAAGGGATAGTTCCACTCACTTTGTATAAAGGGTCTTCTTGTTCCGATTGTACATGTTCTCTACTAGACATAGCCCCACCAGCAAGCCATGTTCCAATACCCATTCCATCCGGTCAGCTAAGAGAGACTGCATCAGTCTCAAATCCCTTAATTTCTAATACAAGTCACGGTCTAACATTCTGATCGCATCCAACACGCCACCCAAATGTCTGGTGCGGAGCGGCATCCAACACGCCACCCAAATGTCTGGTGCGGAGCGGGGTATTACATAATATACCACTCAGAAAAAGTTTCGTCCTCAAAACTTAAGAAAACAACTCATTCTACTATTTCACTTAGTCACATCAAGTTTCTCATTCAGCTTCAATTCAATATTCATTCAGCACACTCAACCATCATTAAATTATTATCCAACTGTACCACTTGATCCATCAATATTTTAATCCGTCTTTCTCTTTTCCAAAAGTATTGCACTTCTCAATGATTTACCAACATCCTTCCATACAGCTCTATCTTCGTCGCAACCTACCACTTTATTTGTATTCATACACATATCATAAGTGTCTCCAAAATATATACATTTTAGCCAAAGTTCGTGCTAGTACGATTCGATAAGCTCTCCCGACAATGGTATCTTGTCGCAGCCTATCACATTGTTAGATCTATACACATAGTTTAGGCATCCCCAAAATATATATATTTTAGCCAACTTCTGTGTTAGCTAGTACGATTTCCATAAGCCACGGTATAACTTTCTTTCCAAATCCGTCTTAGCATTCTTTTAATTGACTTATTACTTTATTCGCTTTGCCACATTCGCTATCCTTTAAGCCACAAACACTTAACACCAGGGACAACTCGGATAAGTTTCTTATCCAAGCAGAATATTTCTACTATTCGAGCCAAGGGTCTAACTTGAAACCAACCATACTAAAGTTCACAATTCAAGATGCAATTATATTCCTTCCCAAATCCAATAACGTTTTCCACCGAGGCAATTTATCTTTTCTAAAAGAAACAATCAGAGGGTCACTCCTTATCAATTACCCGAGCAAAGAGTACAATTCTATGCGGCATTCCATCTTAATCCAACTACCTGACTTTAGATACCGATCCAACATCTCTGTCATGAGCAGTCAATTCCATTTTATGGACTAATTTACTGCTCGATACATACGACTCAAATCTTACCCTACGATTACAGTTCCTGCTAAGGCCGACAAATTACTTCATTAGTATCAAAATATATGAGGCTCTCGTTGCAGCATAGACCTTCTTAGGTCATACTCATCACCATCTCTCGTTCAATACCAAAAGGTCATCATATAGGTCGCCAACAGTCACCCTATTATTCGGTCAAGTCTCTAAGGCTAGCTATACCGACAGCTAAGCCTAATCATCCAGGTGACTCCCCTAGAGTGGACGGCTACTAGGGAGCATACTAAGTTCTTATTCTTAGGGCCAATATACTAAGTTCGAAGTACGCAAAGGGTGCCACGGTGGCACAACATTTAAACGAGGTTGAGGATATCATCAATTAGTTGTCTGAGATGAAGATGGTGATTGACGATGAGATTCAGGTCCAACTGCTTTGAGATATTTATCAGAAAGCTGGAAGATGTTGGTGTGTCGGTGAGCAACTCTGTGCATGATGGAGATAGTCAAAAGTAGTTTGTTGAACGAGGAGGTCCGACGTAAGCAAATTGAATCATCGAGGAGTCCGCTCTGATTGCTTCCTACAGGACGGAAAGACTCAAGTCACAAGTGAGGGCATTGGAGAGCTCTCGGGATTTTACGATTGTGGACTCCAAGGAGGGCTGTTATCATTATGGCAAAGGGAGTCATTTTAAGAAGAACTGCATGAAGCTCAAAATATGAGAAGGATAAAGGCAAGAATGATCAGAAATATTTCACGTCTATGAGAGATCTCACCATAGCAACAACCAACACAGAGGAACCTTGTGGCATGTATCATAATAACGATTGTGTCATGGAGATGGGGGCATTGTATCATGCCACTCCTTATAAAGGGATCTTCACATCATATCGAATAGATTTGGACGTGTGAAGATGGACAATAATGGAACGTCTCTAGTTATGGTTATCCGTGATATGCACTTGATAACGGAGCTTGGCAAGAAGCTTTTTCTTAAGAGGATGCGACATGTAACAAATTTGTGCCATGACATGGTTTTTGTAAGGAATCTAGAGGATGATGGTTATCGTAGTATGTTTGAGGACAAGGATTAGAAGCTTATGCAGGATTCTCAACTGCTAGCTCAAGGAGATATATATTGTGGCATGTACTGGCTCAAGCCACTGAGGTATACAGGTAGGCCACAAACATCGGATGAAGGTTCGAGACATATCCTACAGGAGTTTGTGTATCATCGAGAACTTAATTACCTTGGGAGACCATCGAGATGATTTAGGGATATGGAGTATTCAGTTTGTTGAGATAAAGCGAAGAATGATGATGAGTAAAAGATTGAGGGTCAATCTGTTGGTCCCACTACAGTTGGTCGATCTCTATGAGTGGGTTGTTACAGGGATCCAGTTTTGGTGATGGATGGTTTGCTACTGAGTGACATTGGTTTCAGCAGTTCAAAGCCAGAGAGGAAATCAAGGTGTACAATAAACTCAATCCGAGATAAGTGCATCTCTATTCACATAGTTAAGGAGCATATATGGATCATCGACGGCGTACACAGTATAGTGTCAAACACGAAGGTGTACACGTTCAGGTACTTGAATCCGAGAGAACCGTACCGTTCGTTTGGCTAGGCCAGCCAAAGATAAAGAAGCTCGACGGAATGGAAAAATATTTCGGTGGAAGACGAAAGTCGAAGACATGCAGCCAAGCTCTACAGTGAGGCTGATCATCAGGGACTTTGATCTTAGCCGTATTATTGATGTTGACAGGATCCCAGTTGTTCAGGAGGTAAAACACATGGCAGCTAGCATCGACGTGCTGATCGAGGAGCTATAGACGAAAAAAGATGCAAAGCAGCTTAAGGGATCAAAGGTCAATGACAAAAGGGAGCAGAAACTCTATCGCGAGGTAATAGGCAGGGAGTCTAGTTGAGGAGCCATCGAGTCAAGACCTCTCATCAGAATGGAGGAGGGTATGTTGGGTCCAATTTGAATTTGGTAACAACATATTTGTGGGGCCCAAATCTAAATCAAATATTTGATTTGATTTGATTTGATTTGGACGTCCATAATTAATGTTGGACCATTTTAGGTTTCATATTACCTAAAATAGGGTCTCATATTTTAGTAATATTATTTCCTATTTTAGAAATTCCTACGACTAAAATAAGATTTTTCAACTATATATGTGTGTCTAAGGTGGAGCCAATAGGAAGAGCACAAAAAGGGAGATACAGGGTTCTTGTCCACAAAAAATCTAAAGGAAAGTTCGTACTTTGTTCTTAGGTCTCGTCATCAAAGACAGAAGGAAGAGAAATCTGTGTGGGAAGTTGTCATCTTTGTATAGGGAGATCATTAAGATTATGGTGAGTGATTTCAAGTTATAATTTTCTGCTTTCTTCTTGAGTTTGTTGAGGGGGTTGAATCTTTGGACAAATGATTCAGCATAGTTTTAGTCAATCGTGTATCTACACCTAAAGTTATAAAGTATGACATTTGTCTAGGTGACATAGCCACAAAAAATACTATGTTCATATCTGTCTTGGTGCTTGCATTAGACATGTGGTTGGTTATCTCAGGTGGGTTGGCCTAGTGTCCACTGTGGTCAATTTCAGTCATGTGGTATCGGAGCAAGGTATCGGCGCTTTTGATTACAACATATGTAGAGTATAAATAATACGTGATTATAACATCAGTCTATGTCTAATATATACAACCACGTCGACCGAAATCAGTGAGAACATGCTCCAAAAGAATAGGGCTTCTGTGCTCGGGGTTTCTGCGCACGACTTATGTGCACATTATGCTGTGTAAGGACTGTTGCATAGATTTACGTAAATGGCTTGTTTTCGATTGCTCCAGAAGAGTAACCGTCCATTTAGTAGAGAGTTACTTCTGTAACCGTGTACCTAATGGGTGGTTAACTCCGAATTAAGTGTCCATCGTGGGGTAGTGGATGCTATTGGGTTCCTCCTGTGTGTGTGTGTGTGTGTGTGTGTGTGTGTGTGTGTGTGTGTGTGTGTGTGATGCTCTTCTATTGAGAGTTGGATAGAATTACACAAGTACGAGAGAAAGATATTGGCGCATACGCTGGAGCGACGAAGTATTGTTCGTACAAGGAGTCCATACGATGTCTGAGGAGTTCGTACTAAAGTAACAAATGAGCGTTCCAAAGTTCGTGTTTTGGATTTGTTGGTTTTTGGGAGTAGATTAACGATATAGGTCGAATCTTAATTTGAACAACGATGATTTTGATCACCCTAGGGAGCAATTTGTTCAAAGATTTTTCTTTTTTCTGTTTTCTTTCCATTGTAGCAACTCTGTTGCATTTACTTCATCATTGTATCAGTTTGTAATTTCCATTTATATCTTCCCAAGAGTTGTTGTAATAGTTTCTATTATAAGTTTATTATAACCCAAGGAAATAACAGTGGATCATTACTTTCTATGATTTTTCAAAGTCTCTTCCCTTCCATGCAATTCTCCTCAAATATATACCTTTGTAAGAAATTTTCTGAACTAGCATTATGTCAACAGCCTTGCACAATTGTCATATTTTTTTAATCAGCTGGGACGTGAAGGGATAATTTCTGAACTCCCGTTTGTTCGTTGAGTTGGAATCTTTGCACGAATTTCAAATTAGCTCTTCCCCTCGATGAGCTAAAAGGTCACTGAGTGTGATTTTCTCCGATCATCCATTAATATCTAAATTTGGATGGAAGAAACATCAGGAATAGCAAGGCCATAACCTTGCCTTCTCCCACGACAAAAAAAAGTTTTGCATATTAGACGAAGCATTCCATTGCAATTAAAAAGCACAAAGATAACTCGCCATTGGGGCTCTTTGGATCGCAAGGAAACCGCGGTAAGTGGAGTATTTTGTTGCAACTGGCCGGAGCTTGCGACAGTTATAGCATTTGGCTCGTGCGAGAATCGGCGTTGCAGATGTCTAATCTATGCAACAGTAGTTACAGCACACAAATTTTTTCTTACAAACAAGTTACATCAAAAAAGTGGGGGAAGTGAGAAGAAAGTGGGGAGAGAGGAGCTGCTGGCGGTGGGTGGCGGTGGCGGTGGGGAGTGGTGGCGGTGGGGAGTGATGGCGGGGGTAGGGAGAGAGGAGGAGATGCTGGTGGTGGTGGCAGTGGTGGTGGGGAGATGTGGCGGTGGGAAGTAGTGGCGGGGGTGGAGAGAGAGGAGGAGCTGCTGCTGGTGGTGGTGGCGGCGGTGGGAGGAGGAGCTGCTGGTGGTGGTGGCGGGGGTTGTGGAGAGTGGTGGCGGTGGTGGTGGGGAGAGAGGAGGAGTTGGCGGTGGTGGTGGTGGTGGTGGTGGTGGTG
Source organism: Iris pallida (assembly GCA_029216955.1). Classification (NCBI taxonomy): domain Eukaryota; kingdom Viridiplantae; phylum Streptophyta; class Magnoliopsida; order Asparagales; family Iridaceae; genus Iris; species Iris pallida. The sequence goes on along the minus strand of JANAVB010029419.1, from coordinate 1,616,807 downwards.
GGGAGAGAGGAGGAGCTACTGGTGGTGGTGGCGGTGGCGGTAGGGAGTGGTGGCGGTGGTGGTAGTGGTGGGGAGAGAGGAGGAGCTGCTGGTGGTGGTGGGGAGTGGTGGCGGCGGTGGCGGTGGCGGTGGTGGTGGTGATGGCGGTGGCGGTGGGGAGTGGTGGCGGTGGGGAGTTCCTTTTTTGGAAAAAATTTAAAGAGAGAGAGAGAGAGAGAGCTAATATATATATATATATATATATATATATATATATATATATATATATATATATATATATATATATATATATAATTGGGGGGTACCTAGGTTTACCACATCTCCAAAAAAACTTCACTTTCAACTTACATAACTATCCAAACACCAAATCCATTTTTTTCACTTGCAGCAGAAAAAAATATTCTATCCAAACACATTTTGGAAAGTGCCACTTGCTGCAAGTTCCACGGAAACTCAACTTACTACAAGTGCCACTTTCACACTTTCAAAGAGTTTACATCTATCCAAACAGCCCTTCAAATGGAAGAAACTGTAGTGACTTAATCTCCGCATTTTATCCACTCTCTTTGTGCCTATTTTCAATCTAAATATCATCGAAAAAGAGGGGGTCTTCGTCAAACCTAGATCAAATTATGAGTAGGAGGCAGGGCCGGCCCAAAATAAGTCAGGCAAAAAATTGGACTTGGACAACCCCCTTTGTTTGGGGTAAATTTTCTATAAGAGATCGGGATTGCGAGTGATCCTTTGTGATCGGCCAACATAAGAGGCTGAGGTTGCCAGTGACCCTTTATGGTCGGCCAACAATAAGAATTAAGAGACAACAAAAACTAATTCTGAATAGGACAACTCACTCCAGTGGGCTGCTGTGCTACAAGGTAACACCTACAAAGTTGAAAATGCACTTTGTGGACACCTAAACTGTATATGCACCCAGAAAGAGTCCAAATGGAGCTGGAAGATGATAAGGTTTCATCTCTATTAGAGTAAATGATAAATAATATAGATCGAGACCCATTATAATAATAACTGTTTCTGCCTGGTGACATTAATGAAATAATGTATCTTTGAAAGAAAAAATATATAAACAAGAATTTCACAAGACTGCTTTAGAATTTTTCTAAACTAATTTACCTAAAATTTATTATTCTCTAACAAATTTTGGTAAGAACTTATATTCTCGAGTTCTTGAATTGTTGGTTATACATGATGGACTAATATTTGCGATGGAATTGTATTTTCGACATCAAAATATTGGAGCAGACTCTACGGGTAAGCATTATTCGGTTTTAGACCGAAATCCAAATCTAGCCGAACTGAATAAGAGGTCCGGCTCGGTTTGAAAAAAAATAGTTCAGTTTCAATTTTAAAAATACTAAAAAATTTAATTCAGATCGATTTTCTATTTCGGTTTCAATCCAGAACTGAAAATTGAATAAGACTTATGCAATTATGTAAATACTCTCAATTTTATGCATATTTTGTGATTGAAAATTAGTACATTTTGAAAACAAATTCTATGTATATGTTTTGAAGTACATTGATAATTTATGAATTATTTGTGTTTTGCCTTAGGTGACTAGAAAGATAGTCCCACATTGCTCACACCAAATGGTGAGTATCTCTATATAAAGCTTTGCTTGTGTTGAGATGAGCACATGGGGTACGGTGAGCACAAGCGTGCCATGTGGAGGTGTTTTTCTAATGGATAGAAGGCTAAACTCCACAAAGAATCCTTTATGCTTTTTGTCATGCTCATGGGATTATTCCCTATGGAGCTAAGCCCTGAAGAGGCATAGCGACTCGGGCTCGGGCTCGAACTCGGACTCAAGGGCGCAAAGTGGCACTTTTTTGGCATATTTTGCACTTAGCACGTCGGCATCGGCACTTTGTGCACCAGGCGCATTGACTCGATGCATAAGCAGGAGCAGGCATTACACGGGCTAAGGCATGGCTCTGCGTGGCCACGCACGCGCTCGCGCTCCTCGGGCTTCCATGCGCCTGTGTTGCTGTGATGTTGCACGCGCTGATGTACGTCCGCGTGCCTATACTGCTGAGCACGTGCATGGACTGCCACTCAGTTGCACGCGCTGCTGAGCGTATGTGGGCCTGTGCAGTATTTAAGCGCTGGTTGGAAGGTTTGGGCAGTTATGGAAAGATTGAGTCAAATTTCATATCCGATTTTGTGGGATTTGAAGTTGATTCAGTTAAATTTTTCCATGATTCATTCATATCTTTTCGCAGTCAGTGTACGATCATGATTAGAGTTAGGGTTTTAGCCTAACTCTTTAAATACTCTCTTCGTGCCTTCTTTGACGACTAACTCTGAAATAAGAGACGAAGAGAGTTGAGAGGCCGTTGCCTTCAGGGTCCAAGGAGTCCTGCGAGTTCAGTCAAGAGGTGACATTGAGCGTTCCAGAAGTTCTCGTTCGAACTTGCTGGTTCCTGGGAACAAATTGCCGTAGGACAAATCTTGTTTGAGCAACGGTGATCTTCATCACCCCAGCAGAGTTGAATCCTCTTCTTCCTCTATTTTTGAGACAGCGACTTCAGGATCTTCATGAGAAGCAATTCTCGAAAGTTCCTCATATACAGATGTGTGACCAAATTCGTTTGGAGAATAACTCTATTTACTCACGTTCTTCCATCTAAGATCTATTTTTGGAATAACAAGAACTAGTCCAACTTTGGACAAAACTTTGAAATACAACAAATGTTTGTATAAAAATTATTATTTTTAATAGAGAAATTGAGTTGCACCTCACTTGTTTAAGGTGCACCCCACTTGAAAGAAATTTTTTGAGTTGCACTCTATTTGTTTTACCATAATGCATAAAAACCTCCATTTTTAACGAAAATTGTTAATGACTAACAGTTAACTCCTTTGACCATCCCACGTGGACACGTATGAGACCAAAATATACTCAATGGGTTGTTTCCAGTTGGCATCTATTTATACACATCTGAGTGCGAAGCTATCCTGGAGCAAAGCAATTTTGCTTTTAAAGTGTCAATGTGAGAATATTTTGGTCTTAGTGTAATGCCCCGCTCTGCATGGTGAATTATGCTGAGTCATTGACTCGAAGAGTTGCGTTGACCCAAAATATGTATCGATACGAATCGATGCAAAGAGTTACGTTAACCCGATGAATGCATCGAGTAAGTTCGATGCAAGTGTTAAGTTGGCCCGAGAGAAACATTGAATCGGTTCGAAGAACCAATAAATCGAATCGACGTAAGGCATTTGTTCGATTCAGACAAGTATTGATTTTAGTTAGTTTCGTGTTCAGGCTATACGTTTACGCTGAAATATAAGAGGTCAATATTTTGCCTTATTTGTAATGGTATCCGTAAAACCAAATCACCACCTCGTAACGGACTGAGGCATAGTCACGGTAAGCCAAATTGGTCGAATAATTCAACGAAGCATGAAGTGCTCGAATGGCAAAGTCAGAAGAGTTGGCCGTGTAACAAAGTTGAAATCGAACCGCATCGGCTCGACAAAAGGACAAGACATATCGGCTTAAGGTGGAAGGACTTTGACTCTTCTTTCCTAGTCTTTCATCCGTAAGTAAAAAATATCGTTGTATGCTAAGTTAACCTATCAAGACCAAGGGCGTGGCTCGATCGAGAAATGAACATAGTGCGTGTCGAACACTAGATAGAACAATTAAAATAAAATATACATCAAATGTACGAGTCGCTATGGAACATTAAATATCGCAAAGGCAAGCGCCTCGGTGCACAAGCCATAAGAACATAGGATACTGTATCGACAAGTGCCTCAGTGCACGAGTTGTTCGTGCCTTCGCGCACGAGTTAGAAGACTAGCACATTGAAAGACTATTGAGGCAAGTGTCCTAGTGCACGAGCCATGAACATTGAACACTAAGGCATAGAGCATGGAAATATGGCATCGAGGCGTGCATCGCATGCACGACTCGAAGAATAGAGAACAATTGTGTCAAAGCGTACATACGTGCATGAGAATCATAAAAGATGGGTTCGTTGCGAAGAGAACAGTTGTGGCATGAATGTGATAGAACTGTCGAATATGGCACGGTACCTTAAAAATGTTCAGGGCCTTCGGGTCGTTCGTTTGACGAACATTGAGTTGAGGCATGGTGCCATTGAACATTGAAATGAAGAAATGAAATCGTACAAAGAATGCAAGAACATAGAAAGAGTGAGAACTTTGAAAGAAAGAGAATTACAAGACGACGTAAAGTCTAAGTTTTGGACTCAAGACTATATTTGGTTGTATGGGTTTGACGCGCGTTGCATGGTCGAATGTGTAGAAGCATGGAAAAGATGGAGTTTATGCGGATCATCACTCCATGTGGCCAAGACAAATCAAGCCGCAGAGAGAAGACTCTCGAAGATCCCCTGCAGCCAAGTGAACCTAAGCCGCAGAAGGAGTGCTCATGGAGACCCCATGCGGCAAAAAAAACTCGAGCCACAGAAGTAAGGCTCTCGAAGACCTCTTGTGGCTAAGAGGATTCGAGCCGCAGAGGGAAGGCTCCCGAAAAGCCCATACGGCCAAGAAAAACCAAGTCGCAGAAGCAAGGCTTTCGAGGATCCCATGCGGCTAAGTAGAACCAAGCCATATAAGTAAGGCTCTCGAAGATCCCATGTGGCCAAGCGGAGCCGAGCCACAAAAGAAAGATTTCTAAGGCCACTATGCGGCCAAGACGATTCAGACTCTACTTTGTGGGGGGGGGGAGACACGTGGCAATTTGACCAAGTTCCAACTACCCAAATTTACAATAAAAAAATCTCAATGACCCCACTAGCTGGCAGCCAAAGATCGAGTCTTTTGTGTGCTGTTACAGACACGTGGCCACGTGGCTCTCTATGCGGCCCAAAATCTACTTTAGGCAGAAATTACTATAAATAACAGGGTACCACACCCATGCTAAAGGTTGGCAATCAAAGGCTGGCAAATTTTTTCAAGAGCAAAGACTATGTCTGATAGTCCAAGGAGTAAGACAGAGTTGCTACACTTTTCCAAGCCTCCATCGTCACCCCCGGAATCAAAAACTAAACAATTGTACTTAGATTATTTTCTAGGATTTCTTTCTAGGCTTTCTTTTGTACAAGTAAGTTTGCAATCAAGTCCAATTCATCTGTAATTTTTCATTCTTGATATTTTAATGGCAAATACGATGGCGACTCTGCTGGGACTTCCTTCTCCTCTGTTGAGAATTTGGTGATGCAATCTGACGTGTCCAAACTCGGCTCTACGTAGCAAATGCTTGTGGTTTATTTTGACCAACAAGCATTCAAAAAATGCTCTCTGAAGGGAGCGTCAGCCCGTCACAGAAGCGAGCCAATCCGAAGAGAACCCGCAGGACGTCGAAGCTCAAAACTGTTGCCCCTCGCCAGGTTCTCGAAGAAGCTCCTTCTGCAGCCCAAGACGGTGATCAAAGCTCTCATGCGGCCTTGCTTCAGACTGTAGAGAACCCCACTGTCCCCAAATCCAGCAGAGGAAAATACTACGATGCTGAGCTTTTAGGGGCACGAGAAAAACTCATACAGACAAAGAAGAGGCCGCATAAGAAAAATAGGTAGTCTGCCTATGCCGCAGCCAACTTTGGCTTCAGGCAGATGGCCCATGCGGCAGCCAATCCTGGCCGCAGACAGGCTGTCCCATGCGGCCCTGTCAGAGAATCTGTTTTCGACCATCTCTCATGCGGACCCGATCCTATGCGGCCCATTGAGAATATGGAATATTCCAATCCGGACTCTTCTTACTATGCACCTTCGGGTGCTAATTCGAAGAAGTATAGGGCAGTGTGGGCCCAACATGCCCAGTCAACTGTCCAAGCTGCTGACCGTCAGTAGGTACCATTAACTGTTATACGGGCTCCTGATAGAAAGTTGTATAGAACCACCCGCGTCCAGTCCCCAGGGCAAACGGACAGGGTGGGTCTCAAAAGTCTTCCAATTATGAACGAGAGCAAGTACTTTTACTAGCCTCGGATCAGGGAGCAAATATAATATTTACGCACCCGTGCGCTCAGGATACCCGAGCCCACAAAACGGATACAAAGGTAGAACAATATGCTCTCGACTTGTGAGAAGTACTCATCCAAAAATGTAAGAAGAGAGGCAACCTTGGCAGGAGCTGAGCCCTCCCTAGCATATCATTGTACCCAAGTTGTCATCAGCTGCTGCTGCGACAAGTCGGTAGCACCTGAAGATCGGCAGTCCATTTTCCAACGACTGCACCATCCAGCACTTGTCCGACGATAACTCGAAAAACAGGTGAAAATTTTGGAAGACGAGGAATTTTCTTTCGTCTCCTGCAATTCAACTTGGAATGTTCCTGCCGACAAGGGAGAAAAGAAGACAGGCTCCTCCAGTCCGGCAATCTCAGCTTGCACCGCAAGGAAACTCTCATCTGGAGGATTGCTGCCGACAACCATAGGGGGTGTCTACCTAGGCACCCATTCCAGAAAGAAGCTTCCAACACCCGAGGGTGCATCGTCGACCTCCCAGGGGGTAGATGAAGCAGGGGATAGCAGTCCCCTCAATGTATGCGTCAACCTGGTGTTCCAAGAGGATACACAGGGGGTAACAATCTATTGGAATTGTGCAACAGACTTGGACGTCCCCAAGAGTGACCGCCTTCGCCAAGACGATGCAGCTTCTTGCACAGGGGGTGGCACCCCTTCTGAATTCGAAAAGGAGGACATTCCGACGTTCTCCGACGACTTCTCAGTACGAGGGTACAATACGGAAAGCATATCCTCTACGGTCCCATCTATCTCTCCCCACCTGTAGACAGTATTTATGGCGAGAGATGATTATAAAGGACCTACGGATCGACAACGCCTAGAAGTATGAAGCCATGCTCCTATACTTGGTCAAGTCAGTAGACGAAATCAAAGCTACATTGTCGACTCAACCAGCAAGGACACCTGGACAAACAAGCTTGGGACCCACAGTCAACGAGGACTCCAACACGACCGCTCCTCCTTTGGGTGATAATCCTCTAGGAGCATCTGCTCCTTCAGCTGCAGACGAAGCCAGGGAGGCAAGGAGAGAAGTACAGGAGCTTCGAACAATGTTCAATGTCTGAGACTCCTCCCGGGACCTCAAAATACGGCAGTCGTACCCCGTTGCGTGGAGAGATGTTCCTTTTTTGCCATGGTATAAGTTGTTTCACATTGATTCATATGACGGAAATACCTCTGCTAGTCGGTACATGACCTATTTTGAGGTCACAACCGACCACTTGCCGCATAGCGATGCCATCCTTACACAATTATTCATCGGAGCATTTGAGGGGATTGCGTTCGACTGGTACCGCAACCTTTCGGTCAACTGCATCCATTTTTTATGGCTTCAAACACATGTTCCTGGAAAGATTCTACGAAGTGGGACATGAAGTGACGATGTCGTCTCTTATGGACGTCGTTCAGGGAGAGAGGGAGCTAATGAGGAACTATATCAAACGGTTTTGCCAAACTGTGATGAGATTGCCCTAAGGCAATCCCGAAAGCTCCTTGATTAAAATCTGCCAGAAGAAGTTGCTCCCTGCAATCAGCCTCTGGATGAGCGAAGATCAGTTCATGGATTGGACCACCTTCATCATAAGCGCTACCAATGCGGAGGCAAAATTAAAGAAGGCTCGCTAGCTGGGATTACATATTCCAGATGGGAAGGACAAGGGTAAACGTCCTGGTAACGCCCCCAATAGAAACAATAGTAGCGGCACCGCCAATAACCGGGACACCAAGGGCAAACAGGCCTTGGTCGCTGGTACGACTAAAAAGCCTAAACAAAAGCAGGCAGAAGCTCAGTGGCCCAAGGTGAATTACTCTTTTGAAGATAGTCATGTCAAGCCTATCTTCGACATGCTCTTGCAAGGGGATAGGATCCAACTCCCTTCACCAAGGCGCGAGCCTCGAGCGACAGAAATGGAAGACCCAAAATATTGCCACTTCCACCGCTATGTCCATCATTCCACTCATGACTGCTTCCAATTAAAGCGTTACATCCAGAATCTTGTCGACTCCAAAGCTCCGTCGCTAGATTTCGAAGAGGTTACTGTCGCTGCGAACATGGTATCAGTTAAGTTTGGTGACTTCCACCAACAAATACTCAAGACGGGGTAATACCTGTCCCTTGGGCAACGATGGAGGTTACTAATCTTCCACCCGTCCAGGACCAGACGACTGGCTTTGTACCTCTCACCACGTCACGAAGAGAGGTTATGTGGGTGCACCCAGATCTAGTGCTCGAAGTTACACATGCAATGCCATCTTCAACCAACAAGAAGAAGGACAGGAAGTCCAGATCCTGCCATACAATTTCAGCCGAAGCTGAGGAGGCGGCGGCCGTTGTTACCCGGTCAGGTGCACAATTCTAGCCCACTCTGGGTAATTCAGTCGAAGACCCTCAGCCGATAATGCTGCCTGCTACTGATGTTCCGGGGCCATCTCAGCCTCCACCGACGGACAGGCCCAAGCCGAAGGAAACCCGCTTCGACAGGCCGCTCCGTAAGGATGCACCTCAGGGGCTGGAGAGACCTTATAACTTTGACATACTTGCACAATTGGCTAATACGCCAGTAAATTTGTCATTATATGAGCTCCTAAGGGTCTCCAAGGATCTTCATATCGCATTGAGCGAAGCATTCCAGAATGCTGACGCCTACTTAGCCCAGGTCAAGCCTACAGGGGAGGACGCGTCAACAAATATCCAGGGCAGCAATTATGCAGACGCAATGCCCAATATTGTGTTTACCCCACAGGATATGCTAATCAAGACCAACTTGCATGATCGCCCCTTGTACTACACTGGATACAAAGGTGACATCAAGGTGGATCGGATGTACATCTATCCTGGCTCGTCAATAAACATTATTCCGAAAAGCTTGCATCAAATCCTCGGCATCCCTATGCATCGGCTAGCGACGACAAACACTCCCATTAGCGGTTTTAACTCGGAAAGGAGGTATCCCCTGGAAAAAATACGCTTGAAATGTCAGATTGGCGACTTGAAGACGGAGGTTACCTTCTACGTCATAGACACAGATACGTCCTACAATATCCTCTTAGGGCGTCCGTGGATACATGACTATATGATCATGCCATCCATACTCCACCAGTGCTTCAAGTATGTTAGTAAGCATGGCTTCGTGAAGACAAAATTTGCCAACATCGATCCCTTCAAAGGAGTTGAGTCTTACTATTCTTAGGAGGCTTGTCTATATGAAGAATCCAAGAAGTATATAACTGATGAACTGGAGGCCATAACAGGGTCAGAGGAACCTTTGAAAATCTATCTCCAGGCCCGTAAAGCAGGCAAAGCCGCATCCCTAGTCGCAACTTTGCATAAAGAGGTGTCCGGTTCCCCCACCCCAGCTGCGCAGTTGGAACCGATGGTCATCCGACTCCCGAGGTCAAGCCAGGAGCCAAAACCCGTCATAGGGCCGATGGTGATCCGACTGCCAAAATTTAATCAAAGGCGATCGAAAGATGTGAGGCCCTCTGTGGAGCCGATGGTGATCTGATTGCCAAAATTCAGTCAAAGGCAATCGAAAGATGCAAAGTCCTCTATTGAACTGATGGTTATCCGTCTTCCCAAGACGAACCGACAACCAAGTATTGATCCGAGGCCCTCAGGTAAGCCAAGGCCACAAACAGAACCCTTGGTGGTCAAGCTGCCCAAGACAGCATCCCAACCTCTAGTCACGTAGGGGTAGCGGAAGAGGAGGCAGAACTCGCAAAGTATATGGTTGCACAAGTGGATAGTCCCTCTCCTGATGATGTAATCCTTGTAGACAAAATTCCTTATTTCATCAATAAGAGGCTACCTTTGAACTATCCTGAGAGCAATCTAATGTATGCTGTGGAGCACAGTCTGGACATTAACCTGCACACACAGGTGACAACTGTCCATATCGCAAACCGACTTACTCCCATTAGAGGTGCCTACTTCTTAGTCACAGGCAGAAGAAGAGGGGATCACACGATTATCTTCGGCCGAAAAGAAGGTCCTTAACCTTCCATTCCAGAAGAGTTCAATCTCGAATCCAACGCTGAAAGATTACAGCTCTACCTGTATAGTCCCCAAGCCAAGTACTTCATGCAAAAGCAGGGGTACAACATGGAGACCACCCCAGGTCTGAATTACGGTAATGGCCGGCGATCGCCTCTACAGATGTTAGTCCCGACTGGAAAACCTTAGGGTTATTACAATAAGTCCAGATGCGGTCTCGGTTATGTTACACCGACAACAATGTCCGAGAGCTCCGATGAGGAATGCGAGTGGCATTCTCACTCATCTGAATCGCCTACATACGATTTCGATGATAGCATTGGGAATATATTCAGGCAGACATTGTCTGTCAACATGGCATCCGCTGACGTTGAAGAGAAAGACGAAAATCTACTTGAACCTCTTGAATTGGAGCCACGGGTCCAACAACTTGATACACAATGGGAGAAGCGCTTTGAACAATGAGACCCTTCCACTGAAGACGAAGTCATACAAGTTGACCTCGGCAACGAATCCTCTCCAAAGCCAATCTTCGTCAGTAAAAGCCTGACGGACGGTGAGCAGGAGTCATTGTTACAACTCGTCAGAGAATATATAGACGTTTTCGCTTGGAGCTATAAAGACATGCCAGGGCTAAACCCCGAGATCGCACTTCATAAGCTCAATATTCATCCGGACACAAAACCAGTCAAGCTACAGCAACGGCGGTTCCCTCCATATATCATGAACTCCATCGAAACCGAAGTAAACAAGCTTATAGCTAGCGGTTTCATCCGAGAGGAGCAACAGCCAGACTGGATAGCTAATATAGTACTAGTCATAAAAAAAATAGAAAAATCCAAATCTGCATTGACTTTTGCAATCTGAATGTGGCATGTCCTAAAGATGAATTCCCTCTTCCCATCATCGACATAATGATCGATAATATGTGTGGCTTTGAACACATGTCCTTTATGGATGGCTTTTCAGGATACAATCAAATCAAAATATCTCCTGATGATGAGAAGCATACGTCATTCCGAACACCAATCGGCGTGTATTGTTACACAGTTATGCCCTTCGGCCTAAAGAACGTCGGTGCTACATATCAACGAGCTATGAGCGTCATCTTCAGAGATCACTTGTGCAAGACGAAGGAGTGTTACGTTGACAACATCATCGTTAAAAGCCGCTCCAAGGATAATCACTTACATGATTTGAGGACAGTGTTCGACCTTATGCGAGTGCACAATCTGAATATGAATCCTACCAAGTCTTTCCTGGGCGTGTCCAGCGGGAAGTTCTTGGGGTTTTTTATTACTTCTCGGGGTATTCATATAGACCCCGATAAAAAAAATCCTGGAGATGAGCCACCGAGGAACCTCCATAAACTTTGCGGCCTTCAGGAAAGACTAGCCTACATCAGGAGTTTCATATCTAACCTCTCAGGGCGATGTCAACCCTTCACACAACTTATGAAGAAAGGCGTCTCTTTCATATGGAATGAAGAATGTCAATGCGCCTTTGAGGACATTAAGGAATACCTGTCGAATCTGCCAGTTCTGGTAGTCTCGGTCGTCGGAAAGCCCTTCCTGCTCTATGTACGGGCAATAGAATACTCCCTCGGTGCCTTGCTAGTGCAGAACAATAATACGGGACACGAACAAGCCATCTACTATCTCAGCCGAATGATGGTGGGACCGGAGCATAGGTACACTGCCATGGAGAAGGAATGCCTTGCATTGGTATTCGCCATTCAGAAAATACGACACTATGTGACAGGGCAGACCATCCATGTTGTCTTACGAGTTAACCCCCTCAGGGTTCTCATGACCAAGCCGGACGCACTCAATTTTCGTCTAGCCACCTGGGCGATACTATTATCCCCTACGACATGGTTTTCGTTCCACAGAAGGCTGTCAAAGGTCAAGCCTTGGCCGACTTTCTAGCAGCCCATCCAGGCTTAGAAACAACCAGGATCTATGAGGAAATCCCAGACGAAGTTATTAATTCAAACATGACTTCATATGATGACGTTTGGCGAATGTTCTTCGACGGTACTTCAAGGACGGGGCCTCAAGGTGATATCATTGCTGGAGTTGGGATAGTATTGATTTCTCCCTCTGGATTGGTAGTCAGTCGGGCATACTCTCTCACTGAACCATGTTCAAACAATGTAGCTGAATATAATGCTCTGGTCATCGGACTTCGACTCGTAAAAGAGGTGGCAGTCGAATATCTAGAAGCATATGGCGATTCGTAGTTGATTGTTAATCAAATCCGAGGCTCATACGAGGTTCACAACACGGACCTGATTCCTTACCATCAGACAGCAATTACCATCATTGTAACCTTGAAGGGGTTCTTTATAGAGTATGTTCCAAGGTTCCAAAATATTGAAGCCGATGCTCTAGCAGGCCACATCGATTCTTTGGCGGTTCCAAATCATGCTCAGTATCTAGTCGACGTGATAGGCCATGAGCTGGTCTGTCCCAAAAACAATGTTCAACTAGGTACGAGTTACTCTGTCCAGATAACCAATGACGTGCAAGACTGGAGACTCCCGTTCATCGACTTTGCAGTCTACAGAATCCTGTCTGAGAATGTGAAAAAAGTAACTTCAATCAGAAAGCGTTCTCTCAGATTCTTTTATGACACAGAAACAAAAATGTTATATCGACGATCCTACGACGGGCTACTGTTAAGATGCCTATCAAATGCAGAAGCCAAAGAAGCCCTACGTGAGGCTCATGATGGCGTTTGTGGGGCTCACCAACGTGGCCCAAAGTTGCAGGACCGTCTCCGTCGGATGGGCTATTACTGGCCTACGATACTAGCAGATGCTGCCGATTATACAAGGAAGTATAAGGCTTGTCAGATCCATGCAGATTTTATACATCTGCCATCCAAATTCTTGTACCCAACAGTGGCCTCTTGGCCATTTGAAGCATGGAGAATGGACATCATAGGCCCAATTACCCCGTCGTCATCTAGGAGACACCGGTTTATACTTGCAATCACCGACTACTTCTCCAAGTAGACGGAAGCTGTTCTGCTGGCCGAGGTAAAGACATCAAACGTGATTAGTTTCATAAAACATCACGTTATCTAACATTTTGGACTGCTCCGGAGGATCATTCATGACAATGGTTCGCAGTTTGCAAGCCATGCCTTCTATCGATTCTGTAACAAGAATCGAATTCAGAATGTGGCTTCAACGGCATACAACCCATCGACTAATGGTCTGACAGAAGCTTTTAACAAAACCATAATCAAGCTTCTCAAGAAATTCGTGTCTTCAAACAAGCGCGACTGGAATGAAAAGCTGGATGAATGCTTATGGGCATACCGTACTACAATTCGGACGGCTACAGGAAATATACCGTTCTCTCTGGTGTACGGGAGCGAGGCAGTTCTCCCATTGGAGACCCAGATCCTCTCACTTCGTGTGGCCCTTACTTATCGGTTGACGTCAGACGACAACTACCGCCGACGGCTACAAGAATTGAAAGCCTTAGACGAGAAGCGTTTACAAGCTCAACAAAGCATCAAGCTCTATCAAACACGTATCTCTCGGGCCTTCAATAAGAAAGTCAAGCAGAGGACATTCCAAGTGGACGATCTCGTCTTGGCTGTTCGCAGACCTATGGTCATGACTCACAAAACTGCCGACAAATTCTAGCCCAAATAGGAGGGTCCATTCATCATCGATATCGTATTCTCCAACGGCACATACCGGCTCACGAAACAGAACGGAGACTTGCTCATGATCCCCATAAACGGCAAGTTCCTAAAGAAATACTATGTCTAAGGACATGCTGGTACCACCAAATCTCCCAGACTGTCGAGTTATGTATACCAAGTGCCTCTGAACTTACACTCTATTAGCTTCGAGTGGATTCACATTGCATCCCCATGGGTGACAAGTCATGTATACTAAATACCTCTAAACTTTCATCCTGATGCTTCACCCCGCCGGAGTTCACCAGGCTTATTGTCATCTCTAAGCAAACTTTCTGGTCTTGATTATCGTGTGTCATGTCCATATTATCTCTGATACCGATAGTCTCTTGACTTAACACCTGTACCCAACCCGAGATAAAATCAGGGTGTTAAGACCACAGAACCTATTGTTTGCCATTGATTGTAAAAGTACAGAACAATTATCGGAGGACTGAACTTAGACTCACAATACAAACTCGCTCGTAAAAAGAAAGCCTAGGGACGAAAACCTAGGTACAGCAGTCTAAGTACGATTGTTTATTTTAGATTCTGGGGGGTGACGATAGAGGCTCGAGAAAGCGACGGCCGCTCTGCCTTACTCCTTGGACGATCGGTACGCAGCCTTGACTCGGGGAAGATCTGCTTGGTCATTGACGAAGAAATGCCTTCTTGCTCTCTCTCTGATTGCTCTCCTGGCTTCTCTCTCTCTGTGTATATTCTCTCTCTGACTATGGGGGAAGTCTCTCTGTGGATACGTATTCTTCTCTGGTTTCTTTTTTGTATATCTCTCTATCTCTCACAAGGGAATGGCACCTTACTATTTATAATAGTGGGATGTGATCGCTAGGGTTGCCAATGATTAGCTCTTGGAGATGGCGGTGGCCTGGGGATTGATCAATCCAGGCCGTTCGTTTCTGATTGTGACGAATCAGAACCATTAAGGGTAGATTACACCAAATCTCCATTAGCAATTAATGCTGATTGGCATAAATCTTCCTTATAATGATTCTCTCATATCTGCGAATAAATCAAATTTATTCTCCTGTCACGTGCCCCAGATCATTGGAATTCGATCCGATCTTGGATTGCCATAAATCTGGGAGATTGATCGGCTGAGGACACGTGTCCTGAAAGCCAATGGTGAGACTGGAACCGCATGCAGATTGGGCCGCATGAGATTTGGGCCGTATGAATTTTGGGCTGCATAAGACTTGGGACACGTGTCAGGGCTGTCTGGGCAGTGGCCCCCTCCTTCAGACTTCTGAACCATATGATGAGCCGCATGAACCGCATAATGGTGTGTCTGCTTGAGCCGCATGGGCATGATCTCTACGAGCCGCATAAGCTAGCGGTGTATTGAGCCGCGGGAACTCGTTTATTCTTGGCCGCATAAGCTCGCCTCAAAACTTTGGTAGACAGTGCCACTTTGAAGATTCCCGAAGTACTGCTTTTCGTGTCAGTCGTTATGACAACTTTATGCCAGGTCTGTCACTTGTCAGGTCTGTCAGCCGTCAGAGCATTAAATGCGTCCACACGTTGGGCACAGCTGTTTTTAAAGACCACGTGGCCTCTCTCTCTGGGCCGCATGGAGTTTACTCGAGCTTCCTATGTGCGTTGAGCCGCATGTCCATGTTGGTGACTTTTGAGCCGCATGATACTCTTGAGCTGCATGAATCTCGTCTGATTTTGAGTCGTATGAAGCTTCCTGGGTTCTGTGCCGCATGGAGAATGTCTCATGACCGAGCCGCATGAAGGACGTCTCATGACCGAGCCGCATGAAGGACGTCTCATGACCGAGCCGCATGAGGAATGTCTGATGACCGAGCCGCATGAAGGACGTCTCATGACCGAGCCGCATGAGGAATGTCTCATGACCGAGCCGCATAAAGGACGTCTCATGACCGAGCCGCATGAGGAATGTCTCATGACCGAGCCGTATGAAGGACGTCTCATGACTCGCATGAGGAATGTCTCGATCTGCCCGTGCATTCGCTTTGTGGGCCCGGGTATCCCGAACACACGAGTGCGTAGGTATCATATTTTCTTCCTGATGTGGGGGCTAATAGAAACACTTGCCCTCGATCTTTGTTGGGAGACTCTTGAGAACCACTCTGTCCGTTTGTCACCGGGGGCTGGACACAGGCGGCTCTGTACAACTTTCCATCAGAGGCCCGCTTAGCGGGACGCTCTTGATGGTCAGAGGTTGGGACAGCTGACTGAGCCCGATGAGCCCGCGCTGCCCTAGACTTCTTCTACTTAGCACCCGAAGGTGCGTAATAGGAAGAGTCCAAGTTTGGAAGGAGGGGAAAGAAGTTGGTGCCCTTTTCAAAGGAGGTAAGGGGGCTCTATTTATAGAATAGAGTGAGCCATTTCTTCTTCTCCTTTCTGATGTGGGACTAAAAGTAATATTTTCCATGCTTCTACAGGACCCCCTTCAAAGTTTCTAAATTGCTAATTTGGAACACTTTGAATAAGAAGCATGGAAAGTAGATTTGTTTAGGTGTAGCAATCCAATCAGAGGTAGCATGGACGTGATAGGTTTGGGTACTTCCACTGGGGATTTTATGTGGACTTATCATCCTTGGCGTACCTTGGTTTTAGGTACGGATAATAAGTTGAGAGAGGGAACCATCATATTTACTCAGAGGTGGTATGACGTGGTAAATATAAGGTTGATGGTAGAGCTTTCCTACTCAGAGGTGATATGGACATAGTAGGAGTGCACTCGAATGAGGATACATAGAACAACTCAGAGGTGCTATCAACATGGAAATTCTATGCATTGGGTGAAAGAATGCTATGGAACAGATGGGCTCCGAAAGCATATGATGATGAGGAAAGATGTGGATGTACTAAGGGACCTAGTACGGCATTTGTGGTCAGCAGAGGACATTTGTGGGCCTATTATCCTTGGCATACCTTAGTTTTAGGTACGGATAATAAGTTTGATAGGGATACCTAGGACAACTCCGCGGTAAGGCGGATATGGAGGTTCTTGGTATCGGGCGAAAGAATGCCATAGAGCAGTGAACAGTTTTCTGTTTTCTTTCACTGTTTTTCTTTTCTTTTTTGTCAAGGGGTGTGATCCCAGATGATGTAGTACTTTAATTTTGAATAAATGAGCATGTTTCAACTCATTTTCTCTTTCTTGTACTTGTGGTGTTTGTGGAATTGGACCTGCTGGGGGATTATTTGTGGACCTGTTACCCTTGACGTACCTTGGTTTTAGGTACGAGTAACAAGTTTCGGAGAGGAATACCTAGAACAACTTCGCGATAAGACAGCAATAGAAGTTTTTGGTATTCGAGAGAATGCCAGGGAGCAACTGGGCTCCTAGGCATGATAGAGAAGGGATGGGCGTGTACTGGAGACCCAGTACAGCATATGTGGTCGACTGAGGACATTTGTGGTCATCAGAGGACATTTATGGTCAACAGAGGACATTTGTGGTCAACAGAGGACATTTGTGGGCCTATTATCCTTGGCATACCCTGGCTTAGGATACGGATAATAGGATGAAAGGGAACCAACATACTTACTCAGAGGTAATGAGGACATGGCAAGTATGAGGGTTTTACCGTAGAATCTTCCTGCTCAGAGGTAATAAGGACATGGCAGGAATGGACTCAGCGAAGGATATTTGTGGGCCTATTATCCTTGGCGTAACCTGGTTCAGGATACGGATAATAGGATGAAAGGGAAACCAACATACTTACTCAGAGGTAATGAGGATATGGCAAGTACGAAGGTTTTACCGTGGAGTCTTCCTACTCAGAGGTAAAGAGGACATGGCAGGAGAGGACTCCATGGGGGATATTTATGGTCAACGGAGGACATTTGTGGTCAACAGAGGACATTTGTGGACCTATTATCCTTGTCGTACTCCGGTCGTGGGTACAGATAATAGGTTGAAAGAGAATCGACATACTTACTCAGAGGTAATGAGGATATGGCAAGTATGAAGGTTTCTTCTACGGAGCCTTCCCACTCAAAAGTAATGAGGACATGGCAGGAGTGGGCTCAATGAAGAGGGGTATATAGAACGACTCAGAGGTAATGAGGACATGGAAGTTCTATGTTGGGGGTGATTTGTTTTTGGCGGAAGTGAAACGACTCAGAGGTAATGAGGACATGGCCATTTTGGAAATTTGTGGATCGCTTACCCTTTTTTGTGCACTGGAAGTGTGGGTATCGGATCATGAGGGAGGATCTCTTCCAGGAAGAAAGTTCAGAGGTACGATCATACATGACTTACTATCTGAAAGAGTGACCGGGATGTGAGTTCAGAGGCACCAACGGGCACATGACTCAATATTGTGAAAGTGTGAGTTCAGTGGCACCAGCGGGCACATGACTCGATAATCTGGGATGTTGTGGATGTGAGTTCAGCGGCACAAGAGGGTACATAACTCGGGAATCTGGAGAATGGTGAGTGTGAGTTCAGCGGTACCAGCAGGTACGTGACTCGATAATCTGAAATGTGGTGGATGTGAGTTCAGTGGCACCAGCGGATATATAACTCAATGATCTGGAATGTTGTGGATGTGAGTTCAGTGGTACCAGCGGGTACATGACTAGGTAATCTGGAGTGGATGTGAGTTCAGCGGTACCGGAGGGTACATAACTCACCAATCTAGGAAATTTGGAGGCAGAATGTGAGTTCAGCGGTACCGGAGGGTACATAACTCAATCATCAGGGATTTTTTTTTGTTTTTTGTTTTTTTTTTGGATGTCGTTTCGGACGTAATACTTTTTCAGGAAGTTGCCGTTGATGGACAACATGAGCAAGTCTCGGTGTGAGCAGCCACATACTTGGCCAGCTCCGACTCTTCTTCGACCACCCCCTGTGTAAATGCAGACTGAGAGGATGACTTGGGCAACTTGATTATCAGTGGTTCAGTTGATGGATTTGAGCGTGGTGTTGTTGGTAGACTAGCAACCCCCAGTTTGGCATTTGATGTGGGGCGAGGAGTGGCTGGTTCGCTTGAAGTGTCAGACCTCGCTTTGGGGTGACGACCTTTTTTAGGCAGGCGTATCGTCAGAGGTCTATCGGAGGGATTGAGCTTCTCTATTTGGGATTGACCGACTCTCGTCAATCTGATGGTAAGTGGCCCTGTCGTGGGTCTCGGTACCTGGTCGGACCTTGGCAGTCGGATTCTCAATTGCTCTTCCTGTGCCGAGAGGCTGATCGCGCCCTTACGCAGCGTGGCCGTAAGGGGTACGGAATTGCCTGGTTTGCGAGCCTGGAGGTGGATTGTCAGAGGTTCTTCTGATCCCGTGGTTGCTTCAACATCAGTTTGTTTATTTCCTCCTTCAAGGTGCCTCTTCGACTTTTCGTATAGGCAGGAGTCCGAGTAATAAGATTCGACCCCTTTGAAGGGATCGATGTCAGCAAATTCTGTTCTCACGAAGCCGTGCTTGTCGACATATTTGAAGTATTGGTGTAGCGTGGAAGGCACGATCATGTAATCGTGTATCCAAGGGCGCCCCAAAAGGATGTTGTATGAAGTGTCGGCATCTATGACGTAGCAAGTGACTTCTGATTAGAGATCGCCAATCTGATATTTCAGACGGATCTTTCCGATTGGGTAGCTCCTGCCCGAATTGAACCCGCTGATGGCGGTGTTTGTAGGGGTCAGGCGATGCATCGGGATGCGAAGATGATGCAGTAGTCCTTTTGGAATGATGCTTATGGAAGACCCAGGGTCAATGTGCATCCGGTCCACCTTTATGTCGCCGATGTAGCCTGTGTAGTATAATGGGCAATCGTGTAGATTAGTCTTGATGAGCATGTCTTGTGGAGTGAAGACGATGTTGGGCATTGCTCCCGTACAGGCACTGTCTTGGAGGTCTGCGGGCTGATTTTCTCCCGTGAGGTTGACCTGAGCCAGGTACGCGTCGGCATTTTGAAGTGCATCGCTCAAAGCTGTGCGGACATCCTTCGAGAGCCTCAGGAGTTCATATAAGGACAATTTGGCCGGTGTATTGGCCAATTGCGCCAAGATGTCAAAGTTGTAGGGCCTCTCCAGCCCCTGAGATGTTTCCTTTCGGAGGGATTTGTCGATCGTCGAAGGCTGAGCCGGTCCCGGAGCATCCGTAGTAATGGGCGGATGATCATCAGTCGAGTTTTCAGCCACAGGTTGAGATTGTGCTTCGGATCGAATAACAACGGCCGTGACTTCCTCTTCATCTGCTGAGGTGGTACGGCAGGATCTGACTTTTCCACTTTTCTTTTTAGAAGATGGAGTGGACTGAGTTACCTCATGGACTAGGTCCGGATGGACCCACATGATTTCCCTTCGTGATGTGGTGAGAGGTACTAGACCAGCAGCTTGACCAGACGGAAGATTAGCAATCTCCATCGTTGCCAGAGGGATGGGTATAACCCCATCCTGGGTCTCGGTTGGAGGGAAGCTGCCGAATTGTACGGACACCATATTGGCTGCCACGGTTACCTCCTCAAAATCGATGGCCAGAGCGTTCGAATCGATAAGGTTCTGGATATATCGTTTCAGTTGGTAGCAGTCGTGCGTAGCATGGTGGACGTAGCGGTGGTAATGACAGAACTTTGGGTTCTCCAAATCAGCCGGCCGAGGCTCCCGTCTTGGTGGAGGAAGCTGAATCCTATCTCCTTGTATGAGCATGTCCAAGATAGGCTTGACGTGACCGTCTTCAAAAGAGTAAGTGATTTGAGGCCATTGTTTGTCCGCAGGTTGCAACTCAGGCTTCTGGGCTGTATCGGCCACCATAGCCTGCTTGCCTCTGTTGTCCCGGTTGTTGGAAGGGCTACCCCCATTGTCGTTGGTGGTGCTGGGACGCTTGCCTTCGTTCTCTTCCTCTGAGATATGTAATCCCAGTTGGCGAGCCTTCTTTAATCGTTCTTCGGCACTTGTAGCACTAATGATAAAAGCCTTCCAGTCCTTGAATTGACTCTCGCCCATCCAGAGACTGATTGTTGGGAGTAGTCTCTTTTGGCAAATTTCGATCAAGGAGGAGTCCGGGTTGCCAGATGGTAACTTCATTGCGGTTTGACGAAACCGCTCAATGTAATTCCTCGTCAGCTCTTTCTTTCCTTGAATGACGTCCATGAGGGTAGACATTGTGACGTCCTGCCCTACCTCATAGAACCTCTCCAAGAACAGGCGTTTGAAGCCAGCGAAGGAATAGATGCAATTGTCCGGCAGGTTGCGGTACCAATCGAACGCGACTCCTTCCAATGCCCCAATGAATAACCGCGTGAGGATAGCGTCATCATGGGGGAGATGGTCGGTAGTGACCTCAAAGTAAGTGATGTACCGACTTGCTGAAGTCTTGCCATCATATGGGTTGATATTGAACGGCTTATATCTTGGTGGAAAGGGAACATCCCTCCATTCAGCAGGATATGGTTGCCGTATCCGGAGGTCTTGAGAGTTTTCTCTGGCGTGGAATATGGCTCGGAGCTCTTGAACTTCTCTCCTTACTTCTCAGGTCTCATCTGTCGCAGTCGGAGCCATTACTTCGGGAGGATTATTGCCCGGGTTTGGTGCTGCCAAATTTGAATCTACGTTGATTGGGGGACCCGTGCTTGTCTGGCCAGGTGTTACCCTCTGCAGATTAGGAAGCGCCGCTTTGATCTCGTCTACAGACTTGACCAAGGCGTGCAATATGGCCTCCAAAGTGTCGATGTGCTGGCGATCACCGGAACCGCCTTGATTGCTGTCTATCATGAACACCGTCTTCACATGAGGAGTGACGGAAGGAGTGGTGGAGGATGTACCCTCCGAGTCGTACCCGTGCATCGAGAAATTATCAGGATATGTGGGGATGTTCTCTTCAGGTTCAGACTCGGAAGGAACACTACCCCCGGCATCGGAGCTTGCTTCGTCGGTATCTGTTGTATCCGTCGAAGGATTTGCTTCCTCCAGTCCGTATTCCTGGAATGTCGGATTGTCGTGGATATTTGGAGGAGTGCTACCCCCAGTTCCGATGACCCCCAATGTTGCAGACGACGAACTTCCTACTGCAGCAGTTTTCGTCTTCGAACGGGTGTGTTGAAATACTCCAGTGGAGGATAACCCTTTAGATGACGGTTTCTTAGCTGCAGTAGTTGACACCTTTGGGCTGGAGATGCTCGTTTTCTTCCCTCTTCCCTTAGCGAGAACTTTCTGTACGGACTTGCAGGAGACAACAGGAGGTGCCTCGTCTTCTGAGCTCGGGTGATGTAGTCTTTGGAAGACAGATGGCCGGTCTTCCGTCACCGCCGCGTTGCTGCAACAGCAGTTGACGATGATCTGGGTGCATTGATGTCCGTGTGAGGGCTCTTTACACCCCGAAGCTTCTTCTCTTTCCTTGCGTTTGTGGAGGATAACCTCACGCAGGTCAGAGGAACCACTTTGTCCGTTTGCCGCCGGGGGCTGGACTTGAGTGGTTTTATACAACTTCCCATCAGAGGCCCGCATGACAATCAGCGGGACGCCCCGATAGTCAGAGGTTGGGGCAGTCGTCTGGACTTGATGAGCTCGCGCTGCCCTAGACTTCCTCCTTTTAGCACTTGTGGGTGCGTAATAGGAGGAGTCTAAGTCGAATACCACAGAGTCTGGATTATCATCCAGATAATGATCAGAGTCAGGACCGCATAAGAGCCGGTCGAAGACTGATCGAGAGAAGCGTGGGACGGATGCTATGCGGCTAGCATTGGGTACCGTGCAGGCTGTCTACATGCGGCAGTCTTTTATTGTAGGATGTGTCTTTATGCGGTTAGGAGTCACGACCGTGCAGGCTGACCGTATGCGGTTGGCATTTGTGGCCGCATGGGTTTTCTGCAAGCGATTGACTTCAATAGCCGCATGAGTCTCATCCGTGCGGTTGGCAACTATAGCCGCATAAGTTATGCGGCTGACAGATGTGGCCGCATGAGTTTTCTTTATGCGGTCGACGGTTGTAGCCGCATGGGCTTTCTCCCTGCGGCTAATACTCTTCTGCGGCTCGGACCACGTAGAGTTCCTTTTTGCCCCTGCAAGTCCAGCATCATAGTGTTTTCTTCTGCCGGACTCGGGGACAGCAGAGTTGTCTACGGTCTGAAGTGGGGCCGCAGGGGAGTCTTTCTCGCCATCTTGAGCAATAGAGAGCACCCCATCAAGGGCTTGCGGAGGAGCAAATGATTTTGGCCTCCACTCTTTGCGAGCCTTTATGGTACGGGTGCGCTTCTGGACCGGGCCAGTGCTACCTTCAGAGAGCATCTCTTCGAACGCCTGTTGGTCAAAGCGTACGACCATCTTCTGTTGTGTAGAGCCAAGTTTGGCTGCGTCCGATTGCGTCACCAACTCCTCAGTCGTGGAGAAGTTAGTCCCCAGCAGAGTCGCCATCGTGTTTGCCATTGATTGTAAAAGTACAGAACAATTATCGGAGGACTGAACTTAGACTCACAATACAAACTCGCTCGTACAAAGAAAGCCTAGGGACGAAAACCTAGGTACAGCAGTCTAAGTACGATTGTTTATTTTAGATTCTGGGGGGTGACGATAGAGGCTCGGGAAAGCGACGGCCGCTCTGCCTTACTCCTTGGACGATCGGTACGCAGCCTTGACTCGGGAAAGATCTGCTTGGTCGTTGACGAAGAAATGCCTTCTTGCTCTCTCTCTGATTGCTCTCCTGGCTTCTCTCTCTCTCTGTGTATATTCTCTCTCTGACTATGGGGGAAGTCTCTCTGTGGATACGTATTCTTCTCTGGTTTCTTTTTTATATATCTCTCTATCTCTCACAAGGGAATGGCACCTTGCTATTTATAATAGTGGGATGTGATCGCTAGGGTTGCCAATGATTAGCTCTTGGAGATGGCGACGGCCTGGGGATTGATCAATCCAGGCCGTTCGTTTCTGATTGTGACGAATCAGAACCATTAAGGGTAGATTACACCAAATCCCCATTAGCAATTAATGCTGATTGGCATAAATCTTCCTTATAATGATTCTCTCATATCTGCGAATAAATCAAATTTATTCTTCTGTCACGTGCCCCAGATCATTGGGATTCGACCCGATCTTGGATTGCCATAAATCTGGGAGATTGATCGGCTGAGGACACGTGTCCTGAAAGCCAATGGTGAGACTGGAACCGCATGCAGATTGGGCCGCATGAGATTTGGGCCGCATGAATTTTGGGCCGCATAAGACTTGCGACACGTGTCAGGGCTGTCTGGGCAGTGGCCCCCTCCTTCAGACTTCTGAACCATATGATGAGCCGCATGAACCGTATAATGGTGTGTCTGCTTGAGCCGCATGGGCATGATCTCTACGAGCCGCATAAGCTAGCGGTGTATTGAGCCGCGAGAACTCGTTTATTCTTGGTCGCATAAGCTCGCCTCAAAACTTTGGTAGACAGTGCCACTTTGAAGATTCCCGAAGTACTGCTTTTCGTGTCAGTCGTTATGACAACTTTATGCCAGGTCTGTCACTTGTCAGGTCTGTCAGCCGTCAGAGCATTAAATGCATCCACACGTTAGGCACAGCTGTTTTTGAAGACCACGTAGCCTCTCTCTCTGGGCCGCATGGAGTTTACTCGAGCTGCCTATGTGCGTTGAGCCGCATGTCCATGTTGGTGACTTTTGAGCCGCATGAATCTCGTCTGATTTTGAGTTGCATAAAGCTTCCTGGGTTCTGTGCCGCATGAAGAATGTCTCATGACCGAGCCGCATGAAGGACGTCTCATGACCGAGCCGCATGAAGGACGTCTCATGACCGAGCCGCATGAGGAATGTCTCATGACCGAGCCGCATGAAGGACGTCTCATGACCGAGCCGCATGAGGAATGTCTCATGACCGAGCCGCATAAAGGACGTCTCATGACCGAGCCGCATGAGGAATATCTCATGACCGAGCCGCATGAAGGACGTCTCATGACTCGCATGAGGAATGTCTCGATCTGCCCATGCATTCGCTCCCTGTGCCCGGGTATCCCGAACACACGAGTGCGTAGGTATCATGTTTTCTCCCTGATGTGGGGGCTAATAGAAACACTTGCCCTCGATCTTTGTTGGGAGACTCTTGAGAACCACTCTGTCCGTTTGTCGCCGGGGGCTGGACACAGGCGGCTCTGTATAACTTTCCATCAGAGGCCCGCTTAGCGGGACGCTCTTGATGGTCAGAGGTTGGGACAGCTGACTGAGCCCGATGAGCCCGCGCTGCCCTAGACTTCTTCTACTTAGCACCCGAAGGTGCGTAATAGGAAGAGTCCAAGTTTGGAAGGAGGGAAGAGAAGTTGGTGCCCTTTTCAAAGGAGGTAAGGGGGCTCTATTTATAGAATGGAGTGAGCCCTTTCTTCTTCTCCTTTCCGATGTGGGACTAAAAGCAATATTTTCTATGCTTCTACACCTATTACGTCCATATTACCTCTGTTGTGTTTTGTCTCAAAATCTATTACTCACACCACCAGTGCACAGAAGAGTAATAGGTCCACCAAAAATTATTCCTGATTATCGTGTGTCATGTCTATATTACCTCTGATACCGATAGTCTCTTGACTTAACACCTATACCCAACTCGGGATAAAATTACGGTGTTAAGACCACAAAACCTATCACGTCCATATTACCTCTGTTGGGTTTTGTCACGAAATCTATTACTCGTACCACCAGTGCACAAAAGGGTAATAGGTGCATCAAAAATTATTCTTGATTATCGTATGTCATGTCCATATTACCTCTGATACTGATAGTCTCTTGACTTAACATGTGTACCCAACTTGGGATAAAATCAGGGGAATTAACATGTGTACCCAACCTGGGATAAAATCAGGATATTAAGACCACAGAACCTATCACGTCCATATTACCTCTGTTAGATTTTGTTTCAAATCTATTACCTGCACTACCAGTGCGCAAAAGGGTAATAGGTCAACAAAATTATTTCAAATCTATTAGCCGCACTACCGGTGCACAAAAGGGTAATAGGTCCACAAATATTATTCAAATCTATTGCTCGCATTTCTAGATACAAATAAGGGTAATAGGTCCACAAAATATACCCCGGTAGGATGTCCTTTATCAATCACAAATACTGTATTAGACCCTCTAGTACAGGCACCATAGATACTACAAACAAATAATGAAGTGAATGTATTCTTTTTATTTAAAATCAGTTACATTCATAGGACTATATTTCCAGCAGAAAAAAAATACACTACTAATCAGTAATACATAGCTTAGTGTGTATGTCTTCCAGTTGTGCTGTTGAGCGCTCGATCTTCAGTTTGGCTCGACGTTCAGCTTCCTGGGTCAGCTTTTCAGCATCCTCAAGATGTGCATGAGCCTGCCAGTTGTCCTCCACCTTCTTTAGTGCACCCTCCAGAGCGACAGAGGCTCGTGTGACCTCATCGGTTTCCTCGCAGACCCTCTCTCTCTCGCGATGGGTGGCTTGGAGCTCAATCTCCAGAGATGCCAGCATGGCTTGGAGCTGGTGGATCTGCTCGTTAGTGTCAGCCATAGCACGAACAGTTGTCTCCTCATGAGCTAGGCAAAACTCTCCCTTTCGGCTTAGCTTGTCGTACTTAAGAGACAACTTTTGGAGGTCTTTCTCCAAGGTAGGCTTGGTTGTCTCAAGTACAGCCTTCATCTTTTTTACGGCTGTTATGAGAAAGGCAAGCTCATGTTCCACTGCAGCGGGCACGTCGACCTGCCATAGTTGTTGCAATTGGGTTAGGCGTTGATCAGCCTCTTCCAGTTTATGCTCTAAAAGAGTAGCCATCCCTTCTCCATCCGGGAGCGTCTTCAGTAAGTCAATATGACCGTATGCACAATGACGAGCTACGGCGAATGACGTTCCTCTCCTCAAAGCAGCCTCAACTCCCTGTTTCAAATAGCGGTAAAAGCTCTCGACTATGTCCTTTGATGACTCGTCTAAGTTCTCCAAAGAGGACGACATCGAAGGGATAGCACCTAGGGAAGCTGAAGGCATCTGGGAAGGAGGCGTAGCGGAGCTTGATGACCCAGTTAGAAGGGAAACAAATTCTGAACGATGAGATTTCTATGCAGCGGAAATCTCCTCCTCTGTGGTCCGAAGAAGCTGAAAACTGGGTAAAGCAGAAAGTTCAACTTCCGAGGAAAAGCCAGCTTCATTCAATCCCACATCCACCAAAGAGGTTGAAGTAGCCGCGACTGCTGTACTCAATACGGTCGAGGGCCCCTCGACTCGAGCTGGGAGGGAAGAAGGGACACTTCTTGCTTGTACCAAGTCAGCCCCTGGATCCTCTTCTATCTCTTCCTCTGCGGCCACATCCACCATCGGTAGTAGAGAGGCAGGCCCTATAGGTCCAGAACAATCGAAAATCAGCTTGACCCGAAGAAGATGGAGTTGAAGCAAAAAAATCTCCTTATTGGTAAGAATTTGACATAGCTTACCAGAGGTGGGGGATAAAGACTGGGGCTCAGTCAGAGTAGTCTCAGCTCCTCCCGTCGTCTCCACATCCCCTGTAAGGTCAGCAGCAGCACTCGAACCACCCACGTCTACCTCCTCAGCCCATGTTGCTTCGGGCAGAGACATAATAATATCGGCACCAGTTTGTGAAGACCCCACAGCTTCAGGGTCAGATCCCAGAAAGGGAACCGCATGGGCAGCATCTGGTGATAGAAGGTTTGCTTCCTCCGATGCCTTGCAAAGAAGAGCCTTCAGATAACGTTCCGAGAATAACATTGGACTTGTCATGAAAGAACTTACCCCCGTGTTGACTTCGGTGTCACTATCCATTTCCTCGACGGCAGGCCCACGGAACCTAGCCGCAACTCGCTTCTGGGAACGAGGCCTATCAGTGACAGGGGGTTCAGACCTATTCCATTTACACGGAGGATTTGGTACAGGGGAAGGCACCCGCATCGCCAAAGGACTTACAGAGGGCTGGAGATATTCAGAGTTATCTTCCTTCTCCTCCGTGCTGTCGGAGTCAGAATCGGAAGCTTTCCTCTTCCCCTTCCCCGTCCTCTTGTGGGATTCCCTCTGTCGCTCCTCCAATTTCGTACCAACAATAAAATTGGTACATGGATCAAAGTCGTTGGGGGTGCGTTCATAGACACATGAAGAAGGGTCACCATATACGCGATATGCCCCAAAGTCCCGACGTTAGGCAGGATAAAGCTGGCCTGGGTGTGGGTCGTCGAATAATAGTGCCAGGCCCGATTACCATCCAAGATGCTCCCCTCGAAACCCAGGCAGGGATTAGGGTTATTCAAATATAATTGACTATACCCAAATTGCCGAGAATACTGGCTGGATAAGTATGGCTCCAAGTATACAGTGTTACGGTTGCGATACACCAGATGTAAGGGGCGGATACTCTGCAACCAGCGAAACAGCTTTTCAGACAGGGCCTGGGGTGCAGCAGCACTATTGAGGTAAACGCATCCCATCTATTCCTCAGTAAAAGACAGGACCGATACAAAAAAGGAGTATCTGTCCACCCGTACATGAGCGGCTCGGCAGTCGGGAAAGGTGGTACAGTTCCAAGGCATGTCACGATAGTGATAGATGAAGGCATCGTCACTTGTCATGTTACCCTCCGGGCCAGGTCGCATCAGAGAGGGGCAATGCATCAGCAGCTACCCCATTAAATAATGGTACGACAGCTCAATTCTGTTGAAGGGTTTCGTAAATTCACGAACGATAACTTTTGACATGAAAATACGAAGACCCCGATGGATGCTGCATACCATAGCTGGAAGCAGAGCCAACATGCCTCCAAAGACCAGCTTCACCACCGGAAGGATCAGGTTGCGGCTGATCCTCTCATTCGAACCAGAGCCCCCCGAGACGACACAAACCCTCAGCCATATAATCAAGTACCCAGCCAGGATGGCCTTAGCAGACAGAGGTTGGGTATCATAATAAAAATAGCTGAAAGTGTCGCTCAGACTCCCGAACATGTCACCAGCAGCCCGGGCCCTCTTAGTGCTTCGCACCTGAGCACCCACTTGTTCTTGAGACTGGGGACTCCTAACGGCAACCCGACCAGAGGTGCTAAGGTTAAAAAGGTAACCGATCCAAGCCTTGGTATGAGAAAGGTTCCCTTCTGAGCTTTCGTCCTTCTTCTTAGATATTTGTTGACAGGTGCTATGATGACATAGCACTTTCTGGTATACGGTAAGGAATCCGAGGAACCGCCGTACCAGTTCCTCAAACTCTTCGTTTGTCGGGGTATACTCCTCATAAGCTTCACCTCCCCGGGGTAGTTTGGATACATCATGCATCTCGTGAAGAGCAAGCCCCATCTCTCCTCCAGAAGTAAAGAAGGTCCCAGTCCGACAGTTGTACATCTCGAGCAATGCTATAAACAACTTCGGGTTCATAAACAAGCCATAGCCTGAGCCCCTAACGGTGTAATAGAGGCCGATCCGTCGGAGGGTGTCCTCATACTCCGCCAAGATCCAAGAGGTCAGATTGACCCATGGCGGGGAACGATGTAGCCAATTCAATAGCAACAATCTCCCTGCAGGGTATGACCCTTTACGAGCAATCTGATTCAAAAAAGTGTCGGCCTCAGAGAATCACATGTTGGGCTTTAGTTCGTTGACGAGACTGCCAGCAGCCAGCCCAACGACAGAGTAGTTCATTGTCTCCTTTACTGCAACCACTGATCGTATAGGATTATTAAAATGGATATGGCCCACGAAGACTCCTTATTGATCCAGAGTTAGGGAACCCGACATTTTTCTCTCAAGAGGCACCATATTGAAACCTGATAGGGGAAAGTGGCGTTCCATTAGGGGTATGTGAATCTATTCTCCCTGAAAATAGAAGTCTCAGCTCTCAGATATCTCTATAATGCTCGGGTCTAAAATAATCAGAGCATCCCCGAACAGAAACATAGGCTTTAGATGAATGCCATTCAGCTGTCCAGAGTTCATCCTGCTAAGTAAGAAGAAGAAGGACTGGCTTCTGTCATGACCCGCACCCGGTTTTTGGATGCGAGCTCGTGAGCAAGCCAGATACGTATCGAACGGACTCTAGCCCGACTCGAATACGTAAGCGCTGTCAAGGCTATGGTATACTGCCAAATCATGGTAAACAAATCTATATCTCAATCCACAATAAGAATATAAACATGAATGAACACTATGGGTCGTGGTTTGCATCCCACTAGCATATATGTCAGATAAGACTCTAAAGAAAGTAACAAGAGTCTAAACTGAATCAGGAAACATGATAAAGTAAGAAAACACGAAAGGATAACAACGTAATAATGATACCTGAATCCCACAAGCGGATCATCGCATCCGAAACCCACAAGAATCGTAAATCCTCTGCCACCCAGAACTACTAGCTAACTCCATACAACCGTTAAACCTGAGGAGATCGTCAGGTCCTCAGAGGACATAGCAAGATACATAATATACATGTCTATCTAACAGTTTTATCATGCGTGAGAAAATAAATAAGAAGAAATAGGAACACGACAAATGACTACGAACACAAATACGAACACGAACACACGAACACACGAACACTAGAACAACTATGTATAAATAAACTGCTAGGCGAATCACGAGATCAATGGAAGAACCAAACCCTCATCCCGAGTGTGGACTCACGGGTTTGAACTAAACACCTTCGTCCTGAGTGTGGACTCTCTGGTTAGTACTAATCCTCGTCCCGAGTGTGGACTCTCTGGTTAGTTCACGGCAAGGCACCCTCGTCCCGTGTGTGGACTCTCTGGTGCAAGTATGACATCCTCGTCCCGAGTGTGGACTCTCTGATGTAAACACCCTTGTCCCGAGTGTGGACTCTCTGGTGTAAGTCAACACCCTCGTCCCGTGCGTGGACTCTCTGGTGCAAATAATCGACATTCTCGTCCCGAGTGTGGACTCACGAATGTAAACAGATCAAGAAAAACACCCTTGTCCCGAGTGTGGACTCTCTGGTACCAAGAAAATAATATCAAGGATTTAGCAATTTAATTACATGTACTCGTTCTATGATACGACTCAAGCAAGGTACTGACAAGAAACTCCAAGTGTGAACCACAAGACTAAACATGAACACGACTATATGCAATAAAAACAACCCAAAAGAATATAATACGAAAAGCACATGTCCATAAACAATCAAAACTGAGAAATGAAATACAATGCATGTAAATAAAACTGTAGAGGAAGGCAATGTATACTTGCCTGGAGGCTGCACGCAGATCCCACAAAATATAGTCAACTAGTGAGCCGTAAAGTCCAAATCACCATAACTGTCTCCGAAAGCTGAAACAGACATTCCCAACATTCTCAGAATAGTCAAATTAGCTGGGTTTGCCAGACCTTAAGTCCAATGCTGGACACAGGAGCAAAACGGTAATTTTGGGCCAAAACAGTGTCCGCCGTTGGACCCGCTTTATACCGAAAAACGTGCCAGAGTCAATGGTCTCTAAAGTCATCAAACTACATGTTACAAATTTGTTTTAATAATACGAATCCAATGATATGTCCAGTTTCGGATTCCGATGGACCGTGCACAAAATTGTCCGTTGAATCAGATCGTAGGGCCCACAAAACGGTGATCAATCAACTATCTCAGAATCGAACCAAACTTGGCTTACAGGACCAGAAAAATGATACGATCCTGTTGGCGTAAGTTTTGTCTCGATCTGACGAGCGTGCACGAAGTAATTAAGAAATTTGCACAGAGGCTGATACGGTGAATTTCGACGGATACGTATCAAATTTGTCGCGCACACGCGACCAATTTGAATTCCGTCAGAGCCCACACGTCCACGAGGCCGTTATGCACCTTTCGATGCTTTCGATTAGTGGTCATGTCGCCCGATTTGGCGGAACGCACGTCGTATCGAAGGTTTTTAGATTTTCTAAACTGTTTTTGACCATTTTAGAAATAAAATAACTTTGTGCATACTCCATGAAATTCGGATCTACAAGATACGTTTAAATATCCTATATGTTGTCTCTGACTCCCTTCAAGTATTTTCTAATTATTTTTAATAGGTTGACAAGAATCAGACCATAAATAGGGGTGTTTGGCTTACTCTATTCCCTGTTTACGAACAGGTTTTTCTTCGACTTGGTGTCGAATTTTTGGATTGATCACTCAACCATGTCTATATCTACTTGTTGGGATCTCTAGAGGGTCATATAAGGTTTCTACAGAAACTTACGAAATCAAAAATGATGGAGAATACGCGAAGAAATAAGACGATGAATCGGTACCTGTCATGATGTTGCTGCTGTTGCTACTGCTCTGTTCCCGACAGCGCGCACGCAGATTCCAGCCACTGCTCCGCCGCCTACGGCGGCGCTATGGTCGTCGGGGGTCATGCAAGGTAAAGGGGGGTCGACTGCTGGGTTAGGGTTAGGGTTTCTTGAGTTTTTCCTCCGGAACTCTCTCGGTTTTTTGCATATTTATAAATCGAGGAGGCTCCTATGCGACTCGGTTTGGATTGTTTGCCCACTGTGGGCTGTGGGTTGCATGGGCTGGGCCGGCTGATGGCTCAGCTGGGTTGGGGTTGCTTTGGTATATTTGGGTTTTATTATCCCATGTTCTTTTTTCTTTCTTTTCTACTTCTATATTAGCAAATATATATATATATATATATATATATATATATATATATATATATATATATATATATATATATATATAAAAAATAAAAAAAAAAAAAAAAAAAAAAAAAATATATATATATATATATATATATATATATATATATATATATATATATATATATATATATATATATATATATATATATATATATATATATATATATACATATACATATGTATATGTATTAATAAATTATAAATATAGTTACAAATCAATATATATATATATATATATATATATATATATATATATATATATATATATATATATATATATATATATATATAATATTATATATATATAAAAATAATATATATATATATATATATATATATATATATATATATATATATATATATATATATATATATATATATATATATATATATATTATTTATATATATATATATATATATATATATATATATATATATATATATATATATATATATATATATATATATATCCTTGTGTTTACACATGTTTATATATATAACTATTCCACAAATTCTATACAGGCAATACAACATTTTAAATATAATCAATAATAATAAAATAAAATTATATAATAATAATCTCAATAGTATTGGTAATAAAACAATAATAATAATATTAACAATAACAAATTACAATATCCCATAATCGGTATTGCATCTACTTAGAAATATGTCTACATGGAATCTTTGTGTACACTGGATGCCTACATGGGCTTGGGCTCAGCTGGGTTCCAGTCCGGACTAAAATGGTATAACTGGTTTCTGCAAAGTCAATAAATCTAATAATAATTAATTTAACTATTTCTAATGGTAATGCTATAACTTGGCCTGGTTTTTCTAGTTAGGACGTCACTATGGCTCGGCCTTCCCTATCAGGGCTAATACACTAGTCAAAGCACGCCACTGCACTATCCGTGCCATGATTCATAGTCATCTCGTACTCCAAATCTCAACTATGACTAAGACCATCTATCGTAATAATTAACCAAATAATAATTCTAAAATTCTAAAGATCACCATTTAAATCAAATAAATAAAAAAATTCAAAATTTTTCGGGAAGGGGAGCTACAAATCTACCCACCTTAAAAATAATTTCGTCCTCGAAATTCTAATTCATAACTATTTCCTTAAAATTCAAAAAGAAGGTCTACTTTTACCGAAATTTAATTCCTCAAAAATTAGTTTATATCTTTCTCCTAGCCATTTCGTAGATACAAAATCTCGAGGACTTCTACCCACCTTTGGTCATACTACTCCTCCAAATACAGTCACTAAAATCTTGTAACATCCAACTAGTTGCTAACATCACTATCAATAGATATTTATAGCATATAGTCTCTCTAATACCCTCATATCTATCAAGCAACCAAAAATTCCAACAATCAAGCAATATTACACTATACCTTAAGAATTTCAGATAAATTCTAGTCAGCACGATCATTCGTCACCTCGAAATAGGAAGGGACGAGAATCAATGGTACAAGAAGGCAAGGGAGAATAATCGAGAACGAATATGTAGTTTCAAAAACGGTAGAGAATTTCTAAAAGAATTTTCAAGGCAGAGTGGATTGAGATTTTCTGAGGTTTAGTCATATTTGCAGGCTCGTACCAGTACAGTTACGTAACCGGAACGATATGCTCTGACCTGCATGGGCCACCAAAAAACTTGTCACGACCCGCACTTGATTTTCGGACGCGAGCTCGTGAGCAAGCCAGCTACGTATCGAACGGACTCCAGCCCGACTCGAATACGTAAAAGCTGTCAAGGCTATGGTATACTGCAAAATCATGGCAAACAAATCTATATCTCAATCCACAATAAGAATATGAAACATGAATGAACACTATGGGTCGTGGTCTGCAGCCCACTAGCATATATGTCCGATAAGACTCTAAAGAAAGTAACAAGAGTCTAAACTGAATCAGAAAACATAATAAAGTAAGAAAGCACGAAAGGATAACTACGTAATAATGATACCTGAATCCCACAAGCGGATCATCGCATCCGAAACCCCCAAGAATCACAAATCCTCCTCCACCCAGAACTACTAGCTAACTCCATGCAACCGCTAAACATGAGGAGTTCATCAGGTCCTCAGAGGATATAGCAAGATACATAATATACATGCCTATCTAACAGTTTTATCATGCGTGAGAAAATAAACAAGAAGAAACAGGAACACGACAAATGACTACGAACACGAACACGAACAAGAACACGAACACGAACACACGAACACTAGAACAACTACGTATAAATGAACTGTCAGGCGAATCACGAGATCAATGGAAGAACGAAACCCTCATCCCGAGTGTGGACTCACAGATTTGAACTAAACACTAACCCTCATCTCGAGCGTGGACTCTCTGGTTAGTACTAACCCTCGTCCCGAGTGCGGACTCTCTGGTTAGTTCACGGCAAGGCACCCTCGTCCCGTATGTGGACTCTCTGGTGCAAGTATAACATCCGCGTCCTGAGTGTGGACTCTCTGATATAAACACCCTC